>OZ018330.1:48859205-49309205 GCA_963969495.1 Ceratothoa steindachneri | reverse complement strand
TGAGTTTGATTAAAAAAAATAGTTCTTTAAGGATTCGAAATCTTTTAAAGTGTTTTGCGAAGGAGCACAAGGAGCTTCACGTTGACAGTGAACAAAATAGGTATTTATTTATTTAATCATCTGCGTGATATTTGCCAACCATATATAGATACACACACACACATACACACATATATATATATATATATATATATATATATATATATATATATATATATATATATATATATATATATATATATATATATATATATATATATATATATATTTAATGCATGTACGTGTGCGTTTGCGTGTGTTCACGCGTCCTGCTAACTTCCCTCGCCGCAATATGTGAGCTACTTCGAACCCCATAAATCGGCGTATCGCGTTGGATATCTTCGCTGTTGAGTCGGTAAAGAGGCGAGTGTAGGCCGGTTTTTGGATGTGTGTTTACGTTAATCAATGCGCACCATGGAAATTGGGGCCTGTTTGGCGCGCAACCGGCACCGGTGGGCCGATCATCGGCATGATCGCTGCCCGGGTGCGTGGGCATCGCCAGTCAGATTATTATTAGTAGAAGGAAACGCCCCCGTCAAACAATATCATTTGCCACTCGGTGCCACTCCAGCGGGGTATCATTTGCGCGCATCAGATGGGCGAGACGCGCCCGCGCGGTTGCCTTGCCTTCAACTACAACCCCGTAATCAGGCCCCGAGAGGGAGCGCTCACGCCTCGCCCTTTCTACGAGCCCGACGGCGACCCAGTGATACCAAGATTCGCGGAAGGGGGGGAAAGAAAACTCGATCACACTTCATGATGGGGTAGGGAAGCACCCCTCCACCCCCCACACACACCGCAATCTAAGGGCCGATAGTTGACTTGCGTCAATGGTCCGAGGGCCAGGTAATCCGTGGGCTGTACCTCGATGCACGGTGATCGAGCGTCCTTCGAGGAGGAAGTGGAATACCCGATCCTATCGGTCGATTTTAATTAACACGCGCCGCGCGGCTGATGACGTCACTCAAAGCGGTTTTCGCTACGATGCAAATTGTGTGTTTTGATTGAACGCCGTCGCCGCCAAAGCCGATAACAAATCCGCTTCCCTGGATACGCCTTGTTGCCCATCTGGTCTGTATTATCTCGATATATATATATATATATATATATATATATATATATATATATATATATATATATATATATATATATATATATATATATATATATATATATATATATATATATATATTCTCTCTCTCTCTCTCTCTCTCTCTCTCTCTCTCTCTCTCCTCTATTTATCTATCTATCTCTCTTTTTCTATTTATATATTTAGCCTACATACACATACACGCTTTATATAACCAATTTTACATGTTATGAATTTTCCAAGATGCTGATATAATTAAGCTGCTATTAAAATTCTACTGTTGAACACACTTTGAATCTAAATCAGGCAAACTTGTAATTTTATTATTGTTTGTCTTTACATTAGTTTAGGAGCAAAGCAAACTAATTTTTAGTTTCTGGATCTAACATGTCCATCTTTTCTTTCTTCTAAAAGACAAATATAATTTATAGTTGAATAAATGTTCTTCACACTGGATCTCCGAGCAAGGAATCAATTTAGAACCTGTTTTGATTGGAGCTGCACTCCCAAAACCCATCTCGTTTAGTCTCTCGTCATCTCCCTTAACTTGAATAATTGATTTTTAGACTTTTTTTCAAATTCAATTTGATCGTGATTTTTCTCTCGAATTTCCAGCCATTTTATAAAAAACTAAAATCCAGAGCCTCGGTCGAAATTGACTGTCCCGAAAAAAATCATGAAGTCCTCAAAAGAATTATGATTTTAACGAATCCGAAAAACTAGATTTCCTGACTTTTTTCCCCTCGTATTTCCCTGTACCTTATTATACCCTAATACTCTAATTAAGTTTTTTCCCTCGGATGATTTATTGATTACCCTCTCAACGAGTCCCCTACCGATATCATTAGACAAGAAATGGATTAAGTTTCATTCTCCTTTTAGCACACCTTTCCAAGGCTGAATACATGTGTTGATGTGTGCTTTGTAGGTTGCACCAGGTGGGCATTTTTTCTTACATCGGCCCCTGTACAACACCCTGCCGATACGACAACGAGCGCACTTGGTGCGTGAAGAGCATTTCGTGCACCCCCTCAGATCGCACCCTGCGGAGAAAGAGGAAAGAATTTTATTATAATGAAAAAACAAAAAGTAGGAAAATTTCTAAAATTTACTTGAGTAAATAAATGAGCTGCTATCATATTATTTTGATCCTAATCCTTGTCTCCTTTCATGAGAGTACCAACACTTATAACTTCCAAAGGCATGCTACCTTAAACTCGCCTTCTTGTATGGGGAAGTTCAGTGTGGTTTGCAGTCTGCTAAAATGTTCCCAGTGGCCAGAGAACAGTACTCGTATTTGTCATGTTACTCTTGTAATTAACCGGATTTCACCATCTTACCAACTGCTAATGGGTCTTCTGAACATCCTTATCACAGAGGTGTCCATTAAGAGGTTTTTAGGTTGTTCTTTTATAAATTCTCCTTTAATGTCGCTTTCTCATCTCCTCAGATTATTTTTACTATAGCCCTCACTTGTTTTTAGTGTATTTATACAGTGCTCTTCTTATAGTAACTATGTTATTACTGAATTACGTACCAGCAAAGACCTTACAATCTAATCGAGGCTAGCTTCCAAAAATAGGCGAAAGGATGAAAGTCAGTAGGTGAGGATAAGTAAAGGAACAGAGTATATGGATAATTAGTTTCACGCTCGTTTTTTCTGAAAGGTCATAATTTAAAGTAATATTTCTCTATTATATTCTTAAATATATTTACTACTGTGTTTTCGATGACATTCCTATACAAGCTATTCCAAGTCTATGTTATTTTAGAAGAAAATAAATTTTGTGTAATCACAGCGTTAAATCTGTTGTTAACTAATCTGAAGCAATTACCTGTAGTTGCCGCTCGGTTATATAGCTCAAGTATTGAAACATAATTAACATTGGTAAACTGGTTTATTATTTAAAATACTTCACTAATTTGTCCGCTTAGATGCTTATCTCTCAGTGAAAGTAAATTGAGGTTCCCTAGCCTTTCGTCGTACGATCCATTTCTAAGTTTTGAAGTAATTTCGTTGCTCGACGCAAGACGCGTTCCAAGATTACAATGTCCTTTTGCATGTATGGAAATCAGAATTGTACCGCATGCTCTCAATGAAGTCTTACAAGCGCTTTAAATATGGTAATTTTAATATAGTTCGATTTAAATGAAAAATTTTCGTTATTTTTGTTAGAACCCAATTGCCGTTTTATGACACTACAGTGCATTTTTCAAAAGTTTTAGATCAATCGAGATTAAGACAATTAACCGCTATTCCAATTTTGACGGTGTTTATAATTTGACGACATATATTATATTCTACTGAAATTATGATGACATATTATGACACTTGTTAACGTTGAATTGCATCTGTCATATTTCCGACCATTTTACTACTCTAAGTCTTTTTGAAAGTTTCACAGACACTCTGATAATTTTCCACTAGTACCAAGTTTCGTGTCATGTTTCTTTATATCAAAGAGGAATCGAGCAGAGAATAGATCCCTGAAAACGCCGCTAGTGAATGAGGTCCATGATGAACTATTTCCATTGACAACAACTCTGCTCGGAATTCGGAATTCGGAAATTCTAAGGTAGAAAAATGGTGCTTGATGGTGGTAGGATTATAGTGAGGAAAAGTGTATAGTAGTAGAAGATAGGTGTGCCTGTACGTCTGGCTATGGCTTCTTGGTGTAATCTTGTCTCTTTATATCTTTAACTCAATTTTTTACAGCTTTCAAGCCTTTATTTTCTGTTTTTTCCTTTTATGTCTTTCTTGAGCTATTCTTGTTTAGCATTTATGCGTCCTTTTCTTATTTTCTTTGTCCTTTTGGATCTTTTGATTTATAACTGAGTTTACTTTGTTTTGTTGTTGATGTTCACTCATTTCTTATGTCTTGTTTTTTCTTTCGTTTTTACTATTCTGTTCTTCATGTCCACTTTGGATCTTTTGTCAATACTTTATACTTTGTATAATCTTTATTATATTCCTTTTTGGATCCTTCTTTGAATGGTGACATTTACCGGTCTTTAATTCTCCTTTTTTGTTTGCATATTTTTGTGTGTTTTTCCGGTTTTATTTATCTATATATTGGTATTACAGCTTCCTGCATTCGCAGTTGGCTACTGGTAAATCCTTGTTTATACTGTCTAAATCGGGGCTCATGATCGGGGAGTCGTATATTTTGGAGGATACCTTCTGGTATATGTTGGTCAATTTTGCTCCATATTTTTCTTGCTTTTTTGTGTAGGGTCACATTTATGGGTTCTATTTCAGTTAGGTCATGTAGGGTTGTTGCAGGGATGCAGTCCAGAATACGTCGAGAATGTATCGTAGTGTCTGGTTCTGCACCACCTGGGCTTTTCTTATCCGTGTTTTACTTGACAGATATAGTGGAATTGCCGGATACAAGAGGATTGGCCTTACAAGGGCAAGTACAGTTTCCGTTTGTTTTGGAATAATAGCTGCCTGAATCTGTACAGTTGCTTAGCCCTTGTTTTGGCCTTATCTATTTTATCAGTGAGATAGTCGTTGTACCCATTAGAGTTGAACTTTAGCCCTAAGGCTTGTCCTTCGGTTGTATATGGGTATAGCTCTTCGTTCACCACAACGTCATCTGTCTTGATTCGGCCAACTGGGATAGCCTTAAACTTGTCGTTGTTGGTTCGGATCTTATTTCGCTACTCATAAGCGTTTATGTTCCCAATCTCGCCCACCGTCCTGTTGGCTATATCGACAAGGTTCTTGTAGTCGCTGGTAATTACCTGTGAGATGTCGTCGGCTAGTTGCACGTTATGTGCATAGTTTTGGGTGGGGAAGGGGAGATCGCTTGTAAATATAGTGTATAGGGTAGGGCATAGGCATCCCCCTTGGGGTACGCCAGCCTTCATAGTAAAAGGGTGTCCCTCATAGCTATTTATTTTTATAGTCGCCTCCCTGTCCTCTACATAGTCGCAGAGGACTTTGGTGATGTTTTTTTCCATCCCAAGATCGCTGATCTTTTTCTTTAGTCTGGGAATCCAGACTTTGTCGAATGCCGATGCGACATCTCTCAGATCGACGTCAACCTTCTTGTCTTGTGCTTTTGCTTTGGCAACGAACTCTGTCATCAGGGCAAGGGCGGTTTCCGTCCTAAGGTGTTTTTAGAAACCATGTTGCTGCCTGTTGTACAGGTTCTCTGCGTCCAGATAGCATTTTAGCCTGTCATTTAGGAGCTTTTCATAAAGCTTCCCTATGAACTCCAGGAGGGAGATAGGCCTGTAGCATTTGACCTATCCTCTAGGTGTGCCCAGTTTGGGGATTAAGATCATCCTTGCTCTCTTCAACCGGTCCGGGAAGTATCCGACATTCAGGCAAGCAGTGAATAGTCGTAATAATGCCTCGTTAATATTAGGCGGGGCATTAAGGAGATGAGCCCTAGTTATTCCCGAGATGACCGGGGCTTTCTGTCGAAAACTTTTAAGGGCCTTTTCGTACTCCTCATGAGTAAATGACCTTCCTTCCTCTCTCGATTGTCGGGTGTCGTCTACGTAATGATAGGGTGTTAGTTCGGGTGCTCTCCGTCTCAGGTGTTCCATTACTTCCTCATCATACTCCATATCAAAGTCTAAGTTTTTCTGCTCCGTAATTTCGAATTTCCAGTTCCAGTGTTCCCTGAAGTGGCTTTCGATTTCATGATCTTCTGTCCCTTTCCTTCTACCCGAGGTGATAGAAATGGGACTTTTATGCTGGAGCGTGCCGCTTAGGTTTCTAATTTGTGACCAGAATTTATTGGGGTCGTCTTCCATCTCCATTTTATCAATGATACCGTCCCAGATCTTTTTATTATTCTCGCTGATCAGATTTTTGAGCTCCATGGGTAGGTTTCTCATTTGGTGGTATCTGACTGCATTATTGCCATACTCTAGGATCTCTAAAGTGATCTCTTATAGTCTATTTCGTCGTTGTTAGATCTCTTCGTCCCAGCATGGGGCTGGGAGTGTCTTTTATTCTACCCTCGGGATGGTCAATCTGTCTGCTTCCACTATTTTTGACATAACCTTCTCAATATGAGCGTCAATGTCTTTGAGGGTAGCCCCTTCTAAGTTGTCTATGTGGAAGTCTTGTAGCAGTCTCTTATATACGGGCCAGTCTGTCTTGGGCAGACATCTGCGATAGGGGACTTTGACCTGGATGGGCGAGGTTGATATGGTCGTGATCATGCTGATATGATCTGATGGAGTATAAGGGCCGGGAATGGTAATCTGGTTCAGTACGAAGTTGTCGTTTGTTAGCAAGATGTCAGGGATTGTGAAAGATCTCCTCGCCAGATAGGTGGCGAAGTCTGGACCAATCCTTTGTACTATACCTTTTTCCATTAGGAGGCTTAGTGATTTGTCTTGCCCGTTGGGGACGCTGGTATAACCTGCCTCCCTGCAGCGGGCGTTCAGGTCGCCAATCATGGTGGGAAAGTTGTTTCTCCTGAATAGACGGATAAAGTTCGATATTGGAAGATACGGGCGCCTTGGTGGTTGGTACAACTCTGCTAATGGTTTTCTAGTCAGTCTTCAATCCATTTTAGTACATTACCGCCTATTCCGTGTGAACGTTATTAAAACTCTAATTAGGAAACATGTCAAAACCCTTTTGAAATCGAGATAAAATACATTACAAATTTTAACATGGACAAACATCAGATCATTTTGTGAAAAATAAAATTAACATCCCTAAGACAGCGCGTGCTGTTTCTTTGAATTTTCCTCGTTGTCCAAGTGTTACATATGTTAGATCGAGTAAAACACAATGATTAAATAATGTACATTGTAAGAATAGAGAGGATGCTAAGAGGAGCTGTAGTTCTGTTTTTCTACCTCTCCATCGCAGTCGAATTTGTTACTTTGGTCAATTTTCTTGTTTATTCTGCTAGGAGAAGTCACAAAGCTTTCTAATTAAGCGATTATTCTACCTGTTCCAAATTGCAAAATACAATCATCGATTCTACTTACCCTAACTTCATTAAACGTTTGTTACTTATTTCTTTCAATAGTTCATATTTTGTTATCATTAATTATTATTATTTTTGACTGTAGTAAATTATATGTTATCGTATGCAACAGAGGTGGATTAACCTCTAAAAGCATTGCTTTAAACTGTTTGGGAAGATGTAATTCCCCAGGATCAGCCCTTTTTCTTATTTATATTTTATTAGCGACAAAATGCAGGCTAAATGACAATGTTGCGTGACTATAGAGGTAAAAAAGCATGTCTTTTTTACTGTTGATAATTAATTGCTTGTCTCTATGTATAGTGATCTTAGACGGAATATTGATCGATATAGTCCTGCTACCTTTCAAATTCTTGGTAAGCGTTATCAGCCCAACTTATCCCACTGTTCGAAAAAAACTCCAAAGTGTACACTCATCAAAGTCCGGGACTCGGTTCCGGTATATTACTCCTGTCATCTAACTTATTTCATCCTCCCACATAATGCGAGGTCGTCTTCTATATCTTTTTTGTATAAAGGTATTTAGTTTGGGATTTATTTCGTTCATGTTCTCTCGTTTATTTCTAGAGTCCTACCAATTTCCTTTTCAAATGTTTAAATCTTTTTACAATATCTGCCATCCGTGTTTTTATCTACCTATTTCTTTTATAGTCTGTCTAACCTTTTCCTAACATATGTTTTCTTTAGTTTCAGCGGGTTCGTTTTCTCTAGGGATCCATGTTTAATACCAATAGCTTAAGACTGTTAAGATGTACTGATTAAATACTACCCTTTTAAGAATCGAAGTATGTCGCTTCCAAAAATGTAACTAAACTTCCCTAATCATAATTTTGTCCTTTGATGTTTTCTTTCACTATGATGTTGCCAGGAGTCAAAAGCTATCTAAGTCACCGGCCTGTTATCTGTTTAATCCTGATTTTAAAGAAGATAATATAATATCGCCATCAGTGTAAAGGTAGCTGAATTATCTCTATTTAATTACTTCTGCCTAGAATAAGTGTCTTGGGAAGCACCTTCTAGCCAAGAGTGATATTGAGATTGACCAGAACTCTAATTCCAAAGTTCATTTTTATCTTAGTCAACATGATAGTATGGAAAAAAAGTATTTTCCTTCATTTTCCCTATTTACTCTGTAAGAAAAGTAAGAGTGGCATATCTGCAGGTAGTAGAAAGCTACTACAAGGCTTTATTTCTTTGGATAAGAAGAAGGTTAACAAGATAATGAGATAATGCGAAGATAATGAATAGAGTCGCCAATTGTATCTATAAGCCCCCCAGATGCAATGAGTCTTGGGGATTAGCAACTCTCCAGATTGTTTCCGGCCCCATTTCATTTTGTTTAGCTTGTCCTTCACGCCAGATTTACGCGAGTATATTTTTTTTCCAGATTGTTTCCTGCTGTTTCATTTTGTTTAGGATGTGTCTTGCCTTATATATATTGTGCTATTTGCCTAGCGTCTTCATTATTAGTTGAAAATGGCATGTTGCCGAAACTAGTCCAATAGTTAAAAATAAAATCTTGATTCAAATATTGTGGTTTACCATTATCTTCCACTGATATACATTATGTCAATGTGATATCTTCCATTCCATTATATATATATATATATATATATATATATATATATATATATATATATATATATATATATATATATATATACACTTCAGTGTAATGTTTTGTAACTGCATTTTAGTACATGAGCTCGAGTTCATCCTTTTAGTGTTTGTTCTTTGTTATGAACTTGTTAATGCAAGCTTAAAATAATCTCGTTCCCTTTTCAAGGAAATTGACAGGACTTGTAATAGCAGTTCTTGTCACTTGACTTCTCATTTAGTATTTGTCTCTTTTATTCAGTAGTTTTTCTTTAGTTGGATTGAGCAAGTTCCAGTTCCTTTCAGGAACCTATTCTACCAATTCGTGTAGCAAAGTTGCTTAAGGGGCAATGATATTATGAGACATTAAGAGGCAACTGATAAATCCCCAAACACAAGAAGAGTTAGCTCAAAACTACTTTTTTTTATCAAATTCAATCGTCTTAGACTTAAAGTCGGTACTTTTAGCAAGTCAATGGAAAATATGATTTAACATAAACCATTGGCATCTTTAAAATTACAAATCCTAGAAAATCAATCGGGATCATATCTTCTGGAATCGACACATCGGTAGGAATGTTTAAGGATACCAGCGTCATATAAGAATTTTTTCTTTCAACTTCTCATATAGCAAAAATATTTTCCCTAATAACCGTCCCAAACTTGCGGAACAAAAGGTTCCTTCTATTCAAAAGTAAACAACAAATCTATCATTGTACTCACGGGTGCAAAAGCCACTCTTGCCCCTGTATAGACCGAAGAATCCCTCTGGACACTTCCGTCTACAAGTGCCCGTTTGTCTGAATCCATCTCGTTGCAGAAGCAGCAAGAACGGGGGTTTACAAGAGAAGCACCCATTAATGGGGGAACAGTTCGAACATCCAAGCGGGCAAAGAGTTGTGTCGTCTGAAAATAACAAAAAGTCATTCGTTAGAAAAACAAGTGCGGGAGCCATTTTGCTCGATGTTACTGTTTCTTTTCTAGCTTATCTCATTGAACATGAAAGGGATGAAAAATCGTTAAGTATTAGTTTAAGGAAGATTGTGGTAAAAAATTGAAAAATATTTAGGAAAGAATGTAAAGACAAAAGTCTCTGGTGATGGGTATCTTTGGCTTTCTTTGCGTTTTGATTTTCTTTTCTTCGGGGAAGGGATTGTTTCAAAATGGTATTCATGCCTTTGTATCAGCAGGGTAAGGCTCGATACTATAGTAAAGTGTTTATATCTGTGTGTCATTTTAGGTTTGTCTAAATGAGTTGTAGTATTGTTGTTTTTTATGGTTTTATCGATGGCTAGGTGATTTTGTTATTTAGGGTGTTATAAATGATTTTAAAATAAATAGGTATAAAATAATAAAGAATACATATATGCAAGATTTATGTTTACGATTGTTGGGAGTTGATTGGCTTTGTTATATCTTTATTTTGTGTACTTGAGTGGAATATCTTTCGTGAAAGGGGGGATTGCATCGTTGTCTGTGTGTCGTCTGCTGTCGTAAATGCTCACGGTTGGCTTATGCCAGCCACACTGATGTGCTAGAGTGTGAACTCGGGGTGAGGTGTCTGTCAATGGCCTCTTACATTTTTTTGGCTCTATTATGAAGCTTGACGTTTATGTGGGTTAGCTTAATCTAATCATGGAGCTCGCTTTTCCTCCTTTTGTCTCCTTCTGCTATTTGTTATAATTAAAACGCCTTATTTTGAACCCTTTGCAGTTCGAAGAGGTGGGTCTTGGGGCTCGGTTTTATTGGTAGGGTATTATAGAGGAGTTTGGAGCGAATGCAGATGTTGAAAACTTGAGTTTGTTCCAGGAACTTAGGCGTTTGAATCGGATAAATTCACTTAAATTCCTCCGCGCACTCGCCCCAGCTCCCTGAATATGGTTCTCATATCCACCGTTCGTAACTCAGAGCCTGAGAACCGTGCCCTTTGTGCAGTATAGGATGTGTGCACCTCCTACACGGAGGTTGGCTAAGGTTCATCAAAATCGGGCTATTATCTGAACTTTGGGTCATTGGTGGATATCTTACATCTTCTCTCGAAAAGTTGATGTTTTCGATTGCAGTAGACCGGAAAATAAAATCCATATTTCTATAAGTGGCCGTACAAATCATGGAGATGTCCACAAATTGGTCATATAAAAAGCAGTCTGTGAGAGGCTAGGGAAGGTCAATTGTGTAGATGTTATAGAGCAAGGTGCTTAAACAACCTCCCCAGGACGCCCTGCTTCAAGCTATAACTCGGGGCCATTATAAACTTTTACATCCACGAATGCTTCCCTCTCGATTATGTAGTCGCACAGAATCCTTTGGGTATGGAGTCGATGCCCAGTTGCAGGACTTTGTATTACAGCCCTCTCCTCTTTGTTAAATGTTTTTTTTTACGTCTTGGAGCACCAGATTTGCGTTGCGATCTTCTACTTTTAAATTTGCCAACTTCTGAGTGATCCTGGCTAGAGCCACGTCGGTACATCGCTCCCTGCGAAAGCCATGCTGCTGGTTATTGTGCGTTGTTATTATTATAGAGGAAGGAGTGAACTCTGTTGGCCAGTATCCTCTCGAATACTTTGCCTGCAAATTCTAAGAGAGATATAGGCCTGAATTTGGCTAAACTGTCGGGTGGCTTCCCAGCTTTGGGGCTTAATATCTATTTTTGCCAGTTTCCAGTGGTCAGAACAATATCCCACATTCAGGCAGGCATTCATGATATTCATTAGCCCACACCAGATGTTAAGGGCAGCTCTGATGAAATTTTCCTGGGAGCTCAATCTACGCCAGACTGCTTCTTTGACGGAAGGATTTCAAGGTTTCTGAGAGTCTATGGAAGTAATTTTACCGCCGTCTCCCTCTATTCTTATTTCTTCTGCGCATAATGATGAGGATTGGTTCTGTCGATCTAGGCATTTAAATCGTCGATCACATAGTCCTCGGAGTCTAGATCGTAGTTGTCATTCTCTTTAGGCATTATCTTAAAATTGGATGGCGCAGAAGAATCTGAACTCCTCTTCGATCTTGTATCTCTCTGTAGTTTTGTTGTTGTCACTTTTAAGTTTCATTGTCGTTTGTGTATGTCTTACTTTTAGTCTTTTAAGAGCTTATTAGAATGTAAATGCGTTAGTTTCTATCTCGAGTCAATTAACTCGTCCAAAAGTACAATCTGTTGTTGTGTATTTAGTCATTAGTTCGTCTCATACCCGCCTTAGACATCTTTAAGTGGTGTAGTTCGGGCCGGGGCCACTTACTGTAATGAATCGGTTCCTGTATTCCCTTGCGAGGGATATCATTCTTGGGGACTATGACGGGACAGGGTTTGTTTTAAATTTAATACGGGGAATGTATTCTTGATCTGATTTTATAAGATGATTTCTAATTTTTACCAGTTTCTCATCTATTTTTTCTAGTGAGGCATCTATTAAGGGGTCGGCTTGTTTATATCCCAGTTAGAGCTCGGGACGAGACACGTCTGTAATGAACGCGCCGCTGCCTAAGAGCGCATTTGCAAGGAGCTATCGGAAGGTGGATAAAGGCGACTTAAGAAGATAAATAAGAAAGAAAGCCACGGGTGTTAAGAAGAGGTAACCGTGCAAGAAAGAGTCGGGTGATGGTTGCAGCTCAAATGTGGAAGATTACAGTTCCTCCGGGCCCTAAAGTCCGAAGGAGGATCGGCTGCTGTATATGTCCACACATTTTTACTTCATCCATCATTACTACTTTATTTACATATCTCTTAAAACAATCTGCCGAGGGTGCTCTCGTTGGTTTTCCCTTTAAAATAAATAAAAATAGTAGAGCTAAATGATAAGATGCCATGGAGCTAAAAAAAATAATTTATCCACTTTAAGTTGCTAAATGGCTATTAAATGTAACAATAGTTGATATTTACGCGAAAACTGTTATGACAAAGGTGAAGTTAACCAAAAACTCTTATGGCAGAGGTGAAGTTTAACCGAAAAAGGTTATTATGACAGAGGTGAAATTTAACACAAAACTGTTATGGGATAGGCGAATTTTAACCGAGAACTGTTATAGCCGATGTGAAGTTTAACCAAAAACTGTTATGGCAGAGGTGAGGTTTAACTGAAAACTCATAGCATATGTGAAGTCTAACCGAAGCTGGTATGGCATTTTTGAAGTTTAACCGAGAAATATTATGGCATTGGCTAAGTTTAAACGTAAATTGTTTTGAGATAATTGAAGTTTAACCAGAAACTCGTTATTCGATATGGGAGGTTTAACTTAAACTGGTATGGCACTATTGAAGTTTAACTGAAAACGGATATGGCATTGGCTAACTTTACCACAAAACTGTTATAGTATATGTTATAGGATGTTTAATCGATAAGTGGTAGGGATAGGTGAACTTTAAACGAATGCTCTTATATTCTGGGTGAAGTTTAACAGAAAGCCTTTATGGCAGATGTGAAGTTTAACAGAAAACTGTTATAGCAGATTTAAGGTTTAACTAAAAACTGTTATGACAAATGTGAAGTTTCATAAAAATTAGTATGGCATAGATGAATTGTAACCGAAAACTGTTAGGGGATTGGTGAAGTTTAACCAAAGATTGTTTTGGCAAAGGTAAAGTTCAACCGAAAATGATTATGACAGAGCTGAAGTTAATCGAAAACTTTTATGGGAGATATATGTGAAATAACCGAAAAACCCTTATTGCATTGGTGAGGTTTAACCGAAAAATGGTATGGGATAGGTGATCATAACCGAAAGGTTACCATGCAGAGGGGGAGTTCAACCGAAAATTGTTTTGGCTAAGGTGAAGTTTTAAAAAAAGCTGTTATAGCACATGTGAAATTTATCCGAAAGCTGTTATAGTACATGTGAAATTTAACCGAAACCTGTTATGAGATTCGTGAAGTTTAACCGAAATTGGTATCACATAAGGGAAGTTCAACCAAAAACCTATATATTATGGGTGAAGTTTAACCATAAACATTTATGCCAGATGTAAAGTCTAACAGAAAACTATTATAGGAGATGAACATTTACTCAAAAGCTTTATGAGTGAGGAGAAGTTTAACCGAAAACAGTTAGAGCAGATACGAAGTTTAACCGAAAACTGATATGGCAGAGAGTAAGTTTAACCGAAACTAGTATGGCATATTTAAAGTTTAACCGAAACCTGATATGGCAGAGGGTAAGTTTAACTGAAACTAGTATGGCATATGTGAAGTTTACCCCAAAGTTCTAATGGATAGGTAAAGTTTAAAAAAAAGGTTATGACAGAGGTAAAGTTCAACTGAAAACTGCTATAGCAAATGTTAAGTTTAACCGAAATTATTATAGCATAGATGAAGTTTAACCTATGAGTGATATGTAATTGGTGAAGTTTAACCGAAATCATCGTCATAGATGAAGTTTAAGCAAAATTATTATGACATAGATGAAGTTTAACCTATATTAGTCTCTGGAGTATGACCGATATAGGTGAGTGTTTTGATGGTTCTCCTTTGTATTCTTCTAGGATTTATAATATTGTAACTCCTTATAAATTATGTATTTTCAAGGTTTTGTATTATATGGGGGGAAAAAAAGGTCTCTCTTTTTGTAGATATTTGTCAACACTTTTAATATTCTAATTTCTAGACAATTTTTTAAATATTATAATTCATTGTGAATTATGTATTCGTTTCTACTTTGATATCCTAGAACCCGAAGATGTGCGGACAGCTCGAAACGTTGTTTATACCCAATAAATGAAGATGAATTTCTCCGCATTCTATGTACTCTCATTACTGGAGAAGTTAAAGATTCATCTGGCTAGCACCAATCCCCATCGATTATATATATATATATATATATATATATATATATATATATATATATATATATATATATATATATATATATATATATAGATAGATATGTGTGAGTGTGTGCGTGTGTCCGTGTGATTACAGCGCGTGTGCGCCATACGCTCTACGCTCTGGACGTGCTAGATGTGCTTGACTCTAAAGACACCGCATTTTGGAGATGAGGGAAAGGCGGCCGCGGCTTACCTGTGTTAATCAAATTAGAGCCGCACGACGTCTAGGTGAGAAGGCAGAGAGAGGCTATTTGTGCGCTGCTGCCACAACACGCAGACGCACGAAGCGGAGAGAGAGAGAGTGTGTGAAAGAGAGAGAGAGAGAGAGAGTGTTGGGGAGAGCCTTGTTTGCCTAGAATGCATTAGGACCCTTTTCCTAATCGCATTCATTCATTAATGTACATGATTAGCGACGGGTCGCGCGTCAGAGGAAAGAGTTTATCCTCATTCCGTATTCCGATTATGTCCCGGCTGATCTCCCTCGTCTTGTCGTGCATCGCTCATCCAGCTTTGTAGAATCGAGTCCGTGTACACTGGGACGCACATGCATATTGATGTGCGAAAAAGGGCGTACATGCATCAATCAAAACCCACACAATGGAGAAAAAACACGCGTCCTTGTGTGTTTCTTTCAATTATTGGCGTATTTGTATATGTAAATATGGAGGTAATCGAGGTTCCTCGCTTAACTCTTTTTTCCGCTCACTCTTAATATAATAATAAAGAAATATACCCTTCATTCAGCACTGCCATTATTTATATATATATATATATATATATATATATATATATATATATATATATATATATATATATATATATATATATATGAATTCATTAAACCACATTGAAAAGTAGATGTGGTATATGGTACACTCCTCTCCTTTCTAATTGTCCCCACCCCTTCCACGCAAAGACAACAACTGGACGAATAAAATAAGAGCTGTTGCGTGGGTGTCTATACATACAATATAATATATATATATATATATATATATATATATATATATATATATATATATATATATATATATATATATATATATATATATATATATATGTACCCAAAAGTTACTTCACATTTTTAAAAATTAATAACACAAAAACTAATTAATTTACAAAAGTGGTGAAATATAAAATGAAAGAGGAGATCTTGCCTTTTTATTATTTAAATATAATATCCTTCAAATGTTCTCCATTATTGTTAAAGCAAAGGCGGATTCTTTGCACCATATTTTCCATGACATTTTCCAAAACATCAGGAGTGATTTTGTCGATTTCTTCAATGATGTTTTGTTTCAATTCTTGAATATTATTAGGTTTATTTACGTATACCTTTTCTTTAAGGTATCCTCAAAGGAAAAAATCTATAGGGGTAAAATCAGGTGATCGTGGTGGCCAAGAAACGTCACCTGAACGTGAAATTAACCGAACAGGGAAGGCTGCTCTTATATATATATATATATATATATATATATATATATATATATATATATATATATATATATATATATATATATATATATATATATATATATATATATATATATATATATATATATATATATATATATATATATATATATATATATATATATATATATATATATATATATATATATCGGTAGTCACTCTATAATAATATTTCGTGAAACGCAAGGGTGTGTATGTTGATCATTCTACCTCTAATGCAGTTGTTTTGAATGCTTAATTAAATGTATCTTAAAAAAACAAATATATCCTTTTCCCTATCGTTTATAGCAATTAGGTATTATTTCTCATTAAACCAACCATTAATGACAAAAGAAGAGGAAAAATGCTCCCTTTGAGCTGTCATTTTCCGTAACCCGGAACGATGCGAAATGTCACCACCAGTCAGATTTCAAGGAGTCCGCAAGCGTTAGCGGTGGTAAGAAATACGCTGGACAGATGTGGAGAGATTACCTGTGAAATGGAGGCTAATATCTTATCCAATGGATGGTTTTCATTTAATTCGTATGTCTCCAAGAATATTACCCTATTCAAATTTTGGTCATTGCATCAGTGAGCGCAAGTAGGTAAACCTTTTTTACGCGCTTTGTTTGAGGTCATGCAAATGATTGGAAATTAGGAAAGCCGTGCTAGCTCCCAAGCAAGAATTATTGTGGATGGGTGGCATATTTTGGTAATGAACCTGCTACACCGATGCGGGTATACAATCTTTGATGGCCAAACATTCCCCCTAATTAACTTTAAAATTACCTGAATTAACAATTTTACTTTTAGATTCCTCTTCAAATTTAAAGATAGATGGCATTTGGGCAAGAAGTGGTTAATTATTTATGAGCATCGTTGCACTAGTGTTTTGTAGCGTTATATATTTGGGCGACAAGTTGTCGCTATTCTATCGTTAACCAGCATTCTTAAAGGTCTTCTAAAACTGCAAGTTTCTCGTCCTCCCATGACCATTTGCTCTTATGTGAGTATACACATAGCTGCAACCACAAGGCAAAATTTGTCTTTAAAATTTTAGATACGGTAAGAGATGATTCTCATTTACGCATCCTGGAATCCATTTACATGCATAAACTACAACCTCACTTACGTGAGAATAAATTTCATGTTATATGAGTATAGATTAAAGCAATGTATTTCTTGGGAGAAGCCTTGAAACGTACATACATACATTTTCAAAATTTTTCGGACACCCGGATTTTTCTTATTCCTAGGCTGTCTTTAAATATGTTGGTGTAGGTTTTCATGAATGTGTTCAATCCATCTGGAATATAAACAAAAGTACAAGTTTCCTTATAACTTTTATTGAAATTCCTAAAATGACGATGCTATTGAACTGAGGGAAATCCTGGTATCGGTATGCGGTATGTTATAGTTAAAATGTCTTCATTAAACATCATTTTTTAATTAATATGATATTGCTTGTCGACCTGATCTGATAATGATAAAATAATGGCAAAAACACGTAACTATACCGTAGAGGAAAGAAGTCTGATATGCATGCTGAGCGAGAAGGCTCTCAGCTGTATATAAATTGTCCGGAAGTTCGCTGAATCACATTCTGGTGTTGAAAAATTGTTGAAAAAGATCCGAGAAAGGGAAACATCCACGACCTACCTCGTTCTGTATGGCCCAGGGTCAGTACCCAACGTGACGACAGGTCTCTGCGTCGCATGAACTTTCCGTGTCGTATGCAAACCGTCGTCCAGATGCTACACAAGCGACGTTCACTAGCTTGGACAAGTGATTGCCAGAGCTGAATATTGCGTTAGTGGGGACGTGTCTTATGGTGCAAAGAGTCCACGTTCCCTTATTGTTCTCGACCCCGGGCAACTTTAGATTCCGTAGGAGGCCAGGGAAACATTGAAGTCGAGAGTGCATAGTGTCTAAAGTAAAGCAAGGGGGCCGCTCTGTAAAGGTATAGAAGCTGCTTGTCTAGTTCATGCTTGGATCGTCTCACCGTTTGTGATGGCCCCATGAATTCAGAGATGCACCAATCTGTACTGAGAGATTACGCACTGCCCTCATAACGAGACATTATATCCAGAAATGCCCGGAATGTAATTTTCCAGCAGGACAATCCCCCATGTCACAAATCCGCGTCCACTACACAGTGATTCCGGAACAACAATATCACGGTCATGGACAGCTACCTCAGTCTACGGATATGAATCTACTGCAAAACCTCTGACAGGACTTGAAAGAGGCCGAAAGACATCGTTAGCCAGCCCCCCAATGAAAAACTCAAGGCAGTCATCACCGATGAGTGAGCCAGCATCACAGCCCTCAGTTGTCACGCCCTCGTGGTGACATGCCTCGAAGTATAAGTGCTATAATCACTCATAAAAGACTCTCGACACGCTACGGAGCTCCATGTATTAGTTTGGTGTTGCTGCAATTTTTACAGATTTCATCATCTTATCCCTTATATGTTGCTGATGTTACATGTTTTGGCAAATTTTGTATTTTCTTAATTCCTCTTAATTGCTTGGGACCTATGTAACTTATTGCTATTTCTTCTTCTGTATTTCACTGTTATATTCATATTGATATGCAAATAAAAACTTTACGACACTACATTTATTCAATTTACTAAAAGTTCCGGTGTCCCAAAACTTTTGGCCACGACTCTACAATGTCACAAATTCTATTAAGGAGAGGGAGATAGAGAGGGAGAGAGAGAACGTCTAATTCAACTGATTGTTTTCTTCTATATGGAAACTATCAGCATTAATAAGCAAACATTTAATGCAAACAAGCCTCAACCCCCCAAAAAACAAAGCAAACAAGTACTAAATCAAGCGTCTTTAAAGTAAATCAAATTGGAAAATCAAATCAAACGAAATAAAAATTAAACACACGAAAAAATGTAAGACATTTGAGCAGAACGCAGCCCAAACAGACCTACCAAAATCCATTGTAGTGAAAACCACTTGAAATATATCATACAACTATACCTTCTCTTCGTCTCTTTCTCTCTATCTATCTCACGCACAATCTCAAACAACTTTTTACTTACCCTTAGAAATTAAGACGGACGCAACACATTTTTCTTTCTAGAATCATGCCTAAGAATCAGGACATCCAAGTGAACTCAAAAGGCTTATAAATCACGGCGAATTTAAAACCCAGCGGAAACATTAAACACAAAAGCCTAGTTTGAAATTGGTGGTGTTTTTTTATATCTTCTCTTTAAGACGACCTTTATTCATAGTTTCTAACTCTTTGTTACTTGTTCTCTAGACATTTAAAAGTTTCTGATGTTAATTAAAACCTTAGTTTCTGCGTTTATGGTGACAAACTGAGTTTCATTCGCAGAAACGTAGAGAATTTAAAAGTTTAATCAACGCTCAATCTTGGCGCGGGATTCCAGACTCGTATTATGCGAATTTAACTGCTGAGATTCCAAGATTTCTAAAAGGATCAACTTCGTCGCATCGCTGAAGCGGGTTTTCGGTAAATTACCCTCATAATCATGGATATCGTATCATTATCAAGTAGGGGATCATAATCACGATCATTGTAATCATATTATGAACATCAGCAAAAACTATTTTTAGTAATAATTTATTTTCCCTTTTGAGACTATTTTAAAGGGTGAGGTGAATCGGATGAACAAAATTTTTCCTTCGGGATTCTTAATATAGAGAAATAATAAGAAGAAGAAGGGAAAGCGAAAAGACGACTACGAAGAAGAATGGGAAGCGAGAAGACGACTACGAAGAAGAAGATTTGAAGATTTGGGGGTTTCATTTTTGAAAGCAAGAAATATTAGCCAATAGTGCTTCCCATATCGATATCATAGTGTTCCCGTTATCGAAATCTGAGTGCTCTCGTTGTCGAAATCCGAGTGCTCCCGTTATCGAAATCCGAGTGCTCCCGTTATCGAATTCCGAATGCTCCCGCTATCGATATCATAGTGTTTCCGTTATCGAAATCCGAGTGCTCCCGTTATCGAAATCCGAGTGCTCCCGTGATTGAATTCCGAATGTTCCCGTTATCGATATCATAGTATTACCTTATCGAAATCCGAGTGCTCCCGTTATCGAAATCCGAGTGCTCCCGTTATCGAAATTCGAGTGCTCCCGTTATCGAAATCCGCATGCTCCCGTTATCGAATTCCGAATGCTCCCGTTATCGAAATCCAAGTTCTCCCGTTATCGAAATCCGAGTGTTCCCGTTATCGAATTCCGAATGCTACCGTTATCGAAATCCGAATGTTTCCGTTATCGAAATCCGCATGCTCCCGTTATCGAATTCCGAATGCTACCGTTATCGAAATCCGAGTTCTCACGTTATCGAAATCCGAGTGTTCCCGTTATCGAATTCCGACTGCTCTCGTTATCGAATTCCGAATGCTACCGTTATCGAAATCCGAGTTCTCCCGTTATCGAAATCCGAGTGCTCCCGTTATCGAAATCCGAGTGCTCCCGTTATCAAAATCCGAGTGCTCCCGTTATCGAAATCCAAGTGTTCCCGTTATCGAATTCCAACTGCTCTAGTTATCGAATTCCGAATGCTCCCGTTATCGAAATCCGAGTGCTCCCGTTATCGAAATCCGAATGCTACCGTTATCGAAATCCGAGTGCTCCCGTTATCGAAATCCGAGTGCTCCCGTTATCAAAATCCGAGTGTTCCCGTTATCGAATTCCGACTGCTCTCGTTATCGAATTCAGAATGCTCCCGTTATCGAAATCCGAGTGCTCCCGTTATCGAAATCCGAATGCTTCCGTTATCGAAATCTGAGTGCTCCCGTTATCGAAATCCGAGTGCCCCCGTTATCGAAATCCGAGTGTTCCCGTTATCGAATTCCGAGTGCTCCCGTTATCGATATCATAGTGTTCCCGTTATCGAAATCCAAGTGCTCCCATTATCGAAATCCGAGTGCTCCCGTTATTGAAATCCGAGTGTTCCCGTTATCGAAATCCGAGTGCTCCCGTTATCGAAATCCGAGTGCTCCCGTTATCGAAATCCGAGTACTCCCGTTATCGATATCATAGTGTTCCCGTTATCTAAATCTGAGTGCTCCCGTTATCGAAATCCGAATGCTCCCTTTATCGATATCATAGTGTTCTCGTTATCGAAATCTGAGTGATCCCGTAAACAAAGTCCGAGTGCTCCTATTATAGAAATTTTAGTGTTTCCCTTATCGGTATCTTATTGTTCCAGGTATCGATATCATAATTCTCCCGCTATTGAAATCCGAGTGCTCCAGGTATAGATATCGGACTGCTGTCGTTATCGAATCTTAGTGCTCTCTTTATCGTAATCTTAGTAATGCACGTATCGAGATCTAAGTGCTCCCGTTATCGGAATTTCAGTGATCTCTTTATCGAAATCTTATTGCTCTCGTTATCGAAATCTTAGTACTCCCGTTTACGAAAGCTTATTGCCCACGTTAACGTAACCTTAGTGCTCCAGTTATCGTTATTTTATCTATTATATTTCTGTTATCTACTTCCTTGTCCCTAAGAAAGATGAAAATGAACCCCTCAAACTGACCCCGTAAAATCTGGAGCACTGGAAATGTGAGGAAGAGGAATTATCAATTCACGACAAGAAGAGAGCGAGAAAGTCCTGTAAAACGCGCAACTCTTCAGAACCTGTCAAGAAGTGTGTTTGCATCCATCCAATGATATGTGTGGTTGTGTGTGAGGTTAAATGATGTTAAATTAATTTCTCTCCGCATTACGAGAGACCCCCCCAAATTTCCTCGAATTTATAGCGGAATAGCAACGAGGTCGCAGTGCCAAGAAACTTTGCAAAGAGAAATCTGTAAAGAAAGTGGTGACAAGGAGTAACAAGGAAAATAAGTACCCTAGGAGACCTTACGGTCCATTCAAAGAGAGTACTTTTTGACTATCAATCGAGCAGGCTCAATTGTTTTGCGTCCCTAAACGGCCACTTTTCAAGACCTTGTCTAGTCTTGACTTGAACTGGTCAACAGATTCACTGTTGACAACTTCCACTGGAAGTGCGTTCCACTTACCGCAGATACTGTAGGTGAAAAAATTTCCACACAGATTGCGGTTGTAACGCTTCAGTTCAAGTTTGAAGCCGTGATTGCGCGTTCTGTTCTCACTCAGTGTCAAAATATCCCGGTAGTCAACATTGTCGAACCCTCGAAGTATTTTGAAAACTTCGATGAGCTGACCACGCAGTCTACGGGTTCCCAGCGAGAACAGATCTAATTCCTTTAGTCAATCCTCATAACTTCTATGTCGGATAGAGGGAATCAGCTTGGTTGCCCTGGCTGTTACGCGTTCCAATCTCGCGATGTCCTTTCGCAATGAAGGACTCCAAAATTGTACGGCATACTCCAGGTGCGGCCGAACCAGGGAGTTGTACAGACAAAGTACTATCTCCTTGTTACGGTATCCAAACTGGCGCTTTATGTAGCCTAACATCCTTTGGGCTTTCTTCTCTGCCTCGATGCACTGTTTCGAGAACTTAAGGTCGCTAGTGATAGTAACACCCAAGTCCTTCTCAGTGGCACTCGATTCAAGAGCAGTGTCCTTGAGGATATAATGAGAATAGGGATTTCTGTGGCCGATATGCATTACTTTGCATTTGTTCACGTTAAAAGGCATTTGCCACGTGTCCGACCACTCCCCAATCTTCCCAAGATCTTCCTGCAGGCGAGCAGTATTTCCATCCTTTGCAACGTTCATACCAAGCTTGGTATCGTCGGCAAATTTGGAAATCTTGGCAACCATGTCACCGTCCATGTCGTTGACGTAGATGATAAATAGTAGTGGTCCAAGGACAGAACCTTGAGGCACCCCGCTAGTAACGGGCACCCACTCAGAAGCCTGTCCATTTACCACCACCCGTTGCCGTCTGCCACTTAGCCAGTTCTCGATCCAGCCGGCTACTTTTCCGTCTATGCCCAGCGCTAGCACTTTCCGGAGAAGGCGGCGGTGTGGTACCTTATCAAAGGCTTTGTGAAAGTCTAAGTAAACCACATCCACCGCCTTGTCCCGATCGTGCTCACTGAAAACGAAGTGGAAGAATTCCACAAGGTTCGTCAGGCATGACCGTTGCCTTCGGAAGCCGTGCTGGGAACTCCTCAGTAGCAGGTTTGACTCTAAATACGACGTCATTTTGTCCACAATGATGCTTTCCATGAGTTTACCGACTATCGAAGTCAGACTGATAGGTCGGTAGTTTGACGGATAGCTGGGGTCTTCTTTCTTGAAGATCGAGGTCACCTCCGCCTCACGCCAGTCTCTAGGAACGCATCCGGTCCAGGTTGACATGTTAAAGATAGCGCACAGATGTCGTGATACTTCATCGCACACTTCCTTTAACACCTTGGGTAGAAACCCGTCCGGTCCAGGGGACTTATTCGTCTTTAGGTCAGCGATCTTTTTCTTTATTTCTCCTTCAGTGAACTCCATTGCCTCCAGCTTTTCCCCTGAGTAGGAATACGTGGGCTGGGGTATGGGACCACACTTTTTAGTAAACACTGGGGAGAAGTAGTCATTGAGAAGGTTAGCATTTTCTGCATCTGAGTGAGTTAATGCACCCTCCTCGTCCACTAAGGGCCCAATCCTACGATGGATTGGTTTACGGCTATTTACATAGCCGAAGAACTCCTTGGGATTCTCCTTGCAGAGTCTCGCCACTCGGAGTTCCTCAGTACGCTTAGCCGCCCTTATGCTGGACTTCACTCTCCTGGCTAGTCTCCGGTACTCGTCAAAGGCACCCGAGATCTTCGATCGCCGGTACGCATTTCTCTTCTCCCTAAGCAGTTGGCCGATTTCTCGATTAAACCACTTTTGTTAAACAGAAGACCGACGGAGGCATTTCAGAGGGATGCAACTAGATTGAAGACTCATGAACTTATTTTTGAAATTGTTCCACGAATCCTCAACCTCTTGGCATACGGCTAGCCTTAGAACAGTCAGCCTAGCACGAAGGCTTGCAAAGTCTGCTCTTCTCAAGTCAAGTTTCCTTAAATTGACTGGCAACAGACCTTACCTTCGGGATCTTGGCGGTAAATCTAACTAGCTGGTGAACACTGCCACCGAGCTCTTCACCTACAGAGACATCCTCAACGATATCATCCTCAGAGGTAAAGACCAAGTCAAGGATATTGTCGCCTCTCGTCGGTTATCTGACCCATTGAGTAAGGAACTCGTTGTTTTTAACTCCAGGAGTAGCGGGCTCTCGCCACAGGCTGCTCAGGTTTACCAGTCAACTTGTCTGTTGAAGTCGCCCATAACGATGCACACTCTGCCTTGAACAAGCTCACCCAGCAGCTGGTACAGTTTCCTGTCCTTCTCAACGGGTTACGAAGGGGGTCTGTAAAGCACCAGGGTCCTGTATCTGACAGGACCTATCTTTAGGTCAATGCCTAGGAGCTCGTGATCGGATATAATGTTGAAGTTCGTAGATTTGATTGTATCCTTGACATACAACATTACACCGCTACCCTCTCTGTCTGACCTATATTTGTGGAAGAGTTGGTAGCCAGGAACCGTGAATTTGCCTTCAAAGTCTCGGTTTGAGGTTTTTATCCACGATTCTGTTATGGCTACCATTTCGGGTTTTTTCCGTCGCTACGAGGCCACGGAGCTCAGGAAACTTGTTCCTGATTGACCTCGCATTGAATAGAAGAACTTTCAGGGAGTCCTTGACTGTAGGACTCCCTACGCTCTTTTGTTTCCCGGCTTGTTTGTTTGCGAGGCACCCCTTTTTGCGACCTCTGAGAAGGTCGTTCCTGGAGTGACACGGGCGTACTGGCGTACGTCCGCCCGCACTCTGGGCCGGATACTCCTTTCGGTCCTCTCTACGACATCCTGGATCATGTTCAACAGAAATACCTTTCCTTTAAAAGAAAGATGTACCCCATCCCTTTGGTAGAAATCATTTCTACCGTAAAAGGTGCGGTACGGGTCCACAAAAAGACCCCCTTTGCCGTACACAAATCTGCCAGGCGCCGGTTTAAAGAGACATTCATCGAGTGAGCGGTCCGTGTTGGACCTCTCCTCGGGAGCATCCCGACTACCACGCGCTTGCGGGTTTTTAGCCCACAGTCGTCCACAGCACCCATGACCGTGTGGAGGATTTTATCTGTAGGGCCTACCCTACCTCCTCTCAGGTAGAGGTCGTTTCCACTGACCATCAGAGCAACGACTGAGCTCTCAGAAATCTGTGATTTCTCAGCCTCTACTCTGATGTGGTGGTTACCACATCCTGGCAGGCAGCTTACCTTAACGCTTGTGCGAAGGCGGGCCGCTAGCAGGGGCTGCAGGTCCCGTGCCTAGGAATCATCCTGCCTGCTGAGTTCGGATTCTTTATTTTCGGAGGCAAGCTCTCCGATTCCTCTCTCTTCCCCGTCATGGTCTTTTCAGGCTTTTCTTTTTTCTTCTTCCTCTTCTTCTTCTTCTTCTTCTCTATCATCTTTTCCCCCTTGTCATCCTTTTATTAACTTCTTCTACCTTTTCTTCTTCTAATTTCTCTCTCTTCCTCTTTCTTCTTTCCCTTTTTTCTTTTTTCCTTTTGGCGTCTCTGCCACATTCAGGACCGGGCTCTCTGCAGAGGTGGTGTTTGCCACAGGACTCGAGAGATCGTTTAAATTCTCTTCGAGCCTACGGATCTGGTGGGAGTGCTCCTCCTTGAGCCTCTCGATTTTCTGTTCGAGGTCTGTAGTTCTTTCCCTGTAGTAGGCGACTACTTCCTTCACTTCCTTCTTTATAATGCAAGTGGTGCATACACTGCCTGGGTGGCATTTCGCATAGCAGCCTTCCGGGAAGTCAACGCACCACTTGTCCTTCTTACATGTGGCACACGTGAATTTTAGCGCTGCTGGACCTTTCTTGCCTGCCATTTTGAACACTCTATTTCTTAATCTTGTGACCAATCAATATATAAAAAGGGGTTGGTGAGTTCTCCCCGCGTGAGTCGCTCCCGCCTATTGATCGGAGTCGTTTCGGAGTCTTCCAGAAGGCACGCTCCATGTGCTGCTGTTCGTCCGACCGAGTCGTCAAGCCTCGGCGTGCCGTGGCTCCCAACCGAGCAGCACAGACCGTCCCCGAAGGGGCCATCGATTTGTCACCAGGTGAACAACAACGAAGCACGCCCCTTACTAAACTCCTACTAGTTCCCTTCACAACGGCCAGGATCTCGGAGTAGCGTTCAATGGATATCCCGCCACACCAAGGAACTCGACCCAAGGCTTTTTATTGGCCTGGCAACCAACATGGGAACAAAGGGCCGTCACCTCGGACCAATGCTACCAGAAGCACCCTTCAACGGGCACTGGGAACGGTCAATAATTACTCGCCAGGGAAGGGGTTAACGGGGCACTACCCTCATCCCATTCATCGTACCCCAACGCCTAGGACACCTCTAGTCCTAGTCTCTCGCAGCCAGTGAGCGTCGATTGGAGTTGTTTGTAGAGTTTCCAAAGCCTCTCTTCTGACGCGTGAGGTAGCTGCCAGGTCCTTATATGTAGATAGAGGGAAAAAAGGGAAAGAGTAATATGATAGGAGTAGGCCTTTTTTGTTGTTTTTTTCTTTTTGTATAAGTGGGAAATAGGATAAAAGTAAAAAAAAGAGAAGAATAGAGTAGAAAAAAGGAAAGAATGATGCACTTAGTCTGCAACCTCGTTTCCGACCAAATCGACAAGGGAAGCCCTGCCAGGGGTACCTAGAAGAGGTACCCCCGCCGACATAGCTCGAAAAGTCAAAGGTTCACACAATCTCTCTTCCCGCGACAAGGGGGCGTCACCTCTCCCTCTGGTTTCTTTAGAGAGAGAGAGAGAGAGGTTAGAGGAAGTGAAAATGTATGGAAGATATATCCTCGTGGGTCCTCTTGCAGGCATTGAAGCCTGGAGGGCACACATACTTCCAGGTGTTACCTGACGATCCCTTTGTGTGGGGTAAAGGTTAGATATTGGTAATAAAGAGGGAGGGGAGAAGTAGAAAGAGAAAAGAGTGAGAATAATGCAGACATGTTAAGACTTATCACCCCAAACTAAGCAAAATGTGAGGGGGGGAACCAGCCCATCTCCCCTTCCGCTTTTAACCAAGGATGAATGGATGGAGGCTGGTCGGCGACTATTCTCCTGATATTGGCCGCCAACTAAGAAAATGGCTGAGATGAAGCTTATAAAGAAAGTGGCTGAAGAGGCTTAAAATGGAAATGTTGATAAGGAATAAAAACTAGGTAGTCTCAATCATGTTCGACACTGTCAAGGAAATGGGGTCCAGAGGGCGCTTCACTCCTCCAGATACTTGGTATAAAAATCTATATGGGGTATCCCGTTGTGGGGTCACGGAGGACAATGGCGGTCACACAGGAGTCTGGGTCAATTTTCCTTTATTCCAATCAAATTATCTAAAAAATTAATCGGAAATATTCTACCTCTGCGACCGCCTTGAATCGTCTTAATAGATTCAGCTGAAACGGCGATGGGACCTTAAAAATGGATGGAATATGAAGTATTTTTATCATTTCTTATATAAATACTACTAAAAATATTACTTATCCAAAGTATTTATTCGTTTAAGTAGTCAAATCGAATAATCTTTATTATAGAAGCTTACAATCTCTCCTATCTTCGCAGCACAACACACACACACCCTCTGCTCTATATCCACATACCTCTGGGTATCTATATCCACATACCTCTGGCGCGGAACAGATCTCTCTGCCCCGGGGCAAGGAAGGTCCCACCTGAACGTTGTTTGGTGTCAAAACATAATACTTCCTGGCACCTCTTCCCAAAGATAACCGGCCTCTGGTGCCATCGGCCTTACCAGCGATTGTCACACTGACCTTTATGTAGATTTCATTATCCAGTCGGGATCAGCCTGGATAAAGGCAAGTTAGCGAACCACTACTACTACTACAATTTCTCCTTAGAATTTCCAGATCCTTATCAGTCGCCCATTTGTTCTTTTAAGGTATTTTAAACGATGAATCAGTAAATAGCGAAAGTGCTTTTTGAAATTTCATTGTTCCATTTTACGTTTCGCTTTCTTTCTGTGCTTTGTTTATCAGTTATTCTACCACTGCTTTTTTCTCTTTCTAAAATAATATTGGAATTACAAAATACAACTCAGGCTTCTGTGTTTTATTATTAATTTTTGCACGTATGGCTTAGTTCAAATCTCAGCAGGGAATGCAAAGTTTAATGCTGATTCGAACCACAGGATGTTACGAAAGATGTCCTTAGCCTCAAAGTGATTCATATTAGGGTTTCATCCAACGATTAAACCATTATAAATGTTAATGAAGTACACTCAGGATGGGAAGAGCTGTCTCCAATTGCTAGGGGGCTTCCCCGCTCCCGAAAAGAATTAGCAGAGGGTCCCTGCGGAAGTTATTTCCTCAACGAGTTTGTTTCGTACACGCGAAGTAAATCCGAGTCTGAGGTACATTCGTTACACGTAGGACTTTGTGGTACGGTTGAGGAAGGGCACTCAAGTTTGAAGTACGGTTGATATGTGTCTCATTTAATTACGATGTACGACTGATACATGTGAGACTCAAATATAATGTATAGTTGATGAATGTGGCACTCAATTTTTAAGTAGGGTTGATACATGAGGTACTCATTTCTGAATTAGGGTTGAGACATGTGATACTTGTGTTACTAAATTCTAAGGTACGGCTGAGACGTGTGGCACTCAATTGTTAAGTACAGTTAAAACATGTGGCATTTAATTCTGAATTACGGTTGACACATGGCATTCAATTCTTAAGTACGGTTGATACATGAGGCATTCAAATCTGAGGTACAATTGTTAAATGTGGCACTCAACTCGTGATCGAAATTCTTGGGCAAGAAACGGACAGACAAATACTTGTCTTCCAAGCAGAGAGATCTCGATGATTCGATTGCCATGCCTTAAAGGAGTTTGTCTCCACATCTAGGCGACAACTAACGAGGTAATTTTCGCAACAAACTTTGTAAGGGAAGATCTGTAAAGAAAGTGATGAAGTTGGAGGAAGTAAAAAATATCTGGAAGATATATATATATATATATATATATATATATATATATATATATATATATATATATATATATAGTAACAGATCCCCTTAAATGCATTGGGGCCGGGAGGACAAAAATCCTTCAGATGCAAGCTCCAACATGATTGCTCATGTCTATTGAAGGATAAGCTGCTCACGAGACTGCTAATCGTACAACATCCCCAGCTGTTCCTTTTATATAAGCTTAATCGAGGAGTTTTATCCTAGATTTAGTTTTAGCTCAACATGTTTATCATTCCAATCCATTTTTTAGTCTTCCTCTACTTTCGATCTACTCGTATCCACCCCTTTCTTTAATCGCTTTTTTATCCCTCGTTTTTCTTCAGTGTAAATTCACTTGTTAGTTGAACTACTTTCATTCATTTTTCATACTCTTTGCTGTTTATACTCTTATAGTGATGAACACGTTTGTAATTTGTGAAATTATTGCATTACAAGTGACAGGGTATGTTGCACAGAGCGCAAAGGCTCGGGCGAGCTCCCGCGGGCAAATGACGTCACCCTTTGCCAATGTGGTTTTGTCCCAAAATAGAAAAACAATCAAAATTTACCAAATACTCTTTTTTTTCTGAATCGAAGATAGGACACGCCTAAAGTAGTCCAGAACTGCACTAAATGCACTTAAAAGGACACTTCGCAAAATGATTATGCTAACAGCGTCGTATTACAGTTTTATTAGCTTATTTTCGAGGAAAACTTCAGGAAATTAAACTAATCACATTGTGGAAATGGAGGTGGTTTTGTAGAAAGAAGACACCTACCTTAGCCTAATTAAGATAAACAGATACTTACTTAAGAAAAACCTCCCCTATTAAATTTATTTATCTGGCTGATGTTACTAATAATGTTTAGGGCTAACTTAAGAGGTGCAGGTAACATTTTTATGCATCTTAACAGAAGTAGAGATTCGAAACGTAAAAAAATTACACGACGATTTGGTTATCTTGAATCTTTTGTCTAAGGCTTCTTCAGTGTTAAGAAAATATCGTAGAAATCTGTATCTATAAGACGCTCGATCTGTCCCTGCGGCCACAACCTTGTTCGCTCGTAACTAACGGTCATTCACACGTGCGCCTAAACTGCCGGTCCCGCGCGGTGAGACGTTTACTCATTGTAAGTATATTATATGATAGGGAGAGTGCGCAACTCTCTTGAAGCTGCCTTCACACTACAAATAATAATAATAATCAGTAAATAAATATATTTTTGTGTCACAATATAAAAATTTAAAACAGTAGAGATCTGTATTTATTTGGGACAGGACTTTTTATCCCGGGCAACGCCGGAGACCTATGAGAGTACTAAATATTTGAATATTTTCAAATTGCCTAAGAGAACTATTTGTTTTTTAATTAAGTACTTTTGTGGAGAATACTCTGGAAGCAAAAGTTGTCATGGGTCGAGTTCAGGTAAGGTAGAAATAAACTACCTATAGTTACATAGTTCCAGGGCGCCAGCAAGGACTACTTAGTCTACTCAAAGGCCAGTTTCATTGTATACTAAAACTATTCACATTACTAGCATTTATTACCTCGGCGGGGAGTGCATTCCATTTATCGATGATTTTAAAGGTGAATATTTTTAGCTATGTTCGTTTGAAACCTCCGTCGTCCTCTCAGTTTAAACCCGTTGTTACGTGTCATACCATCGGTCGTACTTATTTCTTTTTCATAATTTACATTTTTAAATTTATTTAAAATTTTAAATACTTCGATAAGCTCACTTCGCAATCGCCTAGTTTCGAGGGGCAGCAATTTTAATATATTTAATCTTTCGATATACGACTTATCTATAATCGAGAAGGATTAGTTTAGTTGCACGTCGTTGAATTCTTTTCATTTTATTAATGTTTACATGTGTATAAAGTGACCAGAATTGTATCGCGTATTGTAGTGTGGCCTTACTAAATTTAATATAGAGGTATGATTATATCTTGGTGTTTGTAGTGAAAACTTCTCACAATAAATCCAAGCATTCGGTTCGCCTTCTTACACACTCGTTACACTGTTTGTTAAACTTAAGATCCTTTGAAACTCGCACCCCTAAATCTTTTTCTTCATCCACAGAGATAAGATTTTAACCACCTATTTCATAGTTTAAACTTGGGTTATTTCGACCTACGTGCAAAACTCTACACTTGTCTAAATTGAATGTCATGTTCCATTTATTAGACCATTTGAAGATTGGTCTAAAGATTGACTAAAAAGTAGGTACAGTCATAAAAAGGTAGAAGAAAATAGGTAGAAATAAATTAACTATGAGATAACTAAATAAACACCTCCAGTTAGAAAAAAATCATAACATGTAATTTTATTTAAATTTTATTGAAATTATATATAAAATAGATAATTACATTATATTTTTCACAATATCTCCAAATGTCACCACTAAGTTCTAACTACTTTTATAATTAGACCATGTTTTCAAGAAGACTTCCAATTTTATTCTATTCATTTTTTGAGTCTCAAAAATAAAGTTTTGGATAATAGTTTTGCACACAGTCTTTAGGATATATCTTATGTCTTCTCTGTTCATTAATTTCAATTAAAAAATTTCCAAACAATTGTTAGCAAAAACTGATTTTTCTTTAGAAAAAATCATAAATACAAATTAGGTTTAAATCTAGACTGTTAAGAGTCCACTCGAATACATCTTCTCATCTAAACCGATGTGCGGGGATGAACACCATCTTGTTGGAACCAAAATGTATCCAAAAGAGATGAAACAAGTAAGTTTTCTCCTTTAAAAATGCACCAAGACTGCGGGACATCAACATACCGCTGTTTAGCGATTGTCTCATTCTAGCTCAGCTCTTCAAAGATAAGTCCGATTAAAACTTTTAAAGAAATTGCTACCCGATCGGTAGGTTTTTAGTCGCGTGCGAGTCTAGTCTCAGGTGACTCTACTATGTTCGTCGGTCGGTCTTCGTTTCGCTTTTTTATTGTTTTGTAATAACATGGCAACTAATCGGCCTATTCTAACGAAATTTGAAACCCTTATGTTGTTCTACATTCTCTTTCGATTGATATAATTTCCAGGGTTATCCTCAGGTTAGTCTTTGAATTATTGAAAGTTTTGGAGGTCGTAAGGTCATAAATCAGAATAAGTGAAAGCACGCGACTTTTTGGTCAGCAGACCTTGTTTTTAATTCAAAGGATATTTATGCAACTTTTTGCGTCAGTGGCGATATCCAAAAGACGTTATTTTTAGAACTCAAGTTCATCATGAATCGAATTTTAAAATTAGCTTCGTCTGATATTTAAAGGAAACTTAATCTGTTTTCATTCGCTGAAAGGAATATTTCAGTACTCAACTTTCTTTTAAGTTTGCCAGTCTCTCTAGAAAATATCTGTTTCTCTTGTATACGATAGGAATATTTCTTGAGGTCATTAACAAGTCCTCCGAAGTGGGGTCTTTTTTGTGATTCCAGACTTTTCCTAATGTTCAATTTTGAGCTTGATTTCACAAATTTCATAACCAATTAAATAATCATATCTGTTCGCTTTCTGGGGGCTTCCAGAGTAACTTGAACAATCGTTTTATTTTTGCAGAGAGTTTTTAAGTCTCATTTTTTCAAAATGTGTTCACCCAACTTTGTACGTGGCTTTTAGAAGCCGAGGTGTCAGTCTTAACTTCCGCACGGAACGGCGGAAGTTGAATGGATATTTTACGTACAAAACACGATGTTCTATCTTCCAATTTCTTGGAAATTTATTCTTTGCGCCGGAATTTAGCATGATCTAAAAAATCCGATAGAAATAAATTTCGATTTTTTGCTGTTTTTTCAGTCAAAAGGTATATAATAATTAAGCGTTTGATAAACGTTTTAAAACTTTCCTTTCGCTATCTCACCCTATAACTCCCAGAACCTTGCATTATCTCAATTCACTAGCGAGCTCAATTTAAAAGAGAAGCCTCATCCTTGTACTCTAATTGATAAACAAGCCTCGGTACACCGGCTGGAATTTGATCAAGGCCACAGTGAATTCCTTGACGCTTAACTTGCCTGTTCAGCCAAGATTTAGATTGGCCACGTCGTATCACAGCTGAGGATTGTGTGAAATTTACCACCGGGTAAAAAATTACGGATAAGTTCGACCATTAGGAAGAACTAGAGAGTAGGCTTTGACTGCCACTGTGGCTGTAGGATGATTAACTTGGAAATTAAGTAACAATTTATTTCATATTACTAGTCTAGGGTATGTTTAGTGTCACAAACACTAAAAAAAAAACAACAATTTAGATTACAGAGTGCCTATATGCTTAGTTTGCACATCACTCGGATCTCAGTCCCGAGGAACAGAAGTCTGGAACCATACAATTTAACTGTCCAATAAGACATCACAAATATTCGACGGGTATTGTACGCGAGGAACGCTAATTGAGGGGTCGAAGTCGCCAGCGCAATTCATTGGCCCTCGTGGTTGCAATTAGCCGTGAATTATTGTGAGTTTTGTGCAACCCTGTTATTAGAGAAAACTTGCACGCACCAGAGGAGTTTTAGTGGTCGTCTGACGGCATGACCTTTCTCCGATGACTTTTTCACTAAGCCCCAAACATCACAAATGGCCGTAGCAAGCCACCGGGTACTGTGCCAATAATTATGATTCTGCCGAGGCGAGAGAAATATCAGTAAATAAAAAGGAATGCCTCGTTGTAATGTGCAATTTTGGCGTCAGGGAAGGGCAACACTCATTTAAATGATTGACATTCGTTTCCTGTCCGATTTGACGACATTCCTCGCACCAAAATGGAAGCGTCAATTGCTCTAGACGAGAGGCTTCCATGTTAGGTACGGCGCCTGACGCAATTTTGAATGAATTGGGTGTTCAATTATGGCTACAAGTTCGAAAGGTTCTTCCCAAATCGGGTTTCTCAATTAATAATTTTCCGAGTCAATACTTTTCTATAAGCATCCACCCTTTTGTGAGGGAGACTCGGAATGGGGGCCAGGGGGAGGGGGCAATAATTTGAAACCGGATGATACTCAAATCTAATCACACTTTTATTTATTGCCCCTTATATACATCAGCTTTAATTTATGCTTTGAGAGAAAGATGGAGAGAGAAAAAAGTACAACTAAATATAAAAGGAATCTTAATAATGCGTTATGTTTTACACTTCCATAATAATTATTTAATAAATCTCATTTATTTTGTTCCCTTAACTTTGGCTCATCTTGCAGCAAAAGAAAATTGCTCGCAAGAGACAATCTGCATCAACTAAAGAAGTAAAAATCCATCTAACCGAAAGATTAAATAGTCTGGACATCATCACAAAATAAGATTAGGGGCCTATTGACGAGTATTAATGAAAAATAATGATTTTTTGGGCTTTGATATATGACCGGGACGTACTTTTCTCAATATTGAAATAAATTTATGTTTGAAAGAGTCCTTGAAAGTTGGGCGGATGACGGGTTTGTTTTTCATTTTGACTTTAATCATTTTCTGAACCATCTGGATTTCTGTAAAAATTATGTTTTTTCATCTACAAATGTCCTTGGAAAGAATGAGATCCTGATATATATATATTAGGTTGTAGTCTAATATATATATGCTTCTTAGATTTGTTCATATTGTTCCATGCAAACTGTTTAAAGATAAATTGTAGTAATGCGTATTTCTAAGTTGTTTATACTGTTTCAAATTCGTTGTAAATGTTTAAATATAACTAATAATATCTAGGCCTAGAGTTGTTTATATTGTTTTCAATTCGCTGCAAACTGTTTAATATAACTGCAGCAATGGCTAGGCCTTTTCTTAAACTAGAAAAATGGTATTCGGATGCACACTCACACATGGCACGTTTGAGCCCCCTCCCCCACCCCCCTCTCAAATTAAAGCGTTAGGTTGGTAAGTTCATCCTCTTCCTCCAAATTTCACCGGACCTTTCTCCATGTGATTACAATTTAATAACATTACAACATCACATAATGAAAAGGTTTATCCTGATAAATTATATATTTTATCAAAACCAAATGAATTCTTCAAGAAAGTTGACTAATGGTTTTTTATCGTATATTAAAAAATATTCTACTTTGCTTTTACAACTGAAATGAATTTATGCCAACCTAATATATGTGATCAAAATTAATAACTTCCAGAGTTCAAGATTAAATGTAGGTTTCTTTTAGCGACTTGAATCGAGAATTAAAACGATAAGACTCTATTGTGTTTCATGTACTCGTCTCTAACTTCTTTTTAATCCTGTAATAACGACACATTACAAAGTCGATGTAAGCTGAAAATGTAGGGGTCTTTCTAGCCATTCGTCTGCTACTCCCTTACGACTTTTACAAGGTAGTTGTAGTTAACGTATCAGTAGAGGGGGATAATAGCATGTTCTAACAGTAACGAACATCCTAATTGAACCAGTAGTGAGACTTCGACGCGGCATAATATTGAGGCTGATGTCTCAATAAGAGGATCTAAATAAAGACTATAAAGGATATTTAGGCATCAAAAAAGACTTCGTAGTCTAACTCGAATTCATTATTGATACAAGTCTCCAAATATCTTTATAGTTTGATGGTATTATAAGTATTTGAAAGATGTTTGATGCCAGCAAAGACATCGTTTTGCTCCATACACAAGATAATTAAGTTCTTGCGTCCTGTTGGTGATGTAAAATCACATTATTTACGATATTATCGTCTAAAAACTTTCATTTTATGACCAACTAAACTGTCGTAGTAATTCATTCTAATTACTTTTGATCGAACTTTTAAAGTTGTACATATTGAAAAAACTTGATGAGAATGTTCTTAAAGACATTAATCTCACAACAAACGTGTTGTTGTAGCCTATTTAAATAATTATCAGAGAACTCTTTCCAAATAGTTTGATGCGTTGTTAAGGCTCATTCAGTGATCGTTAAATCCTTAAAGCTACAACACTTCTCTTCGACAAAGAACAGTATATAATCTTTGTAGCAAAAATGACTGTGGAAAAAGACACATTCCTACAGAATGTATCTTTGGCCATATTTTTTTACAATAAAACAGTGCTTAAATCAGTAAATAAAATTCAAATAATTGCTTTATTATGGTCACGCCACGAATAATAGTAATTTGAGAGGATAGAAAAGAAAACATCCGATACCTCTTTTCGCCCCTATTTTAAATTTTTCTAAATCTATCTTGATGTGAATGAAGCTTACAGTGAAGTGAAACATGGAGAAGAAAAACTTTTATGAAATATTCGACTTATTGCCTAACGGTGCCATAAATAAGAAAATATTAAAATATACTTTATTCAGGAATTTGATCAAATAATAAAGGGTCAAAATTAGAGTTTATTTAGAGAAGAATCCGCGAAGATTAGTGGAATTACGTGTACGAACGCAATTAGTATCTATCTTGAGTAATTTGAAGTTAAAAGATGCTTTGGATGTTTGGTACCTAATTTTTACACCTCGTCCTTGAGAGTAAAATAGTTAAGGTAGAATCCAAATTATAGAAAGAATTTGGGTGGATCGAAAAAAGCAATAGGAGCCCTATATTGTAGACCAAAAATGCAAGGAATAAATTTCAATTGATTTTGTGGTGACAGATCAGAGATGGCGAAGGGTTTAGTAAATCATTGCATCATTTAGTCAAATAAAAGGAGCAATTTCTCTAGAGAAATGGCGCTGGACTTTGTTTTAAAACTCTATAGTGTCATATTGCTGTGTTTACAATTTCAGCGTTTTCTAGTTTTCATCCATCGAATGGGAATTCAGGTGCAAACGCATAAAACGACACTCACAGAATTTTCTCTATTTTTATTTGTTTTTTTGTTTTTTTTACATCCTTACCTTGAGGGTTTTTTCAATGTCCTCTTATCTTTCCTTTAACTTCAGTTTCCAGTATCACACGCTCATTCACATCCAAAGTTCCCTTTCTTGTACTATATGGATATATACCCTGCAACGACATAGTTTCTGCATTTTTGTATGTTTATAAAAGGGTTTTGAAAAGAAAAATGGTGAAAGCAGTGTGGTAGTTATTAAATACCCGGAGACCTTTGGTTGTTTCTTGTATGTGATATGAGTAGTGAGCATTCAAATTGTAAGCGAGTTGGAGGATGGGTCTAAAAATCCCTAGGAACCTTCTAGCTTTTGGAGAGACTGAAATTGAATAGGGGATACGAAAAATAGTTAGAATTCTGTACTTATTAAATTAGAGGTAGAACGCCCGCCCGGCAATTGGGAGACCGGGAGACCGGGATATTTCCAATAATTTAAAAAAATCGATATTCCTATCTTCTGAATTATGAATTTCCTTTAGTGCGCTGTTGCTTGCTATTCTTACTTGTGGTTTCTTCCAGTGATTTCTCTTCCCTTTAACTCACGCGTTCTTTCACATCCAACTTCTCTGTATTGTCACATATATACACAGTCTTTCTTTTTCTTCCTCTCTCCCTCTCTCTCGGCGGGTAGTAAGCAACTACCGCTGGGCTTTGGCAATATTTTTCTCTCTCCCGAAAACCTTTTGGAAACCAAAAAGAAAGATGCAGAAATAGTGTAGCTGAAGTCTTCTTTCTCTCACTTTCTTTTTCTTTTGTTGGTTCAATGCGAAGGAAAAGATTTTGTCCTCTGCAGCCAAATGTGCGAGGGTCGTCCTTATCGGTGATTCTCAATCAAGGGATCTGCAACCCATGCTAGCGGCCCGCCTTCGCACCAGTGTGATGGTTAGCTGCCTCCCAGGACGTAGAAACCACCAGATAAGAGTAGAGGATGAGAAATCTCAGATTTCTGAGAGTTCAATCGTTGCCTTGATGGTAATTGGCAACGACCTCTACCTCAGAGGAGGTAGGGTAGGCCCTAGAGGCGAGATACTTCAGACAGTCATGGGAGCTGTGGATGACTGAGGGTTGAAAACCCGCAGATGTGTCGTGGTCAGGATGCTCCCGAGAAACGGTCCAAGCCGGATTGCTCACTCGAGGAACGTCACATTGAACCGACGACTAGCAGATTTATGTAAGGCGGAAGGGGTATTTTTTGTCGACCCCTACCGCATCTTTTATGGTAGGAACGATTTCTACCAAAGAGATGGGGTGCACCTTTCCTTTACAGGAAAAGCCGTACTCTCAAACCTGATACAAGATGTCGTTGAGCGGACTCAAAGGACGGTCCGGCCCAGAGTGAGGGCGGACGTGCGCCAGTACGCCAAAGTCACCCCTGGAACGACCTTCGCGGAGGTCGCTCGAAAGGGTGCCACCACACCACCAAAAGAGAACAGAGAAAAAAGTAAGACGGGAAACGGGAGAGCGTAGGGAGTCCTACATTTGGGGAATCCCTGAAAGTTATTCTGTTTAATGTGAGGTCAAGTAGAAACAAGTTTCTTGAACTTTGTGGCCTCGTAGCGACGGAAAAACTTGAAATGGTGGCCATAACAGAGTCGTGGGTAAAAACCTCAAACCGAGATTTTGAAGGTGAATTCACGGTTCCAGGTTACCAACTCTTCCAAAACGATAGGTCAGACAGAGAGGGTGGTGGTGTGATGTTTTATGTCAAGGATAGGCTCAAATCGACGAACTGCAACATTGTATCCGACCACGAGCTACTAGGTGTTGACCTAGATATAGGTCCTGTAAAATAATGACCCTGCTGCTTTACAGAACACCTACCCAACTCGTTGAAAAATACAGGGATTTGTATCGGAGGCTGGGTAAACTTGTATAAGACAGAGTGTGTATCGCCATGGGTGATTTCAACACCCAAGTTGACTGGAAAACCAGATAAATCTGTGGCGAGAACGCACTACTCCTGGAGTTCACGAACAACGAGTTCATGACTAAATGGGTGAGAGAGCTGACGAAAGGCAATAATAGCCTCGACTTGGTTTTCACCTCTGAGGATGACATCGTTGAGGATCTCTCTGTAGTCTGCGACTAGTGAATCGAGGAAACTTGATTTAAGAAGAGCAGACTTTGCAAGTCTTCGTGCTAGATTGACTGATTCGAGGCTAGAAGTGTGCGAGGGTGTTGGAGATTCGTGAAATAGATTCAAAACTACGTTCATAAGTATTCAATCACGACTCATCCATTTGAAAAGCCTCTGTCGGTCTTTTGTTCAACCAAAGTGGTTTAATCGAGAAATTAGTCAACTGCTGAAGGAGAAAAAAACGGTGTACCGGCAGTAAAATATTTCTGGAGACTTTGATGAGTACGGTAGGCTAGCTAGGAGAGTGAAGTCCAGCATATGGGGGGGCAAAGCGTGCCGAGGAGCTCCGAGTGACGAGACTCTGCAAGGATAATCCCAAGGAATTCTTTGGTTATTTAAACATCCGTAAGCCAATCCATCGCACGATTAGGCCCTTTAATCAATGAGGAGGGGGCATTAAAGCACTCAGATGCAGAAAATGCTAACCTCCTAAACGACTACCTAGCTTCAGTGTTTACTGAAGAGAGTGGTCCCATCCACCAGCACACATATTCTTACTTGGGTGAAAAGCTGGAAGAAATGAACTTCACTCAAGGAGAAATAGGAAAAAAGATCACTTATCTAGAGATGAATAAGTCCCCTGGCCCGGACGGGTTTTTACCTAAAGTGTTGAAAGAAGTGCATGATGAAGTGTCACGACATTTGAGCACAATCTTCAACATATCAATCTGGACCGGATGCGTTCCTAGAGACTGGCGTGAAGCAGAGGTAACTCTTATCTTAAAAAATGGAGAACCTAGGCAGCCGTCAAACTACCGACCTATTAGCTTAACCTCAATAGTCAGTAAAATCATGGAAAGCATCTTGGTGGACAAAATGACGTCATATTTTGAGTCCAACTTGCGATTAAGGAGTTCCCAGCATGGGTTCCGAAGGCACCGGTCATGCCTAACGAATCTTGTGGAATTCTTCCACTCCGTTTTTAGTGAGCACGACCGGGATAAGACGGTGGATGTTATCTGCTTAAACTTTCAAAAAGCCTTCGATAAGGTACCACACAGCCGCCTCCCTTTGAAAGTGCGTGAGCTGGGGGTAGACAGAAATGTAGCAAGTTGGATAGAGAACTGGCTAAACTGCTTCTGAGTAGGTGCCCGTTACTAGCGGTGTTCCTCAAGGTTCTGTTCTTGGACCACTACTATTCATCATCTACGTCAACTACATGGACGGTGACATGGTTGCCAAGTTTTCTAAATTTGCCGATGATACCAAGATGTTATGAACTTCGCAAAGGAAGGAAATACTGCTCGCCTTCAAGATGATCTTCGGAAGATTGGGGTCTGGTCGGACACGTTACAAATGCCATTAACGTGAATAAATGCAGAGTGATGCATATCGGCCACCGAAACCCCCCAATCTTAGTATATCCTTAAGGGCACTGCTATTGAATCCACCGATACTAAGAAGGACTTGGGTGTAACAATCACTAGTTACCTCAAGTTCTCGAAACAGTGCATTGAAGCGGAGAAAAAGGCCCAAAGGATGCTAGGCTATATAAAGCTCCAGTTTGGATATCGGAACAAGGAGATAGTACTGTGTTTGTACAACCCATTTGTCCGACCGCACCTGGAGTATGCCGTGCAATCTTGGAGTCCTTCGTTTCGAATGATATTGCGGGATTGGAACGTGTGCAAGCCAGGACAACCAAACTGATTCACTATATCATACACAAAAGTTACGATGATAGATTAAGAGAATTAGATCTGTTCTCCTTGGAAGCCCGGAGACTGAGTGGTCAGCTTATCGAAGTGTTTAAAATACTTCGAGGCTTCGATAATGTAGACTACTCGGATATTTTCCAACTTAGTGAGGGAAGAACGAGAAAATACGGCTACAAACTTAAACTGAAGCGTTACAACCGTGATCTGTGTGGTAAATTTTTCACGTACAGCATCTGCGGTAGCTGGAACGAATTTTCAGTGGAAGTTGTCAACAGCAATTCTGTTGATCAGTTCAAGTCAAGACTGGACAAATTCTTGAGAAGTGGCCGTTTGGGCACTTAAGTCGTTGTGCAGAACTGTGCCTGCTCAACTGTTAGCCCAAAGGTACCCTCTTTGAATGGACCGTAAAGTCTCCTAGGGTAATTCTCCTCATTGTAGCTCCTTGTAGCTCTCTCTCTCTCTCTCTCTCTCTCTCTCTCTCTCTATATATATATATATATATATATATATATATATATATATATATATATATATATATATATATATATATATATAAGGTACAAGAGAGAGAAAGAGAGACAGAGAGAGAGAGAGAGACATTGGACATTAATTAGCGCATGAGACCAGAAACCGACGTTTTAAGAAAAAGAAAATGGACATTGGAAGACACAGATCAAACAGATCACAAGTTGCCCTTTCTTCAATGCAATATGGATAGTGAGCCTTTAAATTATAAAGTGATTATATTTTGCTATAAAAATCTCTTGGAAGTTTCCTCTAGCTTAGGGAGTTAGTGGTTTTGATAGGGTGACTACTTAGGTAGGTCTAGACCAGTGGTTTTCAAACGGGGTGCCGCGGCATATTTGGATGCCGAGAGAGCCAACTAAGGGTGCCGCGGAAGCGATGAATAAATCATTTTTAAAATGCCTCAATTGAAAACAATATGTATTTCAAACATTTATAAAAAAATATAACGACACTTAGAAGTATTTTGTAACTAGTTTTTCTGCATTGTGCAACATAAAACAGCGCAAAGAGAAAGATTGGAGACAGTGAATGAGAAAATGAGAGTTGCTTTGTCAACTCTACGTCCCAATATTAAAGAATTATGTTATAATCATCAAGCTCAAATTTTCCATTGAACTTTTAAAGTTAAAATTAAATTATTTTCATATTTTTATTTCTTATTTCGATTAAATTAGATTAAATGTCAATCGTGGTTAAAATTGAAAGTCCTTTCCACGCAATTATTTATTTTTACGTAAATTATTATATATTTGGGAGCCACGGCTGCTTTTAGATAACAATTAGGGTGCCACTATCATAAAAAAGGTTAAAAACTATTGGCCCAGAGTATTGTGTCAGATAGCTCAGTGGTTAGGTTACTGAATCAAATATTTGGTTGACACGGATTCGACTCTCGGCAAGGATATTTTTTTCCTGTCCTCTTAATATAGATATCGCTAATTGTACTGGTCTTTAACCTGCTTGATCTTTATGTATTCTAATGTCCCATTTCTCTAATTTTAAAACTCAGGTTCTAATCTCAGGCACTTATCCTCGTTCAATTTCCCTTTATATATATATATATATATATATATATATATATATATATATATATATATATATATATATATATATATATATATACATATATATATATATATATATATATATATATATATATATATATATATATATATATATATATATATATATATATATATATATATATATATATACACCAGCGGCCATAATGGTTTTAACACTTAAGTTTCCATCACAGTACTTACAGAAACTTCAAAGCCAATAATGCTATTAATGAATAAACATTAATATAAGTTGTACATGTACATTGTGCATGTTACGATTGAGGAAACTGCTAGTTACGAGCAATAGAGTAATTTTATTCCCAAAATATAGTGGTTAAAATGATCCGGACAGCGTAATTCTATTACTTCTCTCTTTGAGACAACCAAGAAATTAGGGTAGTAAATTACTTCTATGAATTCTTCGCACTTTCAGTCATTATCTTGTCAAAATCCGAACAGCAAAATTGCCTAGGGGACCCATTACACCTGTTTATATTGAGGAGCTAATTGTTAAGCTACGCCAAAAGGATCATCTCTCCATTAGAGCCATAGCTGAAAGGGTTAAACGCCCCAAAAGTGTCGTACATATTATATCACGTAACATTACCACAGGCTCATGTATCAGTAGAATTCTACTGGTAGGCCTAAAAAAACATCAAAGAAAGATGACCAAGCCATCGTCCATATCTCGAAAAAGGACTAAAAGAAGACAGCAGCCACGATTTTCTGAGAAGTAAATGAAACTATGGTCATTAGTGTCTCCAGGGAGGCAGTATCAGGCCGCCTGACGGAAAGATCTTTAAAATCTCGCACACCAAAAATACGTGAAAAGCAACGTTGAGTTTGGTGGAGGAGGCGTTATGGTGTGGGGTAAGTAAATGTTGTAAGGATGGAGCACAGCAAGTACATATTCTGCCTAATATTAGAGCCGACTATGCCCAACCTGTCATTTTTATAAAGGATAATGCACCTTGCCATTCGACAAAGTTGGTGAAGAATTTCCTGAATGAGGAAGAAGTATCATGAACTGGCCTGCTCAGAATCCAGACCTCAATCTGATTGTGAATTTGTGGAAGACGCTCGGAGAGTGAAGTAAGCAGAGAAACCCAAGCACTGTCGGAAGAAATTTGGAAAATATTGCAAGAGGAATGGAGAAAATTAACACCAGAAAATGCCTTCGGTTAGTGCGCGCCTGTGGCCAAAGATATGGCGCAACTGATAGTAGGGGTTTGCATACCACTAATATATTGTAACAACCGATAATTACTTGCTCAATAACTTATATTATTGTACCTTCTCATCTGCGTTTGTTGTGTCATCTGTCCAGATCATTTTTACCATCATTTTATTTATTTATAAAAATGAATGTTCTTTTGCACGTAACTTGTAGTTTCATCCATCCTAAAGTGTGCAATCTACATGTATATATATATATATATATATATATATATATATATATATATATATATATATATATATATTATATATATATATATATTAGGCGATTGATGTGCAGGCATCTCAGTTTTACATTCACTAAGAAGTTGCTCAGTAGAAGTTCAGAAAACATGGTTTGAGCGCTTATTTACACGACAACGTTTCGAGCCTCATTTGCTCATCTTCTGGTCCTAAATTTCAAAATTTTTAATAATAAAAAAATGCCAACTGTATATAAGAAATATAATATGCATAAAGTAAAAAAGCAAACAATTTTAGTGAATGGCAGAAATACCATAAAACCAATTATAGATTGAGGGAAAAATAAAGTAAAACTATATAATGAGGGAGTAAAAATTTTTAAAAAGAGTTGGAAAAACACTATTTCAAAAACCTTTATTAAATAGATGAAAATTCAATGAAAATTAATTACAAAAGATGTTTAAAAGAAAGTACAGCACGTATTTGAAACGTACCTTATGGGGTGAGGTATCCAAGAGAATATAAAAGAAACTATATTTTTCTTTTTGATTTAACATCGGTTGGTCATTTGATTTTAAAAGTTTTTTGGTAGTTACATTAGCGATAGTAATTAACAAGTGCAGGTTGGTTGGTAGAAAAATTAAATTATATGTAAGAGAACTGCAGTTGAATCGAAATTTAGTGGTTTTCTTTATGTTATGAAAATTGATTCTTAAATCCGAAAGGCTTGTTCTTTTTAAAATACATGCAGCTAGTATTTTAAAATTATCTATATTAATATCTGTTTTACATTTTTTTGGCGACTGGCAGATTTTTCATTTTGCTTTACCGTTCCCTGTTTTGCAGCGTATACCCAAGTGAGCCGAAACCCTCGCCTCCAGTGTACGTGTAGTGCAGCCAATGTAGGTTTCCCTAGAACAACCAGGGCAAATGAATTCGTATATGACATCACTACACAAGTCTAAAGTGAGTTTTTAGTTTGCTCTGAAAAAAACTACCTATTGTTCTTTTGTTTATGAAAATTGGTTGTATATTAACATCATAAAAATGAGTTCTGAAGATTTGGGTGAGGTTAAGTTTTAGACTTTTGTTCAGATGCCCTCTATCGAGTAATAAGAGGTACCGTTTTGCTCTATGGTTGGGCAGTAATGGGTTTACTACTGGGGTTTTATATACATTAGGTATTTTTATATTTTTATAAATTTTGAAATTTAGGACCAGAAGATGAGCAAATGAGGCTCGAAACGTTATAATATAATAAAGAGCTCAAACCATGTGGTCTGGACTTTTCCTAGTGATCATCTTCATAGTGAATATATGTATGTGTATATATGTATATATATATATATATATATATATATATATATATATATATATATATATATATAAATATGTATGTGTGTGTGTATGTGATATATATATATATATATATATATATATATATATATATATATATATATATATATATATATATATATATATATATATATATATATATATGTGTGTGTGTGTGTGTATGTGTGCGTTTATGTAACTGTACGTGTGCTAGCTAGAGGAGGAGAGAGTGATTTTTCCATCTATGGGTTTCAATCTCGCGTACGTCGACTTTACAACGCGTTTCCTTAAAAGACGCCCACGACCTCCATTGCCACTTTGCACGGTACTTACGCCCACACGCAAGGAATGAATGAAGAGAGAGCGAGAGAGAGAGAGAGAAAGATAGAGAGTGCCCCCTGTCCATTAAAGGGAGATGATCTAATAAAATTGATGTAAAATAGATTCGTTTTGTACAACACAACACCCACCTCCACCCCAACCACGAGACCAATGGATAAATTAGGCAGAGAATTCTTTGTAAAAGGAGTACAATTTCGTTCAAAAGTTATGTATTATTATTTCTAAGGAAGTATAGTTATAGATTCATACAACTCATCGAGGTAAAGTTATAGATTCATACAATTCATCGAGGTAAAGTTATAGATTCATACAATTCATCGAGGTAAAGTTATAGATTCATACAACTCATCGAGGTAAAGTTATAGATTCATACAATTCATCGAGGTAAAGTTATAGATTCATACAATTCATCGAGGTAAAGTTATAGATTCATACAATTCATCAAGGGAAAGTTATAGATTCATACAATTCATCGAGGTAAAGTTATAGATTCATACAATTCATCGAGGTAAGGTTGTAGATTCATACAATTCATCGAGGTTAAGTTATAGATTCATACAATTCATCGAGTTAAAGTTATAGATTCATACAATTCATCGAGGTAAAGTTATAGATTCATACAATTCCTCGAGTTAAAGTTATAGATTCATACAATTCCTCGAGTTAAAGTTCTAGATTCACACAATTCATCGAGGTAAAGTTATAAATTCATACAATTCCTCGAGTTAAAGTTATAGATTCATACAATTCCTCGAGTTAAAGTTCTAGATTCACACAATTCATCGAGGTAAAGTTATAGATTCATACAATTCATCGAGGTAAAGTTATAGATTCATACAATTCATCGAGGTAAGGTTGTAGATTCATACAATTCATCGAGGTTAAGTTATAGATTCATACAATTCATCGAGTTAAAGTTATAGATTCATACAATTAATTCATCGAGGTAAAGTTATAGATTCATACAATTCCTCGAGTTAAAGTTATAGATTCATACAATTCCTCGAGTTAAAGTTCTAGATTCACACAATTCATCGAGGTAAAGTTATAGATTCATACAATTCATCGAGGTAAAGTTATAGATTCATACAATTCATCGAGGTTAAGTTATAGATTCATACAATTCCTCGAGTTAAAGTTCTAGATTCACACAATTCATCGAGGTAAAGTTATAGATTCATACAATTCATCGAGGTAAAGTTATAGATTCATACAATTCATCGAGGTTAAGTTATAGATTCATAAAATTCATCGAGGTAAAGTTCTAGATTCACACAATTCATCGAGGTAAAGTTATAGACTCATACAATTCATCAAGGTAAAGTTATAGATTCATTCAATTAATTGAGATAAAGTTATAGATTCATACACTTCAGCAATCCAAAGTTATAAAATCATACACTTCAGCTAGTTCTAGATATATAATTATACACTTCAGCTATCTCTAGCTATAAATTCATACACTTCAGTAGGTATAGTTATCGATTCCTACATTTCATCTAGGTATAGTTATAGAGTCACACACTTAAGTTAGGTATAGATTCATATTTATATACTTGAGCTAGGTATAGTTATAGAATCATGCAATTCATCTAGGTGTAGTTAGAGATTTATACACATCAGCTAATTCTAGTTATAGATTCATACTCTTCAGCTAGGTATAAATATAGAATCATGTACTTCAGCTAGGTGTAAATAACTTGTGAGGGTATGCGCCACTCTTGAATCCATCTCATTTCCATAGAATCTTCCTTTTCTCTCTTACAGCCACAAGTAATATATTAGAATACAGGATTCCAATGATAACAGGCGTCCAAAGCCAAGACAGCGGTTGAGCCCAATTATCTCTGTGGGAGTTCTTTCGTTGGTGAAAAATTTTGAACATTTTAAAAATTCACTAAATTCTAGTGAAACTTCTCCACTCAATGACCGCCTGTGTCAATAATTGACCAAGATGACGGTCATGTTAGGTTTATGATAATTAAACTCAAAGCGACACAATGATGGATTAGGAAATGAGTTTAAACACGAAAGGAGTTCTATTTGAGTTCATTCGTAACTGATTGATGCTTCAGCGGTAATACATCACGTTTTTAATTCACGTTTAAATTAATAACCAATTGTGATTGATTGTGCAGAAGCAAAATACAAAAGTATTGTAAATATGTAAGAATTTACAAAGTTTTTAAATATTTTAAGTTTGAAATTTAAGTTAGACTAATAGAACACAGATTTTTATCTTTGTCTTGTAATTGTTCTCGAGAATAAAATCTAGGATCAGTTAAAATAATAATTCGAATAGATTGATATCTATGATTTTTTTCCTTTCCTTCATTCTTCTCTTTCTCTCTATTCCTTTCTGATACGTGTGTGTGTTTTAGCTACACCTAAAAATTTATTTTAGGAACACTACCTTGGCCTTTTATGCCTGGTTGAATGAAACATTTACATAAATATGCTCTACTTGTGTTTTGTACATATTTATGTAAATGTTAGAGCTTCAAAAACAAGCATGCATTTACTATATATGTATAGAGAGCATTTGAGTAGCTCTAATTTTACAGGCAAAATACATAAGCGAAATATTAGTCTTGATTATTGACATAGTATATTACGAGGTTTACACAGGTCATAACCATAAACAAATAAAGAATGGACATACGTGTATTATACATATATCGATGGTGTATGTTTCATGTAGGGCGCAATTAATTTTAGAAGGGAGCTAATGAGGAATAGTGACCAGAACATTCCTCCCAATTCTTTTATGTTAAACAACGTTTCGAGTTTGTACTAGTACGGTCATCTTCAGGTCTATGAAGTAGATATAAAAATAGAAAATGAAAAGAAATTTAACTCATTTAAGCACTTACATGAGTAGATTGGGTGGTTTTGGGGGGAATATACGCTAAAGGCATAATTCATAGAAGTGTTAGTAAATTTCTATAACTATACAATATACATAATTGCATGGTACAAAGTAGGCATTAGTAAGTTGTTATGATTGAAATGCATTTTTAGAAAACTACTATACAGACCATAGCACTCTCGATGCAATAAACTGATGAGAACGGAGCTAATAAACACTGATTGTGTTTTGGATGGTTATAAGTTATACATAACTAACAAAGTACAGCTTTAGTATCGTGATTTAAAACTGGTTTGAGGGATTTAATGTAAAGATATTCTGTCAATCTGGGTGTGTTCGGGCATTTATTTATATTGTATGGTCCCTCATAAGGAAATCTTCTTTTTTGGAGATAACAGACCCCATTTTATGTCTAATTTTCATATGGAAAGAGAGACAGGCACCAAAAGATCGACATTGCTGCTGATATATGAAGCCGAGAAACATCCTCGACACAAAAATAGGTATAAGTTACCTCTGCGAGAATAATTAGGTACACGGTCCTTTACAGATAAACAATTTAAATTGATTTATTTTTAACAAATAGAAGCCTACATTCCAGTTAGCAGAAATATTGCGTGAAGATCATCGAGAATTATCGTCTGCATAATTTATTAAGAGCACTCATTTCGCGAAATATGAAATGAGGTATTCGTTTTGAAAGAGTAGCTCTACCTGTTTTAAGTGAAGAAATATCTTAAAAAAGGGTTCTACTCATTTTATCTACATATAATGAAAGATAATTATAGGTGATGTTTGGATGCAAGGAATTTAAAAATAGTAAAAAAAGCTCTAACCCGAGCTCGTTTCAAAAACTACAAAAGACTCCTCTACAAAACATTTGTAGAAAAGGGGACGAGTTTTGGCTGGTAGTCGTGAAACATTCTGTATGAAAGATAAGTTATGAAAAAATCTGTCCATACGGGCCAATTTAGTTATCCCATAGCAAACATATCAGTCTGCTTATAAGTTTTATTATTAAGTGTAAATTATATATATTTAAAGATTAAATTTACTAAATATATAAACCTATTTTTGCTGACCAGCATATTTGTTCCAAAATTTAAAAATCCTTTCTAAAATTGTTTCTGTGTTTTAAAAAGAAAATTGTGCAGGAGATATTAAACATTAAAAGTAACAAAAAAACTCAAGAGTGAAAAAGTAAAAAAAAATATAAAACAGTTTAGGAAATATATCGATAAATGAAAATTTTTTCTTATTATTTAGCTAATTAGTCCATTCTTTCTACACTGGGTTAATGTTCCATTTAAAGTTCCATTCATTTGGGAGTACGTAGAGGAATCATGTAGGAGGTTTGAGTTTCCCTATAGGATTCTCATAGGACATTCCCCATGTCTTTCAAGAAAGGAACTAGTGGAATGTGTTTGCGGAAAAGAATACATCTAACTAGTCTTTCGTTTCTTTTGTGTTTTTTTTTTAATTATCGGAAATCTCGTTTATAATAAAGAGCCATAACTGTTCTTTGTCCTTCAACCTAAACTCGAGGGGTACTTACTGGAAATTCCCTCCCAAAACTGCCACCATTAATATATTAACAGCCCTCTCTAATCTGAAATCGCGTAGTTAACACATTACTCTTGGCAACCACTGTTTTGATTGATTTTTTTAGTGTATGGATTGCACTCGAAAATTAAAGTCTCCATGTTGGTCAAGATTCTTTCCATGAAAGATTCTTCATCATCCTCTGTATTGCCGAGTAGACTGACAACAAGTTTGCGTAGTGTAGATGTACAAGTCAGCTGACTTTTCTGAGGACGCTACTAACAAGAGAGACGGGTACTACTTCAAAGGGAGCCCGGCTACCAACAACAACTTCTGCACCTTGTTCGAGAACTGCAGATTGGCATTCTTAGGGGAAAACCTCAATGTTAGATGCCGGGCGGCCGAATATGATAACACAAATAAAAGAGGTCGAAACTTGGAAAAGATTGTGGAGACAAAAAAAAGAACATCCAAAGATTATGGCTGGATTTCTTTATCTATAGCAGTACCTACAGGTTAGCTACCACCCCTAACATAATCATGAAAAGCAACGACTTCCTTTTCAACTAGCATAGCAAGCCAAGCCCAACTGTACCCAGCGACCACATTGCTATCCTGACGAAAATCATACTTGCACCGATCCAGCTTCCAGTCACTCCTCGCAAAAGCTTACACTGTGGCCACCTCAGAAGACTATAGAATACCTCTCAATAAGCACGAATCAGCTGACCTAAGTGAGGCAACATTAGAGGAGATCGAGGAGGAGCTGGCGAGGCATATTGGTGCAATCATTGAAGAAGACCGCGAATGTATCCCTAAAACAGGATATAACCCCTTCCCCTCCCCCCCTCCCCGAAACCAGATGGACAGAGAGGATGAACGAGATCGCCCAAGAACACAAGGATTTGTACGATGTGGTTAAGATGACAGGCCCGAACAGAGAAAACAACTCGTTGCTCCGGCGCCTATGTAATGACCTTAAGCAGCCTATAAACCAATAATAGACTGAGATAAGAATAGACAGCGAGATTAGCCAGGAAAGGTTCTGGAGAAATATCAGAAAACTGAAAGGACTAACAAAAAAATGAAAACACCTAAATTAAGGAAAATAACGTGTACATAGCAGACCCGGTGGTTCTCGAGGAGAGTTTCAGAACATTTCGGAAAAAGATTTTCTCAATAACATCAAGGACGAGGAGGAGCTCGACCAGGAATTCAAAAGCTAACTTGTAGAAGACCTCAATCGAATAATACATCGAACGCCCCTACAACTCCACGTCGACGTAAGGAGGGAGATGTCAGAACATGGTTGCCCAATAACAACAAAGGAGGTCATGGCACCTGTAAAATCCTTAAATTAAAAGGCACAAATCATTCAAGGAATCACTAACATCTTTAATTCTTCCCCGAACACGTGTTCCTTTCCTGACGGTCTAGAAATGGCAGAAATCATTTTTATATCTAAATGGAACAAACCTCCCGTTCAACAAGTCAACTAAAAGCCGATTTTCTCTCCTAGGGATTAAGGATAAAGTCTACGAGTAACTTCTGGCGATCTGGCTCCATGCCCAACTAGCTGAGTTGGAAGCACACAACCCTCAACAACAATCGTTCTACAAGAAACCAGGGATATATACAGCCCTCACCCTTCTTAGGGAAAAAACTGCTTAGGGGCACCGCCGGAAGCTAGATGACGTCAGGTTAATGCAGAGAGTACAGAACAATATCATGCTGCTAATAGCTTGTGCAAGGAGAAGTGACCACATAAGACAAACGCAATTACACGAGAAAAGAAGATAAACCAAATCAATAAAGAGATACAAAGGTTAAGGAGAAGAACGTGGGTTATACTCGAAGAACAAATAATCCCTGCTTTAGAAAATGACATTGCTATTCCTCAAACAAGAAAACGTATAGTAAACAGGAGAACTATATTTCCGAGCGGGAGACTATATTCCCGATTTCCGAGCGGGAGACTATATTCCCGATTCCCGAGCGGGAGACTATATTCCCGATTCCCGAGCGGGAGACTATATTCCCGATTCCCGAGCGGGAGACTATATACCCGATTCCCGAGCGGGAGACTATATTCCCGATTCCCGAGCGGGAGACTATATTCCCGATTCCCGAGCGGGAGACTATATTCCCGATTCCCGAGCGGGAGACTATATTCCCGATTCCCGAGGGGGAGACTATATTCCCGATTCCCGAGCGGGAGACTATATTCCGTATTCCCGAGCAGGAGACTATATTCCGTATTCCCGAGCGGGAGACTATATTCCCGATTCCAGAGCGGGAGACTATATTCCCGATTCCCGAGCGGGAGACTATATTCCCGATTCCCGAGCGGAAGACTATATTCCCGATTCTCGAGCGGGAGACTATATTCCCGATTCCCGAGCGGGAGACTATATTCCCGATTCCCGAGCGGGAGACTATATTCCCGATACCCGAGCGGGAGACTATATTCCCGATTCCCGAGCGGGAGACTATATTCCCGATTCCCGAGCGGGAGACTATATTCCCGATTCCCGAGCGGGAGACTATATTCCCGATTCCCGAGCGGGAGACTATATTCCCGATTCCCAAGGGGGAGACTATATTCCCGATTCCCAAGCGGGAGACTATATTCCCGATTCCCGAGCGGGAGACTATATTCCCGATTCCCGAGCGGGAGACTATATTTCCGATTCCCGAGCGGGAGACTATATTCCCGATTCCCGAGCGGGAGACTATATTCCCGATTCCCGAGCGGGAGACTATATTTCCGATTCCCGAGCGGGAGACTACATTCCCGATTCCCGAGCGGGAGACTATATTCCCGATTCCCGAGCGGGAGACTATATTCCCGATTCCCGAGCGGGAGACTATATTTCCGATTCCCGAGCGGGAGACTATATTTCCGATTCCCGAGCGGGAGACTATATTCCCGATTCCCGAGCGGGAGACTATATTCCCGATTCCCGAGCGGGAGACTATATTCCCGATTCCCGAGCGGGAGACTATATTCCCGATTCCCGAGCGGGAGACTATATTCCCGATTCCCGAGCGGGAGACTATATTTCCGATTCCCGAGCGGGAGACTATATTCCCGATTCCAGAGCGGGAGACTATATTCCCGATTCCCGAGCGGGAGACTATATTCCCTGGAAGCAACAGACTCAATATACACCACACGTGATAGGAACAACCGAACAAAATTCATAAATATCACTAAGTAACAATTTGAAACAAAGAAATTCAAAGACAAACGAAATAAATGAAACACAAGGGAAAAATATTCTTCCCATGAATGAAGAACAAATAAAAAATAAAATAAAAAGAGGCATAAAGCCCAAACTAACCGTGATCAATCAAAAAAAGGAAACAAACAAATTAAAAAAAATAAAACTAAAAAGAGGCGAAGCGCACAAACTCAAGTAAAAAGAAACAAAAAGGTAGCAATCAGTTAAAAAGTAAGCAAAAGAAAAAAATAAAAAGATTGAAAGCCTAAACGGATGAAAAAGATATATATTTAACTAAATTAAAATAAAAGTGCTACAAGAAACAGGCGATCGATCCGTTCGATCCCCAAACCACCAGTGGATCCCCCTAGTGATATTGACACAATATATAGAGGAAGAGAAATTAAAAGCAACATTAGAGATGCTCTCAGCACCAGGGCAAGTATATCTTTGTTTTTTTAGTTCTATTAACTATATTTTATTACCCATTCTCAACACTCACTTGTTCAATTTAAACTTCAAGCTTCACCAATTCCTTGACCGCAGCAATAGACTTAATACTGTTAATGTCAATTGATGCTCAACCTTCTCCGGATTCATCTAATAGATTTTCTAGCATTTAAAACGCTTGATCGATTTCTAAGTTTTTTTGGAGAAACAGTTCCATAAGCTTCCTTTAACGCCTCCATGATTTGTATAGCCCTCCGTTTTTTTTTTTACTTTAAGCCTCATTACAGCTCTGAGTCGGAAATCAACGTTTCTTATCATAGCAAAATTATAATTTTGTTTATGTCATCGACGCAAAACAAAGCAAGAATTTTTTTCGTGAGAAAGTCTGCTTGCGAATATACTTGGGTCCACGAGACACGTTCCAACTCGAGTGAGTTCAACCATGTCTCGAGCACTCAAAAGAGATAAAAGAAATTACTCGTCATTCAAGAATATTCATAATCAATCACAAACGTTACAATCAACATACTAACGCAAACCTACTGTAAACTGTAGAAGTGATTACAAAACAAGAATCTGTAAGTTTTTCAACAGTTATTGCAGCGAATTCGTGAGTAGTAATTGCATTTGTCATATATTTTTTAATAATGAAAACTACCTATTTTTTGCTTGATTTTAAAACGAAGCAGCAACGGCGGTTTATCTCCCAGAAAGTTTGAAGCAAAGATTTGTAAAGAAAGCGGAATCAATGCTCTCCTGACATTGCAGGCAGGAGGAAAAACTGTGGGTGATGGGGCAGAGATGGAACATATTACAGATATTACGAGTAGCTACCACATGGTCGAGCATGCTATGCCTGACATTCTCGTATGATTAAAAGCCGTTTATACCCATCTAATAAATCGTCCCGTGACAAAAACTATAAAAGGAAGACCTAAATTAGGTAGAGTTCTAAAATTATGGCTTGAAATATTTCTTGCTATATTTGGTATAGATTTCACTCGATTAAAAATCACGCAAAAATGTCATTTAGGCTGCAGACAATCACTATCACATTCCAAATTCAAAATTATCGAGACAAAGCGAGACTTCACGCTATTTACGGTTTTTATATAATAATCCAGTCTCGCAGTTAAACTGAACATGAACTAAACATAGAGAAATATAATGAACAATATCTTGAGCAAGGATAAATAAAATAGTCATCAAATGATACAACAGACGGATGAATTAGTCCAATTAAGGCAGCTTATAACTCCTGGAGTTTGCGCGGAAAACGAAATAAGCAGAGGTAAATTATTATTGACTTGGTTCTGAACGTCCATCCATCTTAATGATTTTCTCTTAACCTAGAATGTAGCGTTCAGTCATATACTACAGAAACGTCTACCTTAGGTTTACCCTTCTCTTAAGTTATTAATGAAAATCACTTTTGATCTGTCTATCCCAAAATATTGGTCTAAGCCCTATTTCAATGATAGAAAAACAACTTTTTAATTAATGTTACTAATACACTCAGCCAAATCTGATCACTTACTCTTCCATCAGTTCCACAGACTACAATAAATTCATCATCAGAAAATATAATGCAACTATTGTTGAAAACACCATCAAAGAATGTATGGGATATAAAATGTCTAAAAAGATACTTTAAAAGTTAAATATCACATAGTAGCTTTGAAAGAGGAAGATGGTACACTCATCCAAGACCGAGAAAAAAATAGCTAATAGAACTAAAGAGTAGTATGAAAAGTTATACACAAGCAAGAACATCATCCAGAGTCACAACCAATCAACAATCCTCAATAATGTATCTACCGTTCAAATCATAAATTAAGATTACAATCAAACAAATAAAGAGCCACAAATCACAAGATCAGGACAAAATTGCTTCAGACTTGCTGAAAGATTCCGAAGATATCATTGTAGCTTGCCTCTTCACTAAATTTCTAAAACAAGCCAAGATTCGAGAGGAATGGCACAATGCAATAATAACCTTTCCACACAAAAAGGTGGTCAAACAGACTTTAAAATCTGCATACCACTTAGAGTTCTCTCGTGTGTCTATACATATTCACAAGAGTCATTACTAAGACTGCAAATACAGCTAGATGACCAACAACCGAGAGAACAAGCTGGCTTCAGAAAAGGCTTCTCAACGATTGATCACAGAGATATTCTCAACTAACTCATTGAGAAACTTCAAAGTATAATATAACTCTATACCTACTTGGTATTTGTAGGCTAGTAGAAAGCATTTAATTCAATAGAAACACCAGCGGTCATAACAGCCTTGAAGAATCAAGTTATACATCCGGTCTACATAAATATCCTAGAACACATACACTAAAATTTCAGATCCTATATTAGATTAATTAAGGATTCAGACATCTTTCATTTACAGAAATGTGTATGACAAGGAGATAGTATCTCTCCGAAATTATTCACTTCCTGTCTAAAAGAAATCTTCAGGAGACTAAACTGGCAAAACAAATGCTTTAAAGTCTGCATAAAAATAAATCTTGGAAAAACAAAAATCATGACAAGCCAATCAGAGGTCGACATGATAGACATTACAATTGACAACGGAAAAAATGAAATGGCAGAGAAATATATCTATCTGGGTCTAAAGATTACATTGTCACCAGGAAAAGATTAAGAAATATAACGAAGAATCACTCTAGGCTGGAAAGTATTTGTAACAGCAAGCATCATCTTTAAAAGCAAAATGCCCATGTACCTGAAAATAAAAGTATAAAACCATTGCATAATAACTATGGCATATGGAGAAGAAACTTAGAACCTGACCAAAAAAACTTACATTAAAACCTAGTAAAACACAAAGATCCCATGAACACATTATAAAGGGGATAAATTGGCTTGATAGAAAATCAGCCTTTTGAATACGTAAACAAACCAAACTTCAGGATATTGTGAAAGCTTACGAAACCTTAAATGAAGCTGGTCAAGCCATGTGACAAGATTACAAGATAGATGGACCAAAATATTACCTATTGAACTCTGCTTTACTTTTGACGGCTGAGGCGAACAACTAAAAACAAGATGTAGAGAGGATATTTAAAAATAGGCTAAAACGGGAAACAAATTACACAAGCCTCCCCCCCTAAAATTAAGAAAAATGAGTAAAGCTTTCTTTCAAGAGTGGGAGGTAAATGCATAAAATGATGGACACATTAAATCGATTCATCATGTGTAATTGACCTGATGAAGACGAAGCCTAACCACATGATGCGTTAATAACTAATACCTTAGTTGAGAAAATATTCTTCTTACTTATTATTAAGTGAAAATATATTTTATTATAACCATCTTTCTGGTACCTATACTTAATTGCACGTCGATATTTCTTTTAAAGCACCAATTGTGGCGCTGAAGACAACAAGAAAATTAAAATAAAAAATAAAAGAAGAAAGCAAAAGATGCGTTCTTCTCCAGAGCAAATATAAGCATATTTGTTAGTTAGTCAGCGCTAATCCCTCCATGATACTGGGAGGATCCCCGACCGGATAATGAAATTTATATAATGTCAGTATGACAATCGCTGGTCGGCCTGAGGTCCCCAGGAGCCTGTTCTCGTTTGAGGAGAGGTGCCAGGAAGTATTATGTTTTGACACTAAACAGCGTTCAGGTGGAAGCCTTCGTTACCTCTGGGGAGTGGGAGCTGTTCTGCGTCAGAGGTATGTATATATAGATACCTCTCGGCAGGATTCCTTGGAACATAGAATGTGTGTGTGTGTGTGTGTGTGTGTGTGTGTGTGTTATGCTGTTAAAGCGGGAGAGAAAAGAAAGCAGTGGTGTGATTGGCTATGTGTGAAGTGTAAGATCTACCCACCCCAAAACGGGGTGAGCACAGCGCGTCCACCAACGTGCGCTGACGTTTCGGTCCGCTCATGCCGGGGTTCGGAATCGAAACCAGTACCGCGACATTGGGAGGCCAACGCTGTATCCATTCGGCTAGAATGAGCTCTAAATAACCATATTTTTCACCTCTATCAATTCTCTTACTCATTCCCTTTTTATTATCAATTAATCAATAAATTCCTTCAAATCTTTATTCTATCCATCTCAAAACTACCCAGAGAATGGATCTAAGAACCTTTGCTAGTCTGTAATACTGTAATACTCTTGAGACTGTTACACAACTGCTTGAAAACTGAAACAATCTCTACTAGCCAGGACTCAATATGGTATTCCGAAGAACCATAGGATTAAGGCTCATTTCTTTACCAGAGTTCATCTCTCGTCTTAGTTAAACAGATACGAATAGTTTATTACAGGTCTTGGGTTAATTTCTTTTTCTGCCACTTATGATTAAAATAAGGGGTGTTTTCAATACCAGTGTCTTCTGATACAGAATATAGGTCTAACAGATGCTAATTTCATTGCTTGTCGAGGTTTTGAGCTGTTTTTAACTGAAATAGTTACCCCTTAGGTTAACCAATAATCGGCTATCTCTGAAAATGAAATGTATAGTCTTAGTATATTTCGGAATGATAAGGTCCAAATTATAGCACCAAAACAGTTTTTAGTTATAATAGTGTTCAGAAACTAGGAAATTGAGATATATATATATATATATATATATATATATATATATATATATATATATATATATATATATATATTATAAAGTATTATCATAGTTTATGTCTTAATACATACCTACATTTATCAGAAGTTTAAACTAAGTAACTAATAATTTATGTTTTTAGGAAGCCAGCAAATAGTTAAAAAACAAGAGAGCATTTTAGTGTAATTTGTTTTACTTATACTTAAGTAATTTTAAGTAGGTCTTACTCGAAAATAAACAAAGGTAAGTCATAGAATGTTTTTCAAAGTATTGGTGGAAATAATTGAAAATTTTAATAATTGTAGTAAGAGGAGAAGATTCCTCAGAATTTTAAAAATCAAGTGGCAATAACCTACATTTTAGATTATTTATGAAAAATAATAAAAATTATATCTAAATAATGAGAAGTTTTACTTTGCTTCTCTGTTAACTTTGGAGAAAAATTCTAGGTGAAGGCGACTCTCATTTTAAGGTGTGTAGACAACGTCTTGAAATTTAATTAATCCCTATACTTTATACTATTACCTAGTCAATTAATCAATAATACATAATAATAGATATTTTCAGGTGTAGGTGTATTATATTTTAAAGAGTAAAGTTCTGAAATTCAATCTATCCATACATTTCAGTATTACCAAATCAATGAAAAAAACACAATTGTTGTTTAAGTATCGCCGTCATTAATTACAGCACGGATACAGTCCTTACTTATAATAACTAATAATTAGATGGATGTAAAAGGCATTAAAAGATACTGTAAGTGAAATATTCACTCCGAGATGTACCTTCGAAAATACTTTTCGAGAAAGTTTTTCTATTAAAATAGCTGGTGAAAGCTCAGAGTTACCAGCTTTATCAAAATATAATCTACTTTTAGAGTTTATTTATTTTTATTTTCAGTGATCAAAGTCAAACAAATTCCCTACACTTTTATGAACAACTTAATATATGCAAAAATTCTCTGTTTTTATCCCAGGATTTTCAATAAAATGTTTAACCTTTTAAATAGAGGAGATCGAGAAAAATCGATATTAGCTTAGTTCATGATGACACAATCACAAAATAAAATCAGCTAGGTTTTAAACAAAACCTCTAATGAACCTAATTTTAGGGGAACAGAACAGAACCTAGTTTATTATAAGTTTTTATCTCTCAATTTCTCTAATAATGGAGATAATAATTAGTATAAACAAGGTCTTGTTTGGGTTTTTAGGGAAGAAGATTCAAGTGTATTTAAGTTCGTATGCACAGCCATAATTGTGAACAATAACTAAACTTCATTAACGTCAGCCTAATTAAAAATGAGAAATAAGCGAACAATTGAGAGTAGTAGCAACATCAGCGATAGCGATCGGACGTGTTCTCGTCGATGCTTCCAAGCCTAGTTGGTGTAACCACTTATTCTTGCGGCATGTCAACGGAGACGGGTCGTAGGAGGGTAAGAGGGGCGGGAGACCAGTCAATTAATTCGCATACTTGGTCTAATTTATATAATACAAATGGCATTAATTATAAATGTTGTACTTGTAACTCAATTACTGATGAAACTGTCATAGGATGGGATTGCTGTGACTCGTGGTTTGATCGTAAGCCCAAGTGCCTAGATCTTCCTGATAATGTAGTTGAAGCCATAAAATTTCATAATGGCCAGCGAATAGTATTTATTTGTACAGCCTGTAGAGCTTCAAATAATGCTAGGTCTGTTTATACATTAAAAAATAATTTGCATTCCGAGTTTTGGAAAACCATTATCCGTATTATGTGTTGTTTTCTTAACAAATATTTCCTTTAATGTCGTTGTAGTTTATAGACCACCGTCATATTCTGTCCTCGAAAACAATGGTTTGATTAACTATTTAATGAATTTTTGCAATGGTAGAGAGGTTCAAATCTTTGGTGACTTTAACTTGAGCACCATTGTCTGGAAGAATTTTGACAGTTTTGAAAATTTACCCATCTGTGATCGGAGTTTTTACTATTGTTTTGTTGAACTGGGTCTTGTAAAGTATGTTGAGGGGGTGACTTATCTCAGATCAGGGAATATTCTTGATCTAGTTTTATCTTCTGAGATAGATAGAATCGGTCTTGTATCTGTTTTGCTTTAGTTACCCCCATTATGACCATTGTTCTGTATCATTTACCTATAATTTCGGTTTCTCCTGAGATCTGAACAATGATCCTCAACCTAAATTTTTCTGGCACAAGGGAAGCTATAACTAAATCAAGGAATCTTTACTGGAAACTGATTGAGATTCTGAATTTTTAGATCTTAATATGCAAGAAAAATATACTAAATTTCTAGATATTTTGACCTATCTTGTGAACTGTTATGTTCCAAAGTATTCCGCTCCAAGTAATAAATTAATTGATGGTTCACTTAATGCATTGTCTAGGAGGAGAGCTTCTGCTTGGAATGAATTTAAAAACCATTGTGCTCATGGTAGATGTTCTGTTCAAACTATGAATCATCTGGAGCATTTCAAAATCTTAATTATGAGTATCGAAATTTTCATTTCCTTTCTCAGAAATCTCATGAGCAGAACTTAACTGATCACTTCTTAAACTATCCTAAGGCTTTTTATTCTTATATTCACAAAAAAAATTGGTAGGTCAACTATGGGCTCTCTTAAAACAACAGTTCGAACTATTGTGTATGGAAAACAGACAATGGCAGAATTGTTCGCCGAGTCTTTTTCTTTTGTTTATAGGGTGGATGCGTTGAATGCTCCTATTCCCCACCAGTTGTTTGATGGCTCCTTAAATAATATTGAATTTACTATTTCGGAAGTGTGTAATTTTTTGGAGGCACTGGATGATTCTTCTAGTATGGGTGCTGATGGTATCCATCCTAAAGTCCTTAAAGAATTATGTTGCTTATCCTTTGTATCTAATTTTCAAGGACTCTTTCTTGACATGTTAATTACCCCGTGAATGGTTAGTTTCGAATATCATCCCTATCTTCAAGAGGGGCGATCGCTCAGATCCACTGAATTATAGGCCCATAAGTATTACGTCTGTTTGTTTTAAAACAATGGAACGTATTGTTAGTGCCAGGTTATTTCAGTATTTAGAAATAAATGGCATTCTAGCCCAGGAATAGTTTTGCTTTCGTAGAGATATTTCAGTCGAGGATCAGCTTCTGTTGGCATATGGTGATGTTTCTGATTGGATCGATCAAGGTTTTGTCATTGATGTTATGCATTTTGATTGTTCTAAGGCTTTTGATGTGATCAATTTTGAAATTTTGCTTCAAAAATTAGGTAGGTTAGGCATAGAGTGACGTTTCCTAGATTGGATTCATTCTTTTCTGACCGATAGAAGTATGTTTGTTGTTATCAAACGGGAGTCTAGTAGACGAGGAATGGTAAGAAGTGGTGCACCGCAGGGTTCGGTGTTGGGCCCAATCCTGTTTTTGGTTTATATTAATTGTATTGCTAGGGGTATCCGTTGTAAATATTACAACTTCACTGACGACCTTAACATTTATCTTAAAATTCGTTACTCTAGTCTATTGGATACTCTTATAGATCTTTCCCTTGCCCAGAAGGATATTTCCCTGATAAATTTCTGAATACTAGCAAGTGTGTTGTAATGAGGTTTCAAAGGGGAAACAAAGTGGATTGCAACTCTCTTCGATCATTCTCTAAATATCTTTACAATGTTCCTATCAAATATGTTGAGTCTCATGTCAACTTAGGTATCACAATAGATACTTCTCTAAAATTTGATCTCCACATTCAGCATATCACTACTAGGGCAGCTAATCTTGCTTCCAACATTTTCAGGTCCGCGTTATGCAGGTCAACTGATTTTATGTTGCCCATCTACAGGAATTATATTCGGCTATTGTTGGAATTATCAGTTTGTGTTTGGGCTACTGGATATATAAATGACTTAAACCTATTAGAAAGTATTTAGAGGAGATGGACGAGTAATATTGATAGTATGGCTGATTTTACTTATGCTGAAAGGTTACAGAGACAACCTATACTCTGTTAAAGGTCGTCTACTCAAAGCAGATCTAATAAAATGTTGGAAAACTTTTAAGGCTAAGTATGCATTGTCTCCTAATGAAATTTTTAACTTGGCTCCTATGGTAGCTACTCGTGGTCATAAATTTAAACTGTCCCCTAGACACATAAGTATCGAATGTAGGTAACTAGATAAGTAAGTAACCCTAACTTGTTTCTTTTGAAAATCACGCAACTTGAAAATAACAAGAAACTTCTGTCAAAAGTGCTAAAAAGTAAATAAAATTCTTCTGTGTGGTAGTGAGTTGCAAGCGAGACTTAAACTAAATTAAAGGGTCCTTGTATTTGATTTAATATACAATTAAGGAGTGATATATTTTTTTAACCAGAGTAAACTGAAGTCTTGCATATTTTTTAAATATATCAGTTAATTTGATTATACGTCGCCAGTAAATAAAAAGGATAACTCCAGATATTTTCCTTGACTTGGGATTTCTGCTAAACATTAAATTTAGGCTTTGCCTTTCATGATATACAATTTATATGAAAGAAATAAAATATTAAGTATAATAAGTTCTTTCGCATGGGCCCTTTTTCATAGATTGCCCAGTTAAAAGACGCAAGCCATAAATTGAGGGGAAGCTGTTTTATATACACATTTTTTTCCCTTTATATTTGGGAAAATCATTTTCGGTGCATCACAGACCATACAAAAATGATTCATGGTATATAAAAGGTTTTCCACCTTTAATTTTTCCTTTTTAATATGTTTAAATAAACAAAAGCGCTTAATAACCCTTGCTTTGTATACTCTTTTCTCAACAAATTTAGACTGGAAGACAAGGGAACTATAGAATTGAAAACGGTTGCATACTCTTCTATAAATTTAGAAATGACACACATAATAGTGATTAGGATTTCTTACCGCGACATAGAACCATTTAGAAAAGAAATTATAGAAATATATTATAGATTAATCAAACTAGTAGTTAATATATCAAATAATTATTCCCTACAAATAAGCAAAGTCTATGCACTTCACTTAAATAAAGGGGTTGAAGAGTTCTATGGAGCATTAGTTAATGACAAGCAAACTACCAATACAAAATGATTCTGGGAGAATTCACTGCAAAGAGTGAAACATAAAGACACGATAGATGATCGTTAGGAAGACTCACACATTAGGCGAGAAGGAAATGAAAGTGAAAAATGATTAATCGAATTTGTAGATGGAGAAAACCTTTGCATTATGAACGTCTTCCAAAAAGAAAAAAGAGAGAATATGGACATTAGCGAGAACAGGTGGAATACAAAGTGAGATCGATTAAACAGTTTTCAACATAAAAAAATCATTAAACTCATATCGATTATATATAATCAATTCCTTCAAAACAGGTAGGGATCGTAGATTGCTCAGGAACAAGATCTAAAACAAGCGAGAGCAAACGTCATGGGATACAAAACACACGCACAGAAAAAAACACCAAAATGTAAACAAATACTTTCCAAATTAGCAATAAGTTTAAGTAACTAAATTACCAAGTCACAGATTTCTCATTAAAATCCTTATGATTAATATAAAGGGAAATATTTTATAATGTACGCCTTTTGCAAATAAGAATAAGACAAAGGCATCTACTGGAGAACTAAGTGACGCTACGAAACGGGAATACAAATTAATGGGAGTTCTTTAAGTCATCATGACTTATGCGGTTAGGAGAGCAATGAGTGTCACATTACCAGTGCATCTGGTAAGACTGGTGACTCTCTCCATCTAGCACAAGTGACTGTATCCAATAAATCCCGTGTACTGCGGTATACCTCACGCAGTACACTGTACGCAGTATACCTCACCTTAGCTTAGCTGATGACATCATATTATTTGCTTCAAATCCCCCTAAATTACAGGAATTGATAACATAACTATCTCAAGCTACTTTCAAAGATAGACAGAAACTTAACTTTCAAAAACAAAAATAATGTTCATTAGTTTTTTTTAGAAGATTGATCCATTAAGATTGACGCTCCAATTTTACAACAAGCACAGGAATTCTCAGGATATGTTGTGACTCTTGAATGGTAATGGAAGTCAGTTGTGCTTAGACTTGAGAGGGATAGGAAAGTTAGTTGACGCAGATCTCAAAACGAAAAGAGGAGGAAGATTGCAGACTTGGGTTGCAATTGTTGGAGCCACCTAGTAGGACATTTAAAAGGGATGATTTGGTCAAAATGGATACTAAGGCGTAATACATATTCGTGGAGAAAAACATCCTACCTTGGTTCAACAGACAATGAGGAGAAGAAAATCACTTGTCTTTATGCATGATGATCCTCCTACTTAGACTTCCAAGTTCTATAAGAATTGGTAAGATATGAAAGTATTTATAAGAGATTCAATCATGGACTGGCCTCTAAATAATTAATATCCAAATCTAATAGAAAACTCGTAGAGCATCTGATTAATGAATTTTACACAGACGTAAGGCAATTTAACAACCAAAAATACCTTCGGGAGGCCATAAAAGATTCATACAGATTAGTTGTGCTTATGGCTTAAAAACTTTGACTTTATCAGTAAACAACAGACTGTTCAATGTTATTCAGAAGAAAGGTTCGTTTGTCCAGTAGCTCTTGAACACTTCTATTAAAATTATCTTTCATCTAATTTCTGAAGAATTTAAAATTATAGATGTAAGTTTAGAAAATTTTCAACATAGATGCCTAAAAGATAGACAAACAAAATTAGGGTTTTCAGAAACTATCTACCTTTAATGCTTTCAGAGCTATATTGATTTAAAAGTCGGTTTCCTTTTTTTGCGACACCCTGTATATGCATAGATACATAAATACATACATACAGACAGTCAACTTTGTCTTAAGTCTCTTAAAACCAACCAGGTAATCCATAAAAAACACATAAAATTGATCATGCACTTAGCTCTAATTGCTCTTTCGGTATGTAAATCATATTTCGGTAGTTGCGACTGGACGGTACGACAAGTGTAAATTTCAGAAATAAGCGCCACCAAGTATTTTAAATAGGTTTTTTTACACATACTCCGACATGTTTTTATATTTCCCTACCAAGTTATTATGTCTTGAACTAATATATTATGTGCATAAATATCTGAATACACCCATAAAAATAAGTTTCATGTATTGTACATAGCAGTACTGGCGAGATGCATAAATGTGTCCAATAAAATGTCCAAACATGGCAAAAATATGTTAAACATGACTAGATTCATTTGTTGGCGCCTCTTTTCTCGGTTGTCAAAATAGTTTCATTTCTAGGTGATTTTAAATAGGCCATTCCAGGTCTTCTAAAATGATCAGGCTCATGAATTTAATCTGAATCCACGACTTATATAATTAAGGAAAAAGGAGCCAGCCCTCCATTAAGGGTATCCCTCATTTAGAAATGCATAATATAGCACTCGAGCTTTTAATTGTATTATGGTAGAAATAATAAGGAAAAGAGATGGTAATTTTATTTATAAAGAATATGAAGGGGATTTTGGTCGATTTTAAGAGGTTGTTTCCACTTGGCAAACTCATTTTTACACATTGATATTTGGGGTAGATTGGATTCCTGCAATTAGTTTCCTTGCAATTCATCAAGAACATTTAGTTTCTGAATGGACTCACTCGTACATCTGTTGTAAGAATGGTTAAGAGTAGTATTCGAAGATGAAGAGGCTGTTTTGCTAGTTTGTCACCGATGCCCAGACTCTAATGTTATATCAATGAGGACCTTGAGTTTAATGTGGGATCATCATCTCGTGTTGCTATAGTATATGGCTGGGGTCACAGCTTTGAAACGGGATTCCCCTACACCTAGTGCCCATAGAAATATAGAGTCACTTTCGAATCACCTTTTTACCACAAACCAACGAGGTTTAGTTAATTTTACACCAACGATGATAAACAAATATCTCCTGGTCTTCGGTTGGTGATAATAATAAATTAGGAAATGAAGCGGTCATAATAAGCTCGTACTGTATGACACGAGTGGCGGATTTGTCTCAGCGAACGACTTAAAGGTGGTCCTCTAGAGAATGATTATTTATTACCCATTAGGTGGAGAGAAAGAGAGGGGAGTGGAGAGATTCGGAGCTTTTAAAATAAGGAAAGACACAAGTTATTATTTAATCAAAGAAGCCATTTTTTTTATTATAGGAAGAAAAGATGAAGGGGGAATATGGTGCGTTAGAAACTTTCAGTAACAAGATAAACATCGCGTCACGACATTTAAGCGCAGGACAATTCAAAGCGAAAACAACTCAGCACAGGAAAATTCAAAGTGAAAACATATGAGTGCCGGACAATTCAGAGCGAAAATGAATCAGCACAGGCCATTCAAAGCGAAAACATATGAGTGCAGGAAAATTCAAAGAGAAAACATATGAGTGCAGGACAATTCAAAGCGAAAATAAATCAGAGCAGGACAATTCAAAGAGAAAACATATGAGTGCAAGACAATTAAAAGCGAAAATAAATCAGCGCAGGACAATTTAAAGCAAAAATAAAGCAGCGCAGGACAATTCAGCGGGAAGTGAAATCAGCGCAGGACAATTCAGCTCGAAGTCAAATTGCGCAGTACAATTCAAAGTGAAGACAAATCAGCACAGGACAATTCAAAACGAAAGCAAATCAGCGTAGGACAATGCATCGGGAAGTCAAATCGCGCAAGACAATTCAAAGCGAAAACAAATGAGTCGAGAACAATTCATCGCGAAGTCATATCAGCGCAGTACAAATTAGCACAAGATATTTCAACGTAGGAAAATTCAGTACATTGACTAATCAACTTAGGATAATTCAAAGCAGGAAAATTTCGCACAAGGAAAAGTTTGCACACCCACCATTCATCGCAGGATAATTCAGCGCAAATTTATTTACATTTTTATTGTTTTTATTTATTACGACGAATTGTGCTTCCACTGAATTTTGGGGGGATGAATTGTCAGCGCTACCTGAGCCCCTTTGTATGGCACGAGGGAACTTAACAAAAAAGGTGAATTTAAATCCAGGTGTTCATTGCCATTTTTGTACTAAACGAAAAAACAATAAATAAAAAAGTGTTTTTTTTATTCTAATTTTAGATTAAATATGTTTATAGGAATTAGAGAGGAGTAAAGGCTATGTCCAAGGATGGCGAGCCATATTTGGAAAACAAATCCGTGGGATGATTGTTAATCAAAATGTTAATCATACAGGGTATCCACACACTTTATGACCCAAAGGAATTTTCAATTATTTGCATGGTTTTAATCCAGTATATACGGAGTGTTTAACGCCCTCTTTCAACCTTTGCTGAGTCTAGGCAGGAGCGAAAAAGATAGTGGGAGATTGAGTTAGAAAAGATCGACCCGAGAGAGAGCACCACTTTGTTTTGGGAAGTGGGGCTGGGAGGGTACGCCGCTACCCCAGATTTCAGTTGTAGGGAGGTAATGCCCCTCCTACCTCATCCCCCTCCAATAGGTTTAATCCAAAATCATAAAATCTAAAAGAAAGAAAATCAAATATAATTATTTATATAAATCATATATTTTTTTATCAAAATTGAATTACCATATTTTTTTCTAAATTCTATCCCTCTAAATAACCATTGTCAAGTATAGTTAGAAATGACGTCACATCATATCTATATTTAAAGGGCGCCCTCAATCCATCTTAGCATAGTTATGTTGTCACATAAACATAATCATTTAAAACAAAAATAATAACGTAGGAAAGATAATATGGAAAATGATTGAAGGAAAGATAAGAGAAGAGGAAAATATGAAATAAAAATGAACTGAATTTAAAACTAAATCGACACAGAATTGTCTGGATTTGCGAAACCATTGGAAACCACAACCAGAAATGATTGGATTTGGCGACACCAGTTTGTGATTTTTTCCGGAGGTGCAAAAGAGCTTCATTTACATAGGGATAAATGAGACTATTTCCTATATATGAGTCTATGCAGCTGTGTTTATATGTAGGTACTTGTCCTTGGATGATTTAATTTGACATATCTTAAAACACAGATTCAAACCTTATCACCTTTTTTTTACTCAAGATCCCTGAATTCTATATGTCACTTAACTATTGCCAAAAAGAGCGTGTATGGAGAGTTGCGTATACACCTGTACTCAAATGCCAAAGTAGGCTCGTTATTTAGCATTTTCACTTCACCTTACTTCATCACTCTACGAACCTTTCTGAAAATCATTCTAGCGAGGATGTCGCAGTTGTTTTTATCTTTTAAATTATGAATAAGCGTAAAAAAGCCATAAATCATTCTCTCCCATACAATTATTTGTTCCTTTAATGATATGAACACCGTGAGGGCAAAACACAGGGTCCAATGATGTCTAATAATCTGTCTTCAGATAGCAGATTTCCTTTTAATCTGGTCACGACGCAAACCTTCCGAAGTTGCAAATATCTGAGGCTCAAGGTGGAAACAAGATCTTTAGGGATTACTTTATTCAAAGGTGTGGTCATGAATTATTGCTTGGAACAAGTTGCCAAGGATGATTGGCTTATCTGAATCTCTGGGAATGTGTAGCGTCTTGACAATTAACCCATCATGGGCGGGTATCCTTTAAGTATCATTTAGGCGATCCTGGTATATTATTGGTACCTAAATAAGCAATCATGGTATCTTATTGGCACCTAAATGGACAGTCATATGGAAGATTCGGACCACGTTGAAATCTTAAATTTTAAAATGCCATCTCGCCATGGTCAATGACAATCGCTTTTTCTCTAACCTTTGCACAGCAATTTGAAACTCAATATCCTCTAAATTCTGACTAATAATCCAAGTTGTTTTTGACATTTTATTCAAAGTTATATATTTGGCTTTCTTTACAAGTCATTATATTATGCAGGGAGTATCCAAGGAGTTGCATATTGAAGTGCATACACCCATAGATATAGGTCCTAGAGAGAAAGAGAGAGGGAGAGAGTATGTTTACAAATAATATTCAAATGCGGCGTTTGGCTTTAGGAGCAAAACAAAGTAAAGGAGTGAAGAAGTCAAAACAAGAAGGCGGGCGAAGCAGCTGCAATGGGAATTCAATCTAGCACTGATACAGGTCATGTGGGAAGATGTGGGCGACCACAAGTAATTGAACAACCAGAGAGCGATTACACACTCAAAAAAACTTATGACAATTCTAAACGTAATGCCAAGTATTGATGCCCAAACTAGAAGAGTCATATTGCACTCTTACCACCAGCCGAATAGAGAAAACCATTGTCTTCTAATCAACTGCTAATCAGTATAAATATAGATTATATATCTTCCAATTTTACACTCCATGTCCAGATTTCGGTAACGTAAAGGGTCAGATAATGACCAATAAAGCGATTCAAGGAAGAGTCGCTATTGAACAGAACAGAAACGTCTGCAAACTAAAAATATTCAAAATGCCACGATACCCAATTATCGCCTGTAACACAATGGAGCATCATTTTGCCAATATCGCAAGATAGATGTTATATCCTTGAGAAGTGAATACAATTTGAGCCATGTATGACAACTGAATGAAGAGTAAAATGGAAAGAGAGAGAGAGAGAGAGAGAGAAGAAGAAAAATAAAGCGAGCAGTGACAAAAATGCGGCGACCCATAAAGCGGACTCTCAGAAGAATATCGACGCCCAAAAAAGGAAATAATAAAGGAAAATACTCTGAATAAGAAGTAATAGTGAGGATATTCAAGAGCTCTGTCACTCCCTTGCACACATAACCACATAGAACAATCCTCCATCAACATACATATATAACTTCTGACTTCGATCTACATAATAACGCACGAATACGGACATTGGCTGGTAAACAACAGTAAACTCAATCTATTTATAAATGAACGTTTTAAATTAAATCGTCCATATGAACGTATTTACCACCATGAAAGCATGTAAGTATTAGGTAAATGAGTGTGCAACTAATGACTGAAAACACGTTGAAGAAAATCATTTTGATAATCTAACTTTATTATAGTCTGCAACATCAACGAGGATAGAGACATAATAGCTCTTGTTCCTTGGTCGATATCAATAATGAATTAGAAGAGGAAACGTCCATAACAAGCTTGTAAATTAGTAGGTAGAGAAGGCGAGTAATATGGGTTGCGTCAGTAGACTACTTAAAAGAGGTCATCGTGAATCGAACCAAGCCAAAGACTTAAACGGTCGGTAGAAAAGAATCCAAGTTTGGGTCGTCGTGATCCTCTGTGACCATTTTAGTTTAGATCTGTTATGAGGAAATTTCAAGCAAGCTATTTCTTTAAAAATCTAATATATATATATATATATATATATATATATATATATATATATATATATATATATATATATATATTTATATATATATATATATATATATATATATATATATATATATATATATATATATATATATATATATATATATATATATATTTTTTTTTTTCAACAACCCACAAAGAAAATGAAATTATTACAAAAAACAAAACAACACAAACATTCGTAAACCTTTAGGAGCATTTTATATGAATAAACTTTACTCATTACAGGACGATAAAGGTAACCTTGTGTTTGATAACTTTATTTATATGACACTGCAAAAATTCTTTGATCAAAGATGAATTTCTTTGTCCTTTTGCTTACCTGTGTACTTGGCTTATCGCTGACCCATAGGATTAACAAGTTTTAAGTTTAGCACTAGTGAAGTGAACGCGTTCGGTCTTTGTTCTTATTACGTATATCTCTTTCTCGTTTTCTTCAGTTGAGTTCAGAGTTGCTTGAAAAGGAGACGTTTGTTACACTTTTATTTCCTTTGTGGGTTGCCTAGTTACATATATATATATATATATATATATATATATATATATATATATATATATATATATATATATATATATATATATATATATATATATATATATATATATATATATAAGATCTTAAGGATGAATTTAAGGACCAGAAAGAAAGTAGTATTCATTATTTTAATTCTTTAATGACGATGGTTTAGGCACCATACTTGTCTTCAAGTCTGACAAAGTGAGATAATTATCAATAAAAATGTGAATATAACATATTAGTATTTAAGTAATCTAAAACCCAATTAGATAGACTGATCATTATTCAAAATGGAAGGTTGTAAATTGGGAAGAAAAGTGAGAGAGTAACCTTCCGTGTTGAATTGCGACAGACTCAACTGAATAATTTAAGGAGGGGAGGAAAGAAGAAAGCGTGGTGTGAGGAGGGGAGATAAACATAAACTAAGAGGAGCGGACAACAGTTGTGTCTTTATTAAGGGAAGATTTTAATATTTTAATATACATGAACTCTAAAATACGAAGGGAAATTTCATTGTTCGAGGATTTTAAAGTTATCAGGAGCGACATCTATTTTGCATTGTATAATGTGAACTTTTATGTTTGATGTTTCCTTATGGTTCAAAGGTTCGCCGGTTCGATTACTGATGGCTAAGTGAGAACACACCCTGGCACCCAGAGAAAGAACGGTGTTGCCTATATATCTGCCTCGATCAGAGCGAGGACAAATGAAATGATATACCAGGCAACTACGCAAGTTCAGATGGAGTCTGTCCTTTACATGGAATATTGAACCATTTGATAAAAATTATTGGTGATAATTATTTTAAATTGAATAAGGATGAAATATTGCTCTAGAAGATTGAGTAATTATATGCGGAAAGATCTGTTAGAGGAGACTAAGTCTGGTAAAGATACATAGAGTGAGTCTGGGCTAATAGTGTTGGTTTAAGAATTTCTTAAGTAGCTTTAGTATAAATTACTGGGATACGAGTTGTTGGCTCAATGTCAGGTGGAGAAACGTCCACAGAGTCGTGGAGAGACTCACAAACGGCGAAGAACTCGGAGATCATCCTCGTTCAGGCTAATCTCAAGTTCTCGACCGTTTGGCTGTGAGAAAAGCCTTCGAAAGTGCTCCGAAGCTCAAAACAACTGCGCTCGCGAAGAAGAAGCACATCTCGATTGCCACGGTATCTTGGACCGTCAAGGAGGAGAGCTTCACGAGCTTGAGGTGCGTGCAAAGGCCTCTGCTCACCGAACGTATGTGAGAACAACGTTGGGAGCGCCGTCTTTGCCTTCTCAACGACTTGAAGAGTCATGGCGATCGAATTCTCATTTTTTTCTGATGAAAAATCTCTCAAGGTCGATCCGGTCATCAACAAGCAGAATAAACGGGGGCTAAGTTTCGGCCAGGTGGTCTCCGACGTCCGCTACGTATCTATGACCAAGCACCCTGCTTTCGTGATGATGTTCAGGGTCATGGTTTCGAGTGGCCATAGGATGGCGACGGTGTGATCCGCAAACGGTTACAGGCTCACTGTGGCCGAGGACAGGGACATTTTGGTCACGAAAGTCCTATCATGGGTAAGAAGGATAAAGAAGAAGTTGAAGTACGCCTTTCAGCAGGACGGTGCCCCGGCCCACACGGTTAGGACGGTACAAGAGTGGTTGAGGTCGAAGATGAACTTCTATTCGAAGGACTTTTGGTCGCCACAGTCGCCCGAATTCAATCCTCTCGACTACATCGTGTGGGCACATGTCAAAGGCAAGAACCACCGCAGCAACGTCAACGAACTGAAGTCCTCTGTCAATCGCGTGTTGGCCAACCTGAGGAGTGACTTCTTCTGCAACGTCGGCGTGGCATTTAGGTCTCGCTGGGAGCTAGTGCTCGCTGCCGAGGGCTTCATCTTGATTAATATTACAAGTTAAATACATATTAATATGCTAAAACAATAAAAACGTGTCTAACTACATGAAAACTAGCATTGTATCCTTTGTTGAGAGTCGTAACGAGTGTAACAGGACTTTTTCAATACTCGCTATATATATATATATATATATATATATATATATATAGAGAGAGAGAGAGAGAGAGAGAGAGAGAGAAGAAGGAGCAAATGCAAGTTCTGCGGGTGATAACAACCACCACAGGGCTTTCGCCATATTTATTTTCTGCCATTCAAAACAATTTTGAAGACAGAAATAAAGGTGCACAAACCTCGCATTGCAGACTATATACAATATAGTACAAGAAAGAGAAATTGGACGCAAATGAGCAATGAGACAAGAAACAGGAGTTTTTTAGAGGTAAGAGAAAGGGACATTAGAAGAAGACTAGAATCTTAGAGAGCAGAGGGCGGCACAATGAAGGCAATCCTTTTTACCGAGAAGACAGAGATAACGCCAGGCGTTATCTCTGCGTCTAGCGAGCTATGCTTCTACGACAAACATTCATCGTAAGATCGTTGCTGCTCCATTAATTTATTCAATTAATGGTTCCCCTCAATGTCAATGCTGAGTCACTTATTACTCACATCGCCATAATCTGTTTGCAATCCTATTTTCTTTTAACTCTCTCAAGTACGCTTTTATCTCAGCAGAGGGCAAAGCAAATATTTGTTCGGTAATTTATAAATATAAAGGTTCTTTTCAGTTAAGTAAACACAGACAATGGCGAATTTTATTGATGGCTTACCTTTAGTGATAAATCTGCTTCATTTCGACGGGGAGATGAATCCTACAAATTTTGATTAGTAATCTGGGGGGACTTTAAACATTCTATCATTAAGATTGTCATCAATTTTTCAAAGTGATGCTTGTAGTGATCACCCATTTACCATTTAGTGCTCTAAAAAATGTCTATTTTTTAAAGTTCATCAATACTCAAATATTATTAAAGCTACTCTCACGTTTCGATGTAGAATCGACGTTCAACAAGCTTAATTGGAAGATTTATATTAATGAACTCAGTATTAATACATTTTACACCTTAAATGAATACAAACCTTGAGTTTGATAATTTTATTTATATGAAAATGAAAAAATTATTTGATTAAAGATTGATTTCTTCATCCTTTTTTGCATATCTATGTACCTGGCTTATCGCTAATCCACAGGATTAACGAGTGCTGGGCTTAATGGGGAGGATATGATTAGTGAAGCGATATATATATATATATATATATATATATATATATATATATATATATATATATATATATATATATAAATATATATATATATATATATATATGTATATATATATATATATATTTATTTATATATATATATATATATCAATATATATCGTTTCTTTCAGGGTTTTTTTCGGATTTGCTTGAAGAGGAGACATTTGTTAGTCTCTAACTGTCTATATCATGAAATGTTATAACGAGTAATTAAGAGAGATAATGCCATGCTGGTAAATCATCCTGGACTGTATCTTCCCAACTTTAAATACCAAACAACCAAGCCATGTTACCCGACCACAATTGGAAATAGTGAGAATGACTCATTTGTATGTGTAACCTTCTTCCCTGTTTTCTCTGTTGATCATCTCTCTACATTGCACCTTTATTTACACTTCGGCAAATATACTGCGTTTTGAAAAATTTCTGTTACACTCGTGTTTTTTTATTTATCGAGAGGTTTACGTGTGAAATAGAAAAGGTTCCGTTGAACAAATTTAAATTTCTACTTTTCAGCATGTGTCATTAAAAATTCTTTTCCATTCTGTGCATTTGTGTCGAGATAGAAGTGAAAAGAATTAACATCTCTGCTTATCCTGCGAGCGGGCCACACAGCAAGTCCGACATCGTCAGTCGGCTCAACGTCAGCCGGATGGACATCCACAGAGTCACGGATGAGCTCAAGAATGAGAAAGACCTCAAGGATCGTCCTCGTTCAGGGAGACCTCAAGTTTCCAACTGTTTGGCTGTGAGAAATGCCTTAGAAACTTCTCCGAAGCTCAAAATGGCTTCTCTCGTGAAGAAGAAGATCTCGGTGTCCACGGTGTCCAGGGCCGTCAAGGAAGGGTGTGGAAAGGCCTCTGTTCACCAACCGTAGGCAAGAAAAACGTCGGGAGTGCTGTCATCGCCTTCTCAAAGCGATATTTTTTTAATGTAAGACAGTGTATGAATTGTGTCATATCGCACCCTAATTCTTCAAAGCATTGCAATTCGTATTTAATTAAATAAGAGGTCGTAACCCTTCATGATATATGCTAAATTTCATTCATAGAAGCTAAGAATTTGTTTCTGTCGCGGTTTGCGAGACGAGGCACTTCTAATACATCTCAAATTAAAAAAGCACCCTTCCAGCCTTAGAATGCAGTAGTTTCCGCACTTATTAGGAACTCATTTAAGGGTTTCACTTTACCACAGTCCCACTACACTCCGGCTATTATCTTGAAAGATGCATGCCCTGTCCCGCCAATACCCCCCTCTCCCTGCAAAATTGCTTCATAGAAAATGATGCGACCCATTTGCTACCCTATTTGGCGCTTAGACGGCAACTCGACAAATTAAGGACACCATAAAAGAAGCTTCGAATCCCTCTTCCTTGCACTAAATTGGGCTTGTCACAATAGATGGTCGTTTACTCCCTAGGATGCGGAAGTGACGTCCCATTAAAGTGCCCTTGTGGCAGAAGGATTCTAGTTAGGATAATGACAAAGCTTGTATGTCAAGCTAGCCCGTCTCTACTAAGTCCTGAAAAGCGACAGTGTCATCAGCATACTCTTCAGCTAATATCCCTCAGATGTATGTCTCTATGCAGTCTGCTACCACCCGAAGGAGGTTTGGAGAACCAGATGTACAACGGAGAGATCACGTTGGGTATAAAGTTCATAGTAGTGTTTGGGATCACCCGTTCATGTATGCCATTGAGTGACTGAAAACCATCCAGTTTTCTTGGCAGTTCTTCCCTACCGAGGAGCCCATGCAGACTCTTACACTGACTAGGCATTTGTCTTTCAGAAAATCTAGTTCCATTAATCGCACGAATGATGAGGAGCCTTTTGAAGCTGCTGGGCTCAAAGATGCCTGGTAGCCTCCTAATTGATCGGCCTAGAGGTCAACGAAGATGTCTTAGCCTTTTTTTCGGATTTTTAGGTGATGAGAATTGGGCTTTCGTTCTTCTCTCCCCTTCTACTAGAGTAGATAAAGAGGATTGATCCAACATTTCAGTGTCCCTCGCTGAAATGACAAGGACTCTTCAATTTCCCGGAACCCTTCCCTGGAGGAGCAAGAGTCCTTAAAATTCTTTTTGTTTTATGGGCAACACTTTGCCACTTTCAGTGCAGTGCACCAGAGTGAGATCGGATTTAGGAGTGGTTCAATCCAATCCCTGATCCACCCCAGTGGAGGTATCTGCCTTCTGGGGTGGGACCGTCTCATTCCCGTTGTCGAGACTTCACTCACCTCGAGGGAGCCTCCGTAAGGTTAACACCCACGGAGGAACCGGCGGCACCTTCTGGCCTCTGCCGGAGTTAAGGTTCCTGCTGGGGGGGGAGGCAGTACCCGTCTTGTGTGATCGAATATTCTTGGCACCGGCACCTAATGGTAACATAAGGGAGGCCATCCTTGCCGCCTACCCTTATGGAATATACAATTCTCGACCTGAGAAGGTTGTTAAGGGCACAAAGGGGTTGGCTCTTCATAATCCCGCTGAGGAGATCGCGAAAAGCTCCCAACTCCTTGCGGGAGCGAGCGAAGCTCCTTCTCATATTATTGTGCAAGGGCCCCTGAGACGCCAAAGGTGGGCTACCTGTTCGCTAGAGAAGGAACCATTTGTGGGTGGCTACCAAGTGGCAAATTTTAAAGGGGACGCCGCTTTACCTAGAAACATATGAGAGTGGTAAACCTAATTACCACTTAACGAACTTGGGATGAGCCCTTGGAACAGCACAGTGGAGCCCGCTTCTATATTAAAGCGTGGGCCTCTTGGGTGGGGATGGCAAGGAGGAGATAACAAAGTGAAAGTCCTTTTACCGGTTGAAGGTGGTTGGGGGGGGGGGATATTCTTACCAGAAAGAGGGGTGATGTGGCCTTCGTTGCTCCACCTTCCCCCGCACCATGACATGAAGAATCTGGTCAGGTCCTTAATACTAGGTAGAAGAAGAATGAAATGACATATGGAGATTTTAAAGAAGTGAAGGTGAGGAAGAGAGAAAAAACACAGGTTCCTCTTGCAAGAGACTCCCGCGATGGCAATTATTACCAATGTCAAAGTCTTCTTCCGAGTAATGGGGCATGGAGGGCACAATATACTGTGATATGGTTACCCACGAAGTGAAAATGAATGAGAATATAGTTATAAATTTAAAAGAGGTGCCACTGAGGACCTGAGAGAGAAAGAAAGAAAGAAATAGAGGAGAGATAATAAAGAAAGAGAGAGGGGGGAGCGAGAGAGATAAGAGAAAGAGCTGGAGAGATGGCGAGAGAGAGGAAGATAAAGAGAGATAGAGAAGGATATAGAGAAAGAGAGATATAAATAGAGGGAGAGGGAGCACGAGAGAAAGAGAAATAGAGGGAGAGAGAGCACGAGAGAGAGAGAGAGAGTGGTGTGGCTGGACGGCACATGGTCATCCAAATGTCACCTGGGCTATGTGGCACTACGGCCCGGATAGCGTGCCACTCTTCGGCAGCCTCTTACAGGGGGTGTAAAGAGAGAAATAGAGAGGGGGAGGGATGAAGGTGTTATACTTTCGCTTACTTTTCTGGCCCCTATTTATAGGGAACTGTTTCAAAATAATTTTCACCTCTATCATATACACCAAGCATAGAGTTACAAATTTAACATATTTAATCAAACTCTATAATTTATCTTATTTTTCAGAAATATGTATGATATTAATGTGTATTTTGTTAATATGTTTGAATATTTTGTTTAAATTACTTAGTATTTTACTAAATGGTTTGTAATTAATAAAATGGTATATTTTCGAATATCAGAATTTAACCAATATTTCTTATGTTTCAGCTTAAATTTCTAACTACTGTGTGTTCAATATCTTACTAAATAAATATTAGAACTAAAACTAAAGAACTTAAAGAAGCATAAAGAGCACATAGTATCTAAATAAAATGTTCATGATATGATGATCCCAAGAGCATTGTATCAAGGGAAGGAAGTTTCAGAAAACATCTTAAAACACCCAAATAAGACAGATCCATCTTTCGAACTTCACTAAAGCATCGCTGAAAAACATCTTCTGAACCTTGCGGAGGTTCAATGAAGCTTCAAGTTTAAAATACCACCTAAGAACAGTTAGAAGGAGACTTAAAAATCAAGGGTTAAAATGATGCAAGGTGAGAAAGAAGCTGTTGATATCGAAGTTCAATATAACGAAAATCTTCACTTGGTCATAGATTACAAAAATTGGACAAGGGTCTAAACTTATCTGGTCAGATGAAAGGAAGCTATGTATGAAAGATCATTATTTTATAATTGTTTTACATGTTATTTTATACAATTCTATTTAGATATATCTTTTTTATTTAAGAAATATGTTTTTTGTGACAATTTGGCAAATTTTCAACACTCCCGGGGGTACCACACACTGCTTGTGTGATACTAAAGGAGAATCATGGAGATGGTTCTACCATAGTATGGCGATGCCTTTTTTTATGCCAGAGAAAAATTACCTGGATAACTAATACCACCAGGTTGTCCCAAGTTCGAGAATACTATTTCCAGAAATTCCAGCCCACAACAGCAAGAAATGAACTTATATTTCAGCAGAACAATGACCCATGCCATACATCCAACCATACCAATAATTAGTTGGGAGAAATTGAGATAACCCATATGGATTGCCTCCTGCCCACTTCCAAATGAGCCATGACTTAAATCGCATATTACACTTGTCTGGAAGTGCTTAAAAATGCAACAAGAAGTACTACAAGTATAAGTAAAACAGAACTGTATGAAAAATTACAACCTGATTGAGTGAAATTTGATGAAAGCCATGCCAGGAAGAACTATGGCTGTAATTGAAGCAAAAGAGAGTTAAACTAAGTATTAAACTAATGAAGAATAAATAAATATATAACATATATACTTATTTGATTTACCACAAATATCTAATCACATTATGTGCATGGAGTGCTATATATCTTCGGCCAAAGGTGTACATACATAAATATGTATGTCTGATCCGCATATACCCTTTCATGGCATCTCTTCTTCCACCATGTTCCATAAAATGAGTGGATCGGTGCAATCAAAGAGGAAACGATTAAAGTTGGGGGTAAAAACTATTGGAATAGAGGCTAAACTCTAATGTTAGAAATGAGGAAGATCCAATACTTATTATGTATAACCAGGCATACATTGATTTCAATCATTCTAAATACCCAAATATACAAAGAGAAGAAAGTTGAACGAAATCAATATGAGGGATAAAAAGAGCAGGAAATCATCCAGTAGTCGTGAAGAGATAATGCGTATGGGAGATTTTTGTAATAAAGATGGGGTCACTAACTGTAGGGAAAGTAACGACTTAGAGAACCTGGCCGGGAGACTAAGAACGCTGCTCCCATAAATGATTTAATTGGCGATGGAGTACCCTTAGACCTTCAGGGCACATACCACACCCTCCAAAGTTTTTGCATTCCAGCGGGTAACCTGGGTAGCAGTAAGGAGAGACCATGCGAAATCGCATTTATGGCCCTCTCTTATTAAATGTCATGGATGGGGAGATAAAAGCAAAATTAAAGCCAAGGATTAGTTCGGTGATACTCCGTGAAAACGACACCACATAAATACTCAGAGCGAAGCCGCTAAGACAGCCTGCGGGGGCTTGGCTCCTCCCTTGTATGCTCCAACGGCATTCTTTAGTGGTTCACCCCCTTCTTTGCATAAACCATACAAAGAGATCGGAAGATAAATTAGAATGCGTCTTTATTTATGCGATATAAATGTTTACATTAAGGGAAATTAATTTGCAATGAAAACTAATCGCGGCTGAGTGAATTTATATTGGAGGAAGACGGTTGTACAATGTCAAAGTAAATTGCAAATTCGTGCATACTACCTTAACCCGCCCAATTGGTAGCCCAAGCCGATCTTCCCAAAGTGAATTTAATAAGTTTTTTCTCCTGTAATCTGGGACCTTTTTTTTCTTATAGTTTATCATGTAAATATTTGAACATACAAGAATATAAACAATCATTGTGGATTTTTTATTATAGTCTCCCTTCTATAAAATGCTCAATGTTCATTCTTTTTTGTCATTACGCTTTCGACACGTCTTATTCTTGGCTACAGACAAGTCATCTCTATAGAGAAAACCACTCAGAGTTCTTAAAGATATCAGCGAACAAAAAAAAAACAGGTTGGGCAAAACAACACGTCAACAATATGTGCAACGAAATTGGTGCAACTGCATGATTAATCATATTATAGACAAGCATTTTTAATACGTAATAAATGGTTTATACATCTTAATACATCTAAAAGGCCATTGTTGTCTGAGGATGTTGTATCCCTTTAAGCCATACCAATTAAAGTGCTTAACTTAAAACGAGCTCGTTACATGAATTTAACCATTCTCATCGTCTCAGTCATGACTATTCTTAATTTTAAGTTAAATTAATTTATAGAAATAGGGTTTTATATATGACAGCGATCGTTGATTGGTTATACCCCTCTCTGCATCGAGCGAATGGTGACTTATTCCTTTGGAGGCAAAAAAACAAAACAAGAGCAAATCCGCATCGAGCATATTTCAAGAACACTTCAAAGTACTTTTCTCGATCGGCGTCGCCTGAGAATCAGTTCCAGGTCTCTTTCTGTTCTCTTTGTCGGTTCTCCGCGATCCTTGACTCCTTTGCAAAAGTGCTTTGTAAATATTGGGTAGTCTCATATGCCTCAAACAACGAGGGAATTTCCCACCGAAAGATTGTAAGGCAAGATATATACAGAAAGTGGCAAAGATTAGAGGAAATGAAAATATATGAAAAATATATAGCCACACATTCTCTTACATGCATTAGGGCCATAAGGGCACGCAATCGTAGAAATCTAAGCTGCGGCAATCAGATTATCCCATCGTACACCAGACACTTCTTTTCAGGGCACAGTGTCTGGGATGGCGTTCGTGACATTCCCCCAGCTTCCTTGAAAGCTCCTCAACATCTATCACTTCCCAGATTTAGAGATCGGCGCCCATTAAAGTTTATAACCCCCCACCTCATATCCCTTCCTCTATGGTCGCTATCAAACCTCAAACAATTCGTCAATTGGCGACGCCAAAATGGTCACGCCAAAATGACCTCTCCAAATTGGCCTTTCATAGCAATATGGGGCTATGCTCTGAAGCATCTCATCCAGTCACATTTCATCCGTGCATTAGACTCCCCAAGGCTCCCCTCACAACCCCTCTCATGCATATCTATCATATAAATTACATTTCACTTCCTTATCGCTCAGCTCTTTCTCTCACAAACACTAAGTCACATAATTAACTAACCTTTTACACGATTTTCCAACCCTTCGCGTACACCTAACATTCACTCTCGCACATTTTATTCAGAATTTTACCTCAACTCATTCTTATTTCATGCTTATATCCCCACCCCACAACCAATTTCAGTCGTAACTTCGTTCACATCACACCATAAATTACTTAAATTACTTATAACTACTTACTTCTCGCACTATCAACTTTTCGCCCACCAAGCACCACCCTCAAGTTTTCCATTCGAATCTTGCTCGAGATATTTTCTTCCCCTTTCATACAATAGTCTTACCCCCATATGCAGGCGAAGCCACCATCACATTTCCATACAGCGTCCTGACACATTCCACACATTGACGCTCGAATCAAACCAGAGACTTTCATACCATTCAAAACCTTGTGGTCCGGGATACTTAAATCATCGCAGTTGTTCAAAGATAACACCACAAACTCTTATATACCACACCACCTCATCAGCACTCTCACACACATTTACTTTACTCCTCTCTTCATTTACTTTTAGTCCCTTCCGCAGACATACCATTTGAAGGGTTTCAATATACATTTCCAAATTCCTCTCATTCTTATCCACTAACACCAGGACATCATCTTATACCACCACTCCTTATCAACTTCACACCACTTTTTCCTCATTCCCATTGGTAATTACCTCAGTACTCCATCCACAGATATAATGAACAGCCATAGCGACACCAAGCGCCGTTGCCTTACCCTCTTCCCTATATATCACACCATACAGTCCATCCATGCTTCATTCTAGCATACGCCACAATTTTGACATAAATACTTTCCTTCCATCTAACCATTTAACTCTTACTCCATACATTCTAAGAACCTGTTACAATGATTCCCTATCTACTCGATCTCACATATATTCTTAGATTTATCCACCTAGCACACAAACGCTACATCTCATTCCTAGTTTCTCTAGCTATGTATCTCAGTGCAAATACTTGATCAGCGCACCCCTCACCCGCTCTAAATTACCCCTTGTACATCAGCTATTAATCCTCGTTATCCTTCTTATTTTGTTTCGTTATTTTCATACACTTCGCCCACTATACATTCAATAGACCCATTGCCCCGTAGTTCTTGCATCCCTCTTTCTCCTCTTTTAGTTCTCAACACTATTCCATTTTTTTAATGCCTTGCAACTCAACTACTAGAAATATTTCAAAACACAATCACACCCACTTTTTAGCATCTGAGCGATTGCACTATCGACTACAGCTGACTTTCCAAGTTTCAGAGCCCTCACATGACTAATATCCTCTTACACGGAAACGGTTGCCCACTATTTCTTTCTCCAGCCTAGGACAGACATGGTTTACTCCTGGCGTACACTGGTGTATATATCCACGCAGAGAACAGCAACAACAATAATGGCTGGCACCCGGCTTACATTCATAAAACCAATCATATTCACATTCGCTTTTTCTTCCATACCTTTATTTACAACTGACTAAAATAATCTCTCTATCTAATTTTGACATCTTCGTTACTCACAAGCACCGCCCCATTCTTTTTCTTGATGTTTACACAGCTTTTATTCTATCTTAAATTATTCGCTTCCTCCAGGAATAACTTTCAGCTCCCATTCGGATCCTCATTCATTTCCCATCCAAATATTTTCATTTGGTGCTTTATTACTCTGGTTAATCACACGTTTCCCTTTTTCTTTTCTTTTTCTTGTATGAATTCATCCACATCCTAAAATTTTTATTCGCAATATTAAGCATGTGCTAATCAGTCCCAGCCCTCGTCCACCCTGAGCCAACACCTATCCACACATAAGATAACAGCAACATGAACAAGGCGTTTCCATAAACCATGCATCGGTGTCTAGCTATCTTTAAACTCTTCCTATCCACATTACAGAGAGCTCTCCTCAGGAAAGCGAAACCAGGGTAAACCTTGCAAGCGTTTCAAGGACTGTGTGAAGGCAACACAATACTCGCCGAAATCGCTGCAAAATAACTGGAGGAATTTGTACAGGACAAAATCTACCGGTGCGCTCTGATAGAGAAGGCCCATAACCACTTTGAAGAGGAGCGACGTTCATGTGTCACTGAGGCCCGAGAGAGAAGGAAGGCCGCAGCAGCCGTACCTGCAGAGCCTGGACAGTTACCCTGCGCCACTGTCAACGACCATGAAGTTCCAGACTTGACTTCACACCCACCTGCGAATCCATAACAGATGAGATGTGCAGACAGATGGAATCATCGAAATCGATGGGCTACTAATACTATCCACAGTAAACATAATTCGGAACATTCTCCTCTCCTACTATACGTTTTCCTGCGGTCTTCCACAGGGATCCCTCTTTTGTTCTTTCTATTTTACATTTGAAGTCTCTCTTTTGTTCCGCACTGCACGTTTCATTGTGCCATTCCACTCTTCAGCGTTCTGCTTTCTCTTTGCAGTTCTAGCACACGCACCTATACCCCTTAGACTACTCACTGTCCCTCCCACACTTGCTCACTTCCTCTCTCCTATTAGTTTAGTCAGTACTAGGGTTGGGAATAATATCCATAAATCGTGCCGGCGAGTGTCTTAAAAAGACGACTAAGTCTGGATATGAGCCGCTGCCTTGGGCATGTGAAAGTTTTGTTCAGTCGTGACCCGTACAGTTTTGCCCTTAGTGGCGTTGATGGGTACCAACTCCACCATGTAGGGACTCAAACACGAACAAATTTAAAATTTCAAGTGTTAAGATGGAGAAAAGGTTTTTAAAGAAAGCGGTGAAGTTATGGCATGTGAAAATATTAGGAAGGAGTAGCTTAAAGGTCGAGGTAGGAATCGGGCGAGGATTATGAATGAAAGGGTTGGTCACACTTTTCTTTTATGGGAGCGTTGGAGAAAATAGGTTATCACGGGATGGGGGGATCAAACTTGTACATTTCAGTATTCTATTATTATTATTGCTGATGGAGACTCAAGGGGAGGGGGGGAGGGTATGCAGACTATAACACCTGGGGAAGTGTCACGCCCTGCCAGCCTCAATCTCTCAGGTAATTTGAAACTAGATTGAATATACCTGCCCCCCCCCCCTTTCTAGAGATCCCGTTTCACCCTTCTTTTGTTCCTATTTTTGGCCTAGCGGTTAATTTTGTAGGCTAGACGTCGACGAGCTTTCGTCTATTCATTTATGGACGTGGCCTGGAAGGGGCGAGGGTCACACACCTTTATTGGCTCAGGTGAGATATCAGTATTTAAAATGCCCGCTTTCTTCCCATCCGTTTCTCTCTATACTGCCCCCCTCCCCATTCACTCCTACCATCTTTATTCTATATTACTAACACCTGAAAGGAGTCAGGTGTAAATGGAAAATTATGCTGCAGGTGACATTTGGGGATTAAGTGCTTCTCGGGTTCCAACGCTTGAAGATGAGTTTCCTCCCGGCCCTACTTTCGTGACAGATTTTTCCACCTTTCTGCGAAAATTGCCCTCATTGGTTTTCGCTTTAAATTTTGAAAGAGAAAAAATATTGACGATGGCTTTTAATGGAAGGTTTTGAGTGTGCTGCCACACCCTTTTATTTGCGTATTCATCTGCCTTTTTTTAATAACCAAGGGTGTTTGTGTATATGAAGAGGGGAGGGGGGACGAATCCCTCCTGTAGAATAGGGATAGACGATACAACAAAATGGACACAAGAGGTCATACTTGCTCCCTCGCCTCCTTCCTTCGTGGGGTAGTTCCTTGAATGAACGCCCAATAAACTTCTCGCTGAGGGCTGCATACACTACCTGTGCCGTGTCTGGCAAAGAGGACGACGCCTCTCTCTTTCCAGTTCGCCGCCCAGAACGTGTGGAGTCCGAGACGACGGGGCTGTGCCCACAACGACCCTGGGTAGATTCCTCTAAATAATATTATTATAAGGCGCAAGTGTGCTTTTATTTCTGAAACCGTTCGAGTGATCGCCGATTCCGGAGCGGATAAAAGCGAGTTACGAGACAGTGATTGCGCGAGCGCAGTTCTACCGCGCTGCCCGTCCGCTAATTTGAGAGAATTTACGCTCCCCTTTCCCGACTTAACGATTTCTAGTCCTCGCCACCCGAGATTCCTCTACTCTCCGGCTGGAAATAGTTACCCGCTGTTTCTTGCTTCAGCCGACCACGGACACGGTTTACTTCTAGCGTACACTGGCGTACATATCGCAGAGAATAAGAACAACAAAAAGGGGCGGGTACCTATAGTCGAAGTGGTCTACTACTCTTGCGCTAAATGTCTTAACCGAGCTTCAAGCGAAGGCAGAGGTTGAGATGGTGGGGCGGAGTTAGTGCGAAATCAAAAAAGCACTCGAATTGCGACCGCAAAACCTCTTCGGGGCTTTGTTTTACCGCGTCTATACGCATCCAAAAGCCGTCTTTATTGACCAATCTCAGCTCCTTAAAGTGGTAATCCTTACAGATGAAGCTGTTTTTGAGAGACAACTGCATGACCTCTGAGGTACTCGTTCCACTTATACGAAACACCTATTTTTTTTATCGCCCAGCAGGATGCCACCTCATTTAGAGGGAATTTAGACTTGTCTGGTTTAAATATTTTGGTTACATTTTCTTAATAGAGGTTAAATCGCTTTCTAATGTTAATCTGAGTGAAAATAAAATCAACGGCAAAAGAACTGTGTAAATAAGGTTAGTTAATCACATTACATAAGCTTTTGTGTATTGTCTCAAACACTCGTACACTAACCTATAATAGCTAACCACTTCCATTATTGTTCAAAGCGAGGCGAAGAAAATGCTTCATTCCACGTAGACAGAACGTTTCTTTTAAAAAATCTATCTTTTGAAATTAGAGGAATAACATTTGGGGAAAAAATAAGAAAAAGCGGACAAAAGATTAAAATGTAAACGAAAAAAAATGTATTAAAAAATATTCCGAAGGAAAAGAAGTCGTTGAAGACATTTAAAGTTTTAATATGTTAGTCGGGAAGAGTTATTTTGAGCTTTTAGCACCAATCCATACAAGTTGGATTTGTTTCCTAAGACTTTAGCTCTCTTTAGCGTCTTTGATGCGGTAAATCCATCTGTTGGATATAATTGAGGGAGCTAAGCAGGAAGAAAAGCGAATGGGGAGGGGTTACATTGCAATATACCCAAATCAACCTAAAAGAAGTACAAGTATTTAAAATAACAGCCATACCATAGGAAAGGTTAGGATAGGTTAAGATTAGGTTACGATGTTTGTGTTTACAGTTACGAATTATGTCTTCCTAATTACGAGTCTTGTTTTCACAGCTACGAGGTTTAAATTCATAGTAATGAATTTTGCGTTCATAGTTACCAGTTTTATGTTCATAGGTAAGAGTATTTTGTATTCACATTTACTAGTTTTTGTGTGTATATAAGTACGAGTTTGTTGTGTTTACATTTAAAGTTTTGCATCTCGAGTTACAAGTTTTGTGTTCATAATGACAGTCTTGGTCCTTTTATTTATAAAGGTATCAAAATTAGTATTTCGCTTCTTCATCTTAGTAGTCTTTCTCGTAACACGAGGCAAATAGGAAGAATGTGCCTGAGGTTCTTGACTTGTCTTCTTCATCATAAACTTCCATAATCAAAGACAGGCTATAACCATACCTTTATCTCGTAAGATTAAAAAAATAGCAGATAAATAAAATAACCCTTTAAACTAGATAAGGACGGCGAGTCCCCCATGCTAAGATATTGGTTTCATTTTGATTATTACGTAACATAACAAATTTCCTCAACTGTCTCCGCTATTTCACGCAAAGGGAGCGGTTTCATAGACTCGTCTGATACAATTGGGGTTCAGACTTCATCTTTCCCCGGGCTGATTTGAAGTCATCAAATCATGACTTTTCAAAGACCTTTGAATCCCATAACTTGCTAAAAAGGGGCTTACATAGAAGTTGTTTTTGTTGTTGCTGTTGTTAATTGCTGTGCAGCTGCAGATGACATCTCTGCTCGCCCCCAACTACTTGAAAGAATAAGAAAACTTTCTTCCTACAGTCAGTGCTACAGGCTCCTTAAACGTCACCCCAATTATGTGGGGTCCCGCCTTCTGTGGGACTGTACTGAGGTACCAGAGTAGAGGGAGACTGTTGCATGCTGTAGGAATTTTGTAGCACCCCCTTTGCTAGGGGCCCATGCTACAGCTAGGAAGTGGAAATTCACTTGCAACAACCTCACGTGGAATAAATACATCCGAGTGTGGTGGTCCCATTCCAGGATTGGATCCCGGCGGGGATGTAATATCCACCTGGAAATGACTGATCAATCGCATAGAGTTGAGAAATAGATTGTAAAGAATTGTTATTATTTTTGAAGAATAAAAAAGATTAAATTTTATAATTACAACCATATTTAAGGGCAGGTGTCATTATATTGATTGTATTTAATTCTGTACAATGCATATTCGTCCAAACACAAAATCCTCATCCACCACAGAAAGTATTTTTTTTGTAATTCCTTAACGCCTTTCTTCACCTCTAGCGAGTTCTAACTCACCAATGCAAAGAATGGGGGAAAGGGAAGAGAAAATGGGATAAGCGAAAGGAGAGGAGGAATATTTAAAATGAAAATGATCATAATCGATCAAGATTAAAGATCAATTTGCTCAACTCACAATACTGAGGTCCAAATGTTTCCGTACTCTATTGTGGTACAGGGCATGTTCAGAAAAGACGCGGCCCTTCTAGTCTCCAGCGCTGCACGTAGTCTCCTCTTTTCGCTAATTGGCTTATATAACTGAGAGCTTAAGTCATATAAAAAATTCGGACTTCAAACAAGAATTGGATTCTGATTCTACATTATATGTATAATAAAACATAACCTGGGTTCGAATACTTATGTAAAAGCTTGGCTGTAGCGTCCGTAAATATGTTTTCCAAAATATTGACTCGTTTGTTCAAAATGCCCTCATAGAACAGGCCCTGTTTACAGCAAGTCCATCTACTGTATCAAACCCCATGTTCTCTTTTTACAGGTAGGCGCGAGCCTGTTAAACATTTGGTAATGTCGTAGAAATTAATGTAGTTTCCTTTATTTAGGTTTACAGTAACCTTAAGAAATAGAATATCAGAGTCGAGCTCCTTTTGGCCTTTCATCTCCTCCACATTCTAAATTCACTCGTCCTCTCTCGACTCATAAGACAAGTGTGTGTTTATACCTCCCAATTTGATCATCATCACACATTCCATCTAAATTAATACAAGTCAATTCATCCATTCCAAGTTTCATGTGTAAACACATAATAACTTATCAATGATTCATTTTTGTACTTATATGATTCAAATTCAATTGCTACTCTCAACTGAGTGTTTCCCACCTTCACCCAATTGCTCTTAAACATATCCCCCACATATGCTGGATAAATAAATATCCATTAATGCATTATCAATGATTCATTTTTGTACTTATATGATTCAAATTCAATTGCTACTCTCAACTGAGTGTTTCCCACCTTCACCCAATTGCTCTTAAACATATCCCCCACATATGCTGGATATATAAATATCCATTAATGCATTATATAAATATTCCCTATTTATTTCATATTCCATCGAAATATTTACATGGTTGTCATCTCAAAAACATATATTCTTGTGACGTTCTATTGGGTTGAGGAATAAGTTCTTGTGGATTTATCAAATTTATTCATTACCATTAACAATTTTAGAAAAACTTCATTTTTAATTGATAACAAAATTCAATTTAATCAATAATGCATTCTCCGTTGTTATTTACGACTTCTTCCCAACGTTCAACTAGTTTTGCGGTGCCTCTGCAAGAAAAATCTCTGGATTTTGACACGAAGAATTCGTCTAACCAGGTTCTTAATTCCACATCAGTATTGAACGAAACGCCGCGCAAATTGTTGGAGAGCGATCGTAACAGATGGAAATCACATGGAGCCAAGTCTGGCGAATATGGAGGATGAGGCAGGATTTCCCAATTAAGCGTTTGGATGGCGTCTTTTGTCATATTGGCAATGTGAATGCAAGCATTGTCGTGTTGCAGAAGGACTCCATAACGTCGATGAGGTCGCTTTTCACGAATAGCTTCGGCGAGTCGACACATTTGTTGAACATAGAGTTCTGCATTGACAATCTCGTTGTTCGCAAGGAGCTCATAAAGAATGATGCCTTCATAATCCCACCACATCCACAGCATCGTCTTTCGTGGATGAAGTCCTTGCTTTAATCGCGGAAGTGTTTTTTTTATTGGGGCTAATCCATTGTTTTCGATAGTTTATGTTGACATAAACACACCAGTTTGGTCGCCAATGATGATGCGGTTAAGAAATTTGTCCTTATATCCACGAGTATCATCGAATGAAAGTGATTCACTACAGTTTTCTGATCACACGCCAATTGTACAGCCAATTCTCTAGTCGATTGACGAGGATTTTCATGAAGAAGGTCGTTCAATCGATCTTCATCCAACTTAATGGGGCGACTAGAACGTTCTTCGTCATTAAGATTGAAATGACCGTTTTTCAAACGTGAAAACCACCTTTGAGCTGTCCTTTCCGATAATGCATTTTCTCCGTACACAGCACAAATATCGCGACGAGCTTTTGCTGCGTTTGCATTGTTCCCGTCTCGATTGAAAATGAATAACAACAGGTGTCTAAAATGCGCCTTTCTTTCAACTTGACATTCCATTTTGAGGGTACAGAACAAAAATTAAATTAGCACAACTTTTAAATAAACCGCAATGACTTATTACTCAACTTCAAAACGTAGCCTAAGCAAAAGCCTAATAGTCAACGGTGTTAAGAGACGTAGCCTAACCTTTGCAAATTTTGCTCTCATTATTTATTATTGTTTCTTAATATGTGCACAAATCACGTCAACAAAACTCAAATCAACACAACATTAAAAAAAACGCAAGAACCTATTCCTCAACATAATATCTCTGTTTCCTTTTTTATCTTTTCTTTTTAAAAAGAAATTAATTTTATCTAATTTAAATCAGGCTAAGGAAAGATTCATAGCTATCTAACCAAACATACCCATTAACCTGCTTTAGCACTAAGTAACATTTAGTTTCAGCTGTTCTTGTACCCTATTGAAAATGTTTTGTTTTAGATAACATTTTCGCGGAAAACAAAAAGTTTTGCAGATGATTATGTTTGGAAAATGATTTTTTTTTTTTTTTTACATTTGAATGATGTAGGATTTAAAAAAATAAAGATTTAAAAAACTTTTTAAGTATTTGTCATTATTTTGGTTGATTATTACACAATTGCTATTAGCGAAATATAGCTGTACTGTTTCTTATAAGCGTCTTAAATAATTAGTAACTACTAAATTGCCGCTCTAGCTAGCATAAGCACAGTTAAAAATTGTTCTAATGAAAATTCCTAATTCTAGCCCACAATAAAAGGAAACACATTTAAAATTCGTTTTATAATAATAATCTTGACTCAAAATAAATCTCCATAGATTATATTTGATTACGATGAAAATCCAGCCAAATTATATTTCGATCAATGATACTATTACACTCTTACAGGGCTTTACAGTGTGCAAACAACTGTATATGAATGATTAAATTGTATAACCTTTAAGCTATGATATATAATGTTACAGGTTCAGATTTCTCCAAGAAACCTGTTTTGACACACGAAATTTATTCTTAGAGTTTTCAATTCTGAAAAGTTTCGTTGCTTGCAGTTAATATTAAAAGGAAAACATAAATTTATTAAAAATTATTCTATTTTATAGACAGAACAAACAATCACCCGAAGTAAATACCGTGTAGAACTACAAGCTAAATGCCCCCCAAATTTGGGAGCTATTCTGGATTAATTTAGTCGTTTGGCCGTCGAAACCAATTGATTTTTTATAATAAATTTATGATCAGTCAATTTTTAAAGTTCAACGAGACTGGACTGAAAGGGGAGAGGGGGGTCAGAGGCGTCTTGGTTGCAGTTGTTATAAACCAGAACAGTCAGTATTTGAGGTCCAGAAACTTGACCTTTATTGAATGGATCAAATACCATTGGAAATCAAAGGTTACCTTGCGACATTCCTAACCTAAATACAGCCTTAAACCTCGAAACTCGCCCAGACTTCCCAAAATGAGGACGTCTGTAGAAGAATTGCGTGCTTTCACGGTCATTAGTCCTCGTATACTCGATCTATCATATTTTTTTCTAGTTTTTATAACTTTATCACTCTCTCTAGCGAGTCTCTTTTCCATTATCTTTATGGCATAGTTTATTTTTACTGTTTTTAAATAATTATAATCATAGTTTCTAAGCCCACTACAAAGTCAGAGCATAAGTAAGGAAAAGGAACAACATGAATTGGGTTTGATCGTTTAATTGTTCTCCTAACATTAAACTTACAACTCGCTCTTAGAGTTCAATAGAAAGTTCTACATAGCGGATGAGGGGAGCGAAAAAAGCGAAGCGTCTCAAAGCTCGACTTGATTAGAGTATTTTTTAGCCACTCATGGATTGCTAAGCAGAATAAGCCGCTCGCCTGACTGTATTTCAGCAACACGCGTAAGCGGGGGGTCGAATCCCTGAATTTCTCTGACGATTTCTTCATTTTTCCATCAGTCATTTTATCCTTCGTTATAGTGTTGTCCAATGCGATGTTTAGAACTCATCAATTATTGAAAGACATCGCAAAGGGACCCATTGCAAGCCTTTGGAGTTCATGGTTCTCGTCAAGAAGGCCTAGTTCTTACTTTTGATCTCTGCTCTCTTATGTACGAACTTTTGGGGGGACATTTGAAATATTCAGAACTGAACCAAGTATTTTGATTGTTGTTACTCGATTTTATCATTTTGTGTCGATTCTCTACATTCCATATACTGAGTGGCCCACTAATGGTATGATCTACAGACCATGTTAGCGTGGAATGTACCAAACTAAAGCAAGATAAGTCAAGCACATCTGCATAAACAAAGAATGCCTGATAACAAAACAGTCCATTCTAAACTCAAATATTTTTCCCAGAGGCTGTAAAAAGGTGTTTTATAAACATCCCGTAATGATAATGAACATTCTATCTTTAATGCTACTAAACTATCAGTTGTGCTTCAATAATCATCTTTTTTCTTATGGAACATACTTATTATTGAAGCTTTAATTATAATCACCAGTCACAAGAATATTTTCTGATATCTGTGCTACGCCGATTTTCTCCAAATAATCAACATATCTCTCAATAATAGTAGGAATAATTGAGTTTTTGTGTTTCTCCTGCACTCATTAGCTTGACAGTGCCATTAAAAGGGGGTGAATTCTCTTCTGTTGGATGGAGTTAATTGGATATAACATCAACGCGGTTAGAAAGAGCAGCGCGCTTTTATCATCCTTATTACTTAGTCTCGAGAAAACTGTGCCCTCTCAGTTAAATTAAAGGATTTAAATTCATATTTAAAAAAAGTTTCCTTGTTTGATTTTTTTTCTGCGACGCTTTATTCCTGAGTGAAACTGACCGCTCTCTGCTTTTTGAGTTGGTGAAGCTTGAAAATGCAATCCTTCTTACTTCCGATTCATTTTAATTCCATCTATCCTTTCTATTGATTTACTTTTCTATAATTTATCTTCTTCATTCTTTTCCACTAAATGAACTTAAACAAACTTTCACAAACTCGAGTTTTCCTTTTTGTAAGTGGGAAATTTAATTTTGTGTACTCCGTCTACGAAATAAGGAGAAAACAGCTGCTTTAGGATGAGGTAATAGGATTGCAACTAGCGATTTATCGAACATAGTTCATGCTATCAAAATCACATCTATAAAATTAAGGACAATTGCCATGTGTCGTGATATTTGACGTTCAAAGAACCGCGGATGGGAGAATGCAAGGGGTTCAATGTGAACAGGCTTCTTTAATTCACCTAATAACACTATCAAGCATTTCTAGAAATTGAGGAAAATGCGTTCCAAATCATTATACCTCCTGTGAATGGGAAGGAACCTAGCCCCACTTACTCTAAAATGAATTCCTCGCGTGTAAAATGTAATCATAAAGAGAGAGAGAGAGAGAGAGAGAGAGAGAGAGAGAGAGAGAGAGAGAGAGAGAGAGAGAGAGAGAGAGAGAGAGAGAGAGAGAGAGAGAAAGAGCAAACAGAAATATATCTATATAATTCAAAGATGATTCATAGAGATGCTTAAAGTCTGCAAAGGTCATATATACATATATATATATATTTATAATTATTTTATCTGCATAAGGATGGTAATTTACAATGAAATATTGACATACACTCATGTATAAAATGCACACAGAACATAATATAGCTCTTAGGGTTGAAGTCACTTTGTTATAGAATTAGAAGGTGAATTTTTTATAGTATACAATTTATCGTTTGTCTTTTACTCTCTTTGTTGTGTTCTTAAATTTCTCGTTCGTCTTTTTCCTTCTTTATTTATATTGAGCTGAAGGTTGCCCTATGGTTCGCCAGGATACTTGTTATCTATTTACGATTAGCATGAGAACTTCGGTGCGTAATAAGGGCAACTTTGGAGAATTAAGACCGTCTAGAAGCCTTAAGAACCAAGTAGTTTCCTTTGGTGTCCATTTGAGCTACCTACGATGCACAAATTTTTATTTCTTTTAAATTAATACTTTCCTTACGGACGTCTTTTCAAAAACTTTCAAATGGAGATTTTCTCTTTGCTTTCGGGATTAAAAAAAGAAGAAAGAATTGCTTACTCTTTGTAGTCATTTATAGATTACTTGAACCTACAATAAAGCACAAGTAAATTTAAAGAAAGAAAGAGAGAGAGGAAAGAGGGAAAGAGAGAAAGAGAAAGAGAGGAGAGAGGGAAAAAGAGAAAAAGACAGTGGGGAAGGGGAGAGAGAGAGAGAGAGAGGGGATAGCACCAGGAAAATTGGTTTTTAAATGTTTGCGTCCAACCGCGGTGTCAATTTGCTTCTCTGACCTAAAGGTCACAAAGTCATAAAGTAAAAGACCCGATGTTTCGGCGCCCCAAATTGACTCAAATAACACTTTAACGGATGCTAATGTTTTGGTAAACAAGCTTTCAAAAGGGGCTGAAACGATAATTTTTTTTCACGAATTAGGTTTCCGATGTCTTCGCTTTTTTATTTATCTTCTGGACGGGAAAGTGGTATTTCTGTTTCAATTTGGCGGCTCAGAGGATAGGGTTGATTCATTGGCAGAACGTTTGGAGTCATATTTCAAAGCTTCCTTTTTCTCTCTCTCGCCTCTCTACCAGAGAGAAATGTTTGGGGCAGATGGTGGCCTCGGTGCTGGAATACAGACGACCAACAAGTATTTTCAATACAGGTATTCGGAGTTCAGAGGCGTTAGTTTATCCACCATGATTTAGTGACACCAACAAATACAACCGGAATTGCCGATAATTGCATCAGACAGTTAGAATTCATGAAATTTATATACTTATTTTTAAAGGACGTTCAGGAACGCAATTGTTCGGGTTTAAAACTGGTTTTAGTTTGGTTACTTTTCTGTAACGTTTCTAGTCTACCTTCCTTGTTGTCCATTTCGTTGAATCCTTCTTAGCAGCCGATCTATTATTGTGATCTATTTTCTCTCAATTTTCCTAATTTCTCGTTTTTGTATTCTTTTACGATCTTGTTTTTCAATGTTGTATAATTTGAGGGTTATATAAAGGCAAAGACAATTCCAATAAATCTAAAGACCATGAATAAATATATTCGATTTGTTATCATATATACACCATACAAGTCAACTTTGGACTCGTGGTCTCCATTTTTAATAAATTTCTATAGACACGTAAAGCCTAGAAATCAAACCCCTTTCACCATTTTTTGGTACTCCACAAACTTTTTGAATAACCCTTGTAAGATTTTTTTTTGAACCTCAGTCAGTTTCAAGGAGTAACAAGATATAAATAAATTTAAGGTTAGAGTAAAAATGTGTGGAAGGTTCATGAAGCAAGTAGACGAGTTGGGCTACCATCACACAGGAATGGTCACAACTCTCCTGCAGATACACTAGTTCGGCAAGGAAGGAAGGTAATCTTGTGTGGGAGTGTTTTGGAAATGATTGTAAAGAAAGTTGTAAAATGAATGGGGACTGAAATATGTATACGAGCAATTGCATCTCATGCTGCGAAAATTAATGTCTCTTTTATTAATTTCATTAAGTGCGCTCTTTAATATGGCATAATATTATTTAGTCTTTGGATATATATATATATATATATATATATATATATATATATATATATATATATATATATATATATATATATGTATATACACCCGTAGCTACATATTAGTGCGTATATGTGTTTGCAAATTCGGCCTCTATTTGTGTACGGACGTCTTCGTATCCGCCAAATGATGGACCATGCCTTGAATTATGACTTGGCTTAGGAACTCGGACCAATTAATAAGATCTCAAACAACACATAATGAAATTGACTCAAGTAATTTGGAAGACAAATAGAAATTGTGAGAATGACTTCGTACACACATTTTAGTAGAACACACAGACTTCTCTCAATCTATTTTTCACATACGCACATACATACAAGCATAAACCGATATCCCTAAAATGGAGGAACAAGTAGACATAAACACAAACTCTGTAGGATTATAGTTACCCAAACAAAAAAAAATTACAATACAACGCATGGGTCGATTTCTCCATTCATTAATGGTCAAACTTTGAATAATTTACTTCTTAACAACATTTACTTGAATAACTGTGGTTTGGGTTGTACTCTGAGCTACTATTTATGCTCTTCACTTCAAAAGTTACGTGAAACACGTAAACTCCACATTATAATAATAATAACAATAAGTATTTATAATGCGCCCTTCAGGGCTGTTAGCCCTCCCAGAGCGCAGGTTGTATAGCGAGTGTAGAGAAAATTTACAGGAAAGAGAAGGTAATTCGGAAGAGATGAGTCTTCAGGAGACGTTTAAAAGTAGCAAGAGAGTGAGAAGATCGGACTTCGGCAGGAAGAGCATTCCAGAGTCTAGGAGCACAAACTGAGAAGAAACGGTCACCCATCGAGCAGAGGACAGAACGAGGAATGTTCAGGATGGGAGCGAGGTTAGACCGGAGTGCGCGAGGAGTTTGACGACGGCAGAGGGCAGACGATCGATAAAGTGGAATTATGGCAGTGATTAAGTCTTGTATTAGAATTGGCGCTTTCTGCATGATACTGCCAAATGCCGGGCAAGGAAAGGGACGTTATTTTGACTACAAAATCAAGTCTTTTATCACGGGGAAGTATAAGGAAATGTTTGTAATCCAACGAAAGGATATTCAATTCGCAAAAAGTGTGGCTTTTTTTCTATCTTACTACCGATTGTATCATTTGATATCTTAGTGGGAAGCTACAGCGTAATGTGGAATTCGACCAAGCATTGCTACAGCATATAGCAAATGCTACAAAAGTATCCCACACATCTGGTGGCTTTCATACACAGTGTTGAAACTTCGCTCAATGTGAACGTGGTCTTTCGACTCGGCTAGGCCGTAAAACAGCGAGGAAAGTAAGACAAGAGCTCCCGCCTCCCATCCCCCCCCCTACCTAGAATTCAATAACTAGAAATGAAATAAATAATAAATATAATCGGAAATAAAAGCAATAGTGAAGAAATAACCCAAAATAAAAGTGAAAAATATCTAAAAAGAAAATATTTAAAAAAATAAACGAAACGAAATGAGTCAAAAAATAACCTAAACATAACTAAAATGAATAGAAATATAAAAGATAACGAAGAAAAATAACAAAAAAAAGAATTAATAAAATACTAACCAGAAAGAAAAGAAATAGCCTAAAAATACCTAAAATGAAAAGAAATATTGAAAAATTAACACAAAAGAAATAATGAAAAATAATCCAAAAGAGAAAAAAGAGCTTTAAAAAATAGAGGAATAATGAGAAAATAACCAAAAAGAAAGGAATTACCAAAACATCACGAAGAAAGATAAAAAAATAGGGGAAAATACAGGTTTCAAAGGAGTTTCAGGAGCAAACCTCACTACCCCTATATACTTATACTATAAACACACATATAAACATACACATATACATACACATACCACTATACACATACAAAATGCATAGATCAAAATAATTCGTGCTAAGTCCATTGGTACTCGTTCATATTTGTACCCCCATGAAGATTCCGAATCAACGAATCAGCCATACCAAATGGAGTGACTCAAGCAATGCTGTTGGAACCCTTCCTGATTGTAATCACACTTTATGGTGTCAATGTCACTGGAGAAATTTTGTAAACCTATTGTGAAAATCTGGCCAATAAACAGTGTGAAGAGAGAAATAAATCAATTTGGTAACAAATGCAACCCGAATAGTCTTAAAATAAAATAGAAAAGGAAAAAGTGTGGGTTCCTTGGAGCTTTCTCACCTTGAAAGTCTACCTATCAGAGAGAGGAACATAAAAGCTTATAATTCTTTAGTAAAAAACTTGAAATTAACAACTCATAGTTCAAATAATGAAATTATGTTGCAAACCAACCAGTTTAATCACTTTTTTTTGTTTAATTTGAGGGTAATCTTTTTTGTGCATACTTGTTAATTGACGTTCTCGTTTGTACGTTCTTAACCAAAACTATCGAGGAGGAAATTTCTCTCTCTGACATTTACAATTTTTTTTTCTAATTTCGCATATTTATATTTTGTCTTGTCACCTTCATTTATGCTGGTCCTGAACGCTTTTCTCCCATTTTCAACATCGAGAATAACACGAAAGAAGGAGGTAAACTGAGGTATACTAATAAAAGAGAAGAAATTAAGAAAAACTAAGATCTGAGAGAAGAGAAAGCAGTGAGGTAATGGAATCGTAAATATTTGTTAATTCTCGACATGCATGAATCTAAAAGCATGTAATGGTAAGCCAATTAGCGTGGAAAAGTGAAATGTTGTTATTATCGTATGAATTCTTGCCAAACACAGTGGAGATGTTCTCATTGTGCATTCATTTCGACGATATCTAACGTAGACAATTGGATTAAATTCTCAAACTACCTAAAATAGGAAACTATGATAGTTCTTATGTGCGTTGCAGTATTTTTAAAATTTTAAAATAAAAATAAACCGATTTAACTATCAAGACCATTTAGTTTCATTGGAGAAACACGCATATGAGGGACTAAGGTGAACTGATAAAAGAAAGAAGTGTACTAGTGAAATGTGTTGGGAATTACATTAAAAACCGAACCAAACATCAAATAATTGTTTGAGAGACCTTATTATAAACCACTATAAAAAATATTCGTGCAAAAATGAACATATACATAGAGGTACAAACTTTAACTAATTGTTTTAAGTTAAAAAATTACGGAATGATTCAAAACATGTGCTGGATCTTAGTTAAAGGAGAGGTGGAAGGTTTCATAAACAGTATGTGCAGAAGGATAATAAACAAGTGTCACAAAAAAGAATATGTGTAATCTTTCAGTGTTAAAGTGAGTGAGAGTACAGGCAAGAATTCTGAAGAAACTTCTAACAACGAAGTTTATGAAAGGAAAACAATTTTAAAAGTGTTAGAATTTTTCAGGAAAGTGAGTTACGCTTCTAAGACGAAATCCAACGCCTCAAGCAAACAATAACAACGTGAGCAGACGCCTCCCGCCAGCCGAAGATCACCAACCGTTGAATCGAGCTTTGGTCGGCGCCGATGAATCGATATGACTCAGCAGATGGAGGAATACGGAAAGTAAACCTTTTCTCTCGTCTCCCAAAACAAACCAAGAGCCCTTTCATCTTCTGGAACGCAGGAGGGGCCCTTCGAGAAATCATAACAGCAGGAAAGAAAACGCCCGCTGAAAGAAACTTCCCTCCCTCTGCACATGGGCCAAAATTCGTAGGAAATTTACCTCTTTTAGCAACCAAATCTCCTCATGAGGATTATGAACGGTATAATCCTCACTCTGGACGTTCAATGGTCTTAGGAAAATCTTGCATTAATGCATTCAAACTTTCATCTTGCCCTTAATGATATGATATTATATTAAATAAAACCCAATTTACCTAGAGCCAATTGAGTAAAGCCTAATTTATTTATAGCTTATTGAGCAAAACCCATTTACTTATAGATGAAAACTCAATTAACTTTTATGTTACTGATTAAACCCTAATTTTATCATAACTTATTGAATAAAGCTAAATTAATTTGTAGGTTATTGAGATAACCCCATTAACTTGTTGCTTATTGAGTTAAGCCCAGTCAACTTATAGTTTATTAAGTAAAACCCACATAAAAGGAGCTGCATTCATCATGGAACGGAAGGGGTATTAGATTTACATGTCTTTCCTTTTCCTACCGCCCCGAATAAACTCGGGCTATGTCGCTTCTTCACATTTTCAATTCCTTCAACATTGCTTCTTATCCGATTCGAACCTCTAAAACATTCTGTTTGAGATTTCTTCGGTGGTTTTAATTAAGTTTTTAATAAGTATGTATTGCAAATTGTTAAATAAAGCCTGAATGAATAATTAAATTCACAGGTTAATAAATCTTTTACTTTTTTATGCTTACCTAAGTTTAATACCTGTTCTTGGGTAATTTGAGGTCACTGAGTTTAAAAATGTCAATATTTTTTCTGTGCTGGTTCATGTTGGCCCCACCTATAGCTACAGGAGATATTATAACTAATCAATTATGCTGTTATATTATTTTTTTCTATGTATTTAGACATCTATTTTTGTACAGTATCTATTCAGACACACCTATAAATATAAAGATGGTGTATCTAATTATATTATTTTTTCTCGTTTCAGGTTAATTTTTTGAACTAACACAGTACCAGTAAGTACCATGGCTTTATTACGGAAGAAACATTTGAATTCTTGTGACTCTTTTTGCTATATATGTGGGAATTTGGACAGTACTAAGTCAGAGAATGAACATTAGTGAGTTTGTGTAAAGAGCATACTTGGTTTACTTTGATCTTAAAAGATACCCCAGCACTATTAGTGCGGAGGTATCTTAGGCTTTTATCCCTTGGGATATATAATGCATTCTCCAGCACTGAATCCTTAGGGTGAATAATATTAGCTACTGCCCTCTACCTCATCAATAAACTTCCATATTGCTATTTTTTCATATACATTCACTCTTTATCAGGGGCTGAAAAAATTAGGTCGTTTGTTGGTATTCTTCGAATTAGTACTCACAAATGTCTTTAGGCCTTCGAATGGCGATAGTTAGTAATCATGATCGGCAATATGAAACCTACGCAGACCATTCTCTACCTGACAACGTTTACGATAGGATGTTGACGGCAGAAGTGAGTAAAGACAAGATGGCTACACAAAAGTCTATTGTGAGAGCGTCTACTCTACGAGTTCGAACTCAAATGCTTAGCAGCACAAATGGACAGGACGCTAGCGACCGCCGAGGTCAAAGAAGATAAATGGCTTTCAATTTTAAATAAGTCATCTAAAGTTGTATTCTCCTGTTCAACACCCGTAAAGCATCAATGACAATCAATTAAAGTTTTCTATTGAAATCAAATCACTCCTGTAGTATTGTATGTATGATTTCATTAAAGGTTAACCTAAACTGTCTGGTTCTGCTCCACATCAGAAAAGATCCTCGTGTTCCAATTTATCCTCATTGGTCTCCTAACTGCCTGACCATTCTTTGGCGATGACGTCATCGGATTGTGTATATATTGCGAACAAGATCAACAGACCTAAGTCGCGTGCTCTCAATAATTCTGACTTATGACCTTATGAACATATGACCTTACGACCTTCAAATATTTCAACAAGTGGTGTAATCCGACCCATAGTTAGTTTTCTTTGAATAATTTCCGAACTAACTTTGGTAGGACCTTGGTAATTATATCATTCGAAAGGGAATATAAAAGAACATCAGGGTTTCAAATCTCTTTAAAATCGGCCGAATAGTTACGATGTAATTGCTAAATAATTCCTAGACTAACCTTTGGAGGATCTTGACAATTTTATCATTCAAAAGAGAATGTAAATCAACATAAGAGTTTCAAATTTCGTTAGAATCAGCCGAATAGTTACGATGTTATGGCTAAAGAAATCTCATTGAAAAGTAAAATGGTTGCCATCCAACTGACCGACCTACGGACTGAAATAGTAACAGATAGAGTCGCGTGAACGCCACTAAAAAATTGTTACTACAAAAACATCAAGGCTTGGAGGTACTCGTATTAAGAAGCTCAATAGTAATTTGTGTACAGATAAAGCCATACATTTTGGGATTATTGGCTCATTATATGATAGACTCGTGTATTTACGATACGATTTAAGTTGATAAGATTAAGCGGCAATATCCGATTATTTAGAGGATCTCAAATTGAAGGTTTGTAATGAGAAATGCGATAGTTTTTTTTACTCACCCTGACTAAACGAGTCTATCCCCTCTTAAATACATTTACTTAATTTATTTCGTCTTTTTTTTCTGTCATTTGTTTTCATTCTTCTTTTTTTTAAGTAGCTACGTTTCCCCCACGGCCCTCAAGCGAGGTTTGTTAATTATCGCTTGTTAGTGTACCTCAAATATGCATTTTTTTTGTGGAAAAGGGCCATTGGCGATTGGACTTCTTTTGTTACTTTAAACCAATGAGAAAAGTCGGGCAATTGACGGCTCTCATTTGTCGTCGACCTCTTTCTTATTGTCATTCCGACTCTATTTTTTTTTGCTATCAATGAAAAATTAATTTGATAAGTAATCTAAATATAAAATCCCAACCGATTGTAAAGAGGAAATATCATTTCGACTTGATGTCTCTTTCATTTTTAATTAAATGTAGAAATTTAAATTATTGAATAGACTTATTTTTAATTAAATGTAGAAATTTGAATTATTGAATAGACTTACCTTTTTTATTTTTGACCTAAAAGGTGGTAATTTTTTTTTTGTATTGAGGAAGAAAATAACGCAGAAAAACGTTAATGAAAGGTAATAGTAATAATAAATGGATAGAAAGCAGAAGAATAAGTGCAAAAAATATATATAATTGCGATGATTATAGGATATTAACTATAAACTCAGTGTCAGAGAGGGTAGGAAATGGTTGATGCTCGTTAAGTATGCCGTCTACCAGCAAGATTCTGCTTAAGTCTGCCGCCTACCATCTAGTTTTTGTTGAATTGTGCGTTGAGTTAGTTTAGGTTTAGGTTATGAAAAAATAAATATCCCAAACCACTTTACCTAACCTAGGTTAGGTCTAACAGCTAGGTAAGGTTGTTATAGTACATTAAAAAGTAAATATGTTGGTAGACCACACACAAAAGAAGCACTGAATAGTTACAGTAAGAGTAAATCGAATACAAATTCAACAGACCTAAGTCGCGTACTCTCAATTCTTCTGACTTATGACCTTATGACATTTGACCTTAAAAACCTTCAACAGGTGGGGCTATCCGACCCATACTTAATTTTCAAAAGAGAATGTAAAACAACATAAGGGTTTCAAATTTCGTTAGAATCGGCCGAATAGTTCGATGTTATTGCAAAAAAAACTCATTGAAAAGTTAAATGATTACCATCCGATCATTCGACCTACGGACCGATATAGTAACTTTTAGAGTCACATCCACGCGACAAATAATATCTTAAATATGAATATAGTAACAAAAATGAAATATATTAGCATAACGTAACTGAGGTTAGGTAAAAAAATAAACATCCCAAACCATTTATAACCCAAACAGGACCAGAAAGTAGAGTGTTGACGGCAAATTTAACCAAGAACTGACACTAGACCACAAATGTAATCAGAAAGTGGCTATAGACTCTATACTTGAACAGAAACTTACGGTCGACCGTAAATTTAACCAGAAACTGACGGTATAACTCAAACCTAACCAGAAACTGATGGTTGACAGCAATTTACCAGAAATTAACGATAGAGCGAAAAAAGAGACAATGATGTTAGGCTTAAAACCTAATCACAAATGGATGGTAGAAAGCAAACTTAACCAGAAACTGGTGGTAAATGACAAAGTTAGTCAGAAACCAACGGTAGAGCACGAAGCTTTCCAGAAACTGACGGTATTCCGCAAAGTTAACCAGAAGCTTACGGTAGACTACGTAGCTAATCAAAAACAAAAGGTAGACCACAAACATAACCAGAAACTGACGCTTGACTGCAAACATAACCACACACTGACGCTAGACTGCAAACATAACCAGAAACAGACGGTAGACCACAAACATAACCAGAAGCTGACGCTTGACTGCAAACCTAACCACACACTGACGCTAGACTGCAAACATAACCAGAAACGGACGGTAGACAGCAAACATAACCAGAAACTGACGCTAGACCGCAAACATAACCAGAAACTGACGCTAGACCGCAAACATAACAAGAGAAGGTAGACCGCAAACATAACTAGAAACAGACGGTAGACCGTAAACAGAAACAGAAGATAGACCGCAAACATAAAGAGAAATTGACTCTAGGCTGCAAATCTAACCAGAAACTGGTGGTAGATTGCAATTTTAACCAAAAAGTGACGATACACTACATAGTTAACAGCATCGAAGTGGTGAGATCCAAGTGGTAGCGAGTTTCAATTTCATCCCATGGGTTCACTTTGGCACCTGTCCCCCTTAATGTAGCCATTTTAACATCTTTCACTCCAAGGTTTTGGTAATTAAACATCATCCCTCATAACTTTTAAAGAAGATATTGCACATAATTTAATAACAAAAAAAATAATAATAAATATATTGATAACAAAATAAAAAATTAATTATCAAATTTTATTCGGTTAGGTTTGGCTTTCACCGTTAAATATCATAACTTAACCTTCCTAAACTAGCCATTTTAACATAATTGGGCCTAAGTTTTCATTATTGACAGGTTCTCCTTTAGAGGGAATGTTAAAATGATCCCCCCCTATGATAGGTTGAGTTGATTACAAGTTAAAAAGTCACTTGTATGTTCGTCTTCAATAAATTGGCCAGGCAGAAGTCACTGGAAGGATTTCCGCTAAAATTTGCGAGATTTAGGGACACATAGGCATCTAAAACCAGCAGGTTAGTTGTATAAAGTCAATTTAATGAATATATAACTTTTAAAAAGGTTTCATGTACCATAAATCAGGTAGGGGCAAGGGTGGTCGTGCTAGGCTTTGTTGTTTTATTAAGTCGAACCCAGGTTAAGAGTCTGCTGTGAATAAATTAGCATGAGGGAAGAATACTAAAGCTTTTACTCACCTATCGGAAGGACATCGTTGATATAATGACTATCATAGTGGAGTCCCAAGAGGAAGTAGTTCATGAGAAGTGCTTGAATTGCCACCATCCTCAGGAGGAGGCTGGGGAAAGACCCCAGAAACCCCACAAGAGGGTAGCCGAGGTGGGCCACCTTTATGGCGTTTAGACCGGTTTAGAGGAAAGGATCGAGGTGGAGTCAAGAACGAGCAGCAAATTCGCACCCGTTTGCATCGTCTCGACCGTTTGAGATTCCTTCCAAATTGTGGGTGGATGAGGCAGTGATTAATGCCTCTTTCTTCGTTTGGGAGAGTTCTTAGGAAGAGTTTCCGCTTGATTCAATGATATTAGTGGAATGTTGGATGAGAGTGGAAGCAAGAAGTAACGAGAACTAGGCTTTGTAGGCTTGTAACCTCAATTGGCACACGAAACTACCTCTTAACTCAAAAAAGTCTGTGGCTACTCAATCCTATATCGACAGATTGAGTCGATCATCAAAACACTCATTTCAACCTTCAAAGTTTTTTCTCTGTATTGAAACTAAGTCTGTCTGCTTCACTATGATCATCGTTTTTCAGTCCAGTTTAAGCCATTCGAACGTGGCAAATGTGGACGGCCGTAATCTATCAAGATGCTGAATCTCGTATTCACAGTTTTTTACGTCAATCTTTTAAAGATGACATCTTACTCAATTTCTGATTTATACATTCGCGGACCGTGGGTCTCCACCGATGTGAAATGATATAGTGTTAAAGCAGTTAATGGTAGTCCAGCTCCACTATTTTTATTGTCACTTTTGACTTAAAGCTAACTAAAACTGTAGTAAGAGGCGATTTAAAATGATAATTAGAAATTCTAAGAAGCAATCTGATTGGGAAGCTGGTTTGGATCCCCAGTCCCAAATAAACAAGGCGAGTCTATAAATATTAAAGGGTGCAAATTTATTTGATAGAGCGCTCAATTTTCAATTTCGGATCGATTTTTAAAGCTAAAAGCAAAACAAAACAAAACCAACTTAAAACCACTTCCTTATACAGTAAGGTTGGTAAGCGTGTGAGATCCAAAAGAAAAACCCCGGAACTTCCCTAAAACGTCTTTAAAGTGAATTTGAGACGGTTTAATAGATAAAGGGCGGTCAGAGGAAGGCCAGGAAGTGGGGCTGACTGACAGAAATTTGAGCTAATTTCTTGAGATGTCGATTTCCATCTATCTCCTGAAACGAAAAACAAAAGAAATTACTTGACAGATAAAGGATAAATGCTGTAAGAGTTATGTTTTGAATTTTCTTGATTAATCTCAAGGGTGCAACAACTACTTAACTTTTGTTCCTGAGACAAAACTTTCTATGTATTTTATAACTGCATCCTATATAAAATGCACTCATGGGACATGAATAATAAGTGCTTTATTGAATACTTAATATGTCCGCCCAATGTTCACAAGCGCTTAAGAAGAACCCCTTTTAAAGGCCTGTTTTATATTTATTTAGTCGCCCTTCACATATTTATCATTTCAACAAGTCACTCGATAACGCACTGAAGACTGGATAACATGAATAGTTATCAATATAATTAATGGCTCAATTTTTATACACATTACTGCCTAATCCATCGTTTATCGCTCGTTTTTTTGTTTATATATATTTTTTTTAGGAATTCCATAATGTTATACCAACACGTTTTCATCACATCGTAGGAGTGAAAATTGATAAGAAATATTTTCTTTAACTAACACTAAGCTAAAATTGATGATGTTACCTAGGATTAACCGCTCAAAACACACAAAAAAGACAATACTAAACAAGGGTAACTGGCGAGATAAACGAATTCTTAAATCTTTTGAAATGAATATTCGTCATAAATTCTTCTTTCTTATAACTCGATAATTCAGAGTTGTTAGTGACAGAGTTGTTGAGTGACAATTCTTTAAAAATATGTTGCACCTGCGCTGCAAACTTGTTGGGACTCGTTGATTTATCACTTCGCAAAAAAGGTTTTAAGCTTCTCCATTTAAAGAGTTATTGATCGGAGACTGTTCATGATTTTCTGTAGTTTGGGTGGACTGCGGCCATCACCGAGCGTAGATTTTATTTTATTGGAGTTTGCTTCTCCATTCTTTGCCATCTTTACTCTATTTCTCTATTAATATCTTCATATATTCATTTTTTTAGTATCCCCCCGCCAATAAACACTTTCCGTGGCTCTTAAAGGTCCATTCCAGTGTATTATTTCTTTCAAATGAGTTCAAAATTAAATGGATTTTACCTCGAATGACGAATTTTAAATTTTTCTTTCGAGGTGTGTAATGACACATTTTTACTAAGAGCATAGCATTTATTAATGAATTTTAATTTTTTTAAACTATAAACTTTTTTATATCATACTTTATTCACATTTTTCTGTATCAATAAGTATCCATAGTTTTTAATGTGAAATCCGTAAATATGAAAAACCAGCAGGAAATATTTTAGTTGGTTTCTTGGTTCATGTAACATCCAACGCGCAAGTCAAGTAATTTAAAAATGGAAATTTTATGAAAGAGCTACCAAGATGAATTAGTGTTCCCCCACAGCCTAAAAGATTATGGACACAGGGGGTGTTTGGCATCTAATGAAATCACTGAGGGAAGAAGTTAGCGTTTGATCGCAGTCCAAGTTCCTTCGTAGTGCTAATTATCAGTTAAAATTACAGAGTTCGACAGACTACAAGATTTGGTACAGCACATTACAATTTTGTTACAGACGAAGTGCTACTAGTGCAGACTTTAAATGGAACTCAAATTATCCGAAAGAAAAATTGGTTTTAATTATTTGGAATTTAAGTGATGAAGATTTCCTCAGAGATGTTTATTTTAATGATGAAACGCCATTTCACTTTTCAGAAATACTAAACTTGCACATCATCGTCATTGGGAAGTTAAAAACTCGCAGAAAACAAGCGAACTACTGGTGCAGTTTTCTTTGATAGGAAGACAGATCACACCAATGGGTCGTTCCATGTTTTGAATAAATTTGTTGCACTGCAGTTGACTTTCTTTCGCAATGATGCTAGGTTTCCTCAGCAGAGCCTGAACATTCGTGAATCCCTCAATTAAAATTTTATCAAACGGTGGATCAAATGAGATAGATCAATTCTTGGATGTCATTGGTGACTTTACGGAACCTATATGAACTATTTTAAAAACTGCCGATTGTATGTACATATATTAAAAACCTCAACGATCTAAAATTACAAATCATCTACTTCACTTCTTATTGATGAAAACATGCTCCGAGAACATAGAAGGAAATCAAATGAGCTCATGTCCGAGTTTGCTAATTTAGGTGCATAATATTAATTAACTTTCTGTATTTAATATAGAGGGAATTAATTGTTAATAAAAGTACTATATAGGTTCATAATATATTTATTTGAGGAGACTAGTTTCAGTATAAAGTTGGTTATACAATCGTCAGTCTTATAATGAGATAGACACAGCCATTCATGCTTAAAAAATACAAATATCAGATTAATATCACTAATCAGGTAGGGGTGTGATTTGAAGTCATTAATAATATCTTTTAAGATCAAAGTTAGATAGAAGGGTAACATTTAAGGTGTCTATCCAAAGGTCTTGGCCACTATGTGATTCTTTAATTATAATTATTATTTTCTAGAATCGTTACAACGCTGACCATTCATTGCAAAAAAATAGAATCCATACTAATTAGTGGAATCCCCAATTGTATCCTTCCGGATGGGCATTTTAAATGTAGTGCTTTTGTCCAAATTCGTATCTTAAAAGATATTTTTAATGAGCTTAAATTTACCACCTCTTGATTAGTGAAATTGATCTGAAAGAGATCTTTACGGAAGTCCAAACTTGTGTTGATGCATGTACAAAATACTAAATGAACTAACTTCTTACTTTGTAAACAACACTCACTCTGTTGCAAGAATTTTGACTTATAATTTTCAAAGTTTCTATGAAACGTAGCCAAAGACCTAACAAATAATAGTGCCACGTTTTAGCTGTTAATGAAGGTGGGAAATGCCACTCAATTATCTGGGAAGAAGGGCACCTTGCCGTGTGATCAGAGAATCTAACTGAGATGATTGACAAATGAATCCTTCCTGAGGCAGGGACAGGAAACTCAGCACCGCATCACTCAATTTATGGCCTCTAACGAACACTTAGGCATTAGGGGTAATCTGAGATTACCACTAACTAAATGATATCGATTGAGTTTCAAGTTAAATAAACCCTCGATATGTTATATTCAAACATATGTTTTAGTCATTTAATGTTTACTTGAGTGCAGTTAGGGGATCACACATACAGAGGCGAGAGTTTTATTAGCTAGATGAATACTTTAAAGGGGGTTTCAGTTTTAAAGATTGAGAATGCCTGTTTGTGACTTTTGGCATTTAACCTCCACCCAAGGTTAAAATTCAAAGGACGCACTACCTCTTCTTTCCCTCGTCCACGCTACCCAACCCCAAAGTTGAGCCTCAAATACCTCGCCAGATTTCCAAACCATTCCATATTTTCTCGAATTCACCACAACTATCGGGACTTTAATCAGAATGTCAAGAATTTGGCTCCATTTACACATCTTCCGCCTTTAACTGCGTCTTTGAAATTTCACAACAGAGATATGGGCAACATTTCGTCTTATTTTTGTATCAATTGCTAGCAACAAAACGCGCTTCAGTACCTCACACCATGGGGCCATGGGAATGGGGGCTCTGGCTTGTCTTCTTAACTACTTTTTGCTCTCCATCCGACAGGTTTCTTGGCTCAGTCCGCGCATTTTTTTCCAGTGCACCTGAATTAACGCATCTAACACTTGTGCAGTTTGTATTACATATATATATATATATATATATATATATATATATATATATATATATATATATATATATAAATGCAGTTAGGTAAGGGCAATAGTAAGAAATCTTTAATCCTGTAGAAAAGTCTCTGAAAGAGAAATAGATGATTGTCTAGTCGTTGTGGAAGAGCTCCTGAAAAGGGCTGAGGAGTTCCAGACTTTTCTAGCGGATTAAGCAATTCTTACTTTTGCCCCTACCTAACTGTCTTGGCATAATCGTTATTGTTCATTTATCTTAATATATATATATATATATATATATATATATATATATATATATATATATATATATATATATATATATATATATAGTATAAGTACGCTAATTTATCTTTTCTTCCCTCTTTTTTTATTGGGTATAATTGGTTAGAAACATTTTTAGTTACTTCAAGTTCCTTAAACTTGAGATTGTACAAATAAACTAAAACGGGTGTATATGGGAGTAATTTGATTCTCTTGCATGGGAGAAACATGATAGGAGAAGGTTATTTAAACAGAGTGCAGAGTACTCTCGTATTTTTATTCAGATTAAGATCATGCCCAGTACTTTTAACAATGCTCGACTATCTGACAAATCAGGCGTAGCGACCCTCAGGCCTCGGGTAGGAAAACACTAAGACTGCAAATTTTCCCATGAAACTCTATTCGACGAAGAACGGAAAATTTTGCCCAAATGTTGGGACCATGAAAAAGACCCTCGCCACCTCCCCCCCCCCCCAAAAAAGGACGACTCGTTTGGAGGGAGGGGGATTACGTCGAATGCAATCATCACTAAAGACGTTTGATTTGCATCTTCCGATCGGAGATCGATTCGCCCTTTTCTTACGTAATTAAATTCAAGCTCTATTAATTAAAGTCGAGTTTTGAACCGAGAGATGGATCTCGCCATTCTCAAAAAGGCCATCGATGTTAAAAAAAACAAATTCTTGGAGGTCGAGGCCTTAATAAGGGATCAAATCTTGGGGGAGGGGTAAAAGTTGGTATATATTCCCAAAATATAATAAGAAATAAAAATCCAGAGCGAGAGAGAGAGAGAGAGAGAGAGAGAGAGAGAGAGACAAAGATAGACTAGAACAAAGAAAAAAATAAAAAATAATTCCACTGAAAATTGGCTTGTATTGAATCGATGACTGCGCCCTTGTTCTTTGATTATAAAACAGATAAGAAACTAAAATAAGAGGGATATATATATATATATATATATATATATATATATATATATATATATATATATATATATATATATATATATATATATATATATATATATATATAAATATATATATTACACCCAACACACATTTTTGCGCCACTTATGAGGCGGTTTTGTGTGGGCATGGCCGGGGCTGAGTCCCGTGCCCCTACCTTTCCACCCATTAGAGGAAGGGCCTGCGACCGAATCAGAGATTGTCTCACCATAAAAGATGCCAAAGATAAGAACCTAATTTAACTGCAAATAAAGTTTTCATTTTATAAACACAAACACATACAATTTCAATTTGCCTTTTCTGTAATATGTACTAATGTATATATACATATTAAATATGTGGCTAATAAATATACATCTATTAGAGTTTATATATACTGAGTTGGAGAAATCCAGAAAGTCCCCCAAAGTATAGAAACCTATGAGTAAAGATGACTAGAAAACTATATCGGTCTAATAATTTGATTTGTTTGAATCCCGCTATAATTGGTTCGCTGCTTTATGGGCCGATGTCTGCATATATTAACGATCCAGTTTCTCTCATTGGGTGTTCTCTAGAGCAGGTTCATATCTAGATGTGATATCGTCGCCAGTAAGGAATTCTTATTTTTCTATGCGCTCGTTGGTGACGTTACTTATTTTATTTTTAAGAGAAGTATTACGCCGGCCAACGTTAGGGAATAACAATCACTTTACTCTAACGATTAAAGCAAAGGTATTTTCTCAGTAGAATATAACTTTTTCACTCCATGCTTCCTATTGTTTCCTGTAGTTAGCGTACCGATGTTTATATTTCCATTTTTTGGATCATTTCACCATTTTCCTCTCTTTTAAACCACTTAAGGGCTTCTTACCCCATAGATTGGCGCAAAGATCCGAAAGCGCCTTTTGATGAGTTGACCTCAAGACTTCAACTTCTGGAATATCCGACGAATTCGGAGCGCACAAACGTTCCACCTCCTGCTTCTTAATTAGGACGTTACGTTCAAATACGTCTACGTTTTTACCATGTCTGAATGCCATTAATCTTGCCTTTAATGAACCTCTCGACAGTAGCATATCAATGTTATATAGTGTATGTATATATATGTACGTATATATATAGGTATATAATTTGGAAAATTCTTTGAAGAACGTTAGGAAAAGAATGTATCAATGCAAAGAAATAATCTTAATTTCTTTCTCTATTTACACTGTTTGAGATAAAGTACAAAATCTCTCCTCTCTGTGGAATCGTCTGATATGATTCATAATATTATTAATTTTCTAACACGACTTAAAACGCCTACAAGGAATTTTATTATACAATCGTATCCTACGCGCAGATTAAACCGGGAGAAAACGCCAATTAATTTCAGCTTCTGGCTATGCATAATCCAATGAACACGGACCATACCATATTTTTATTTCTGACTATATATATATATATATATATATATATATATATATATATATATATATATATATATATATAACTGTGGCTTGTGGAGGTGTTTGTCGCTTCGTAATGTAATATTCTAACAAAATAGTTCCATTACTACCATTAGATTCTATCTACAAGTAAGGCATTTCACAAAATATCAACTACTTATATTTGACTACACATAGTCACCAAAAAAATGGCAGGCAATAAAATGAAATGAAATTGTGAATTTAAATAGTTTGGTTCCGCTATGAAATGTGAAACCAATAGTGAAGCCACAACAATTATAAGAGAATTTAAATTCTACTTCCAAATGATCGCTCAGAGATATCGAGTGAAGGGAAAGAAGAAATAGCAATGAGAATGAGGGAGATATCCAGCGGAGAAGGAAAGAGATAACTGCACTAAACAGCAACTGAATAAAGGCTCAGTTAACTGAACATTTTATACTAGTTTTATACTATAATAGGTGAAAGGTTCAAAAGAGAAAATTTATTGTAAAGGAAAGAAAAATGCCCCTCAGAGAAGATAAAACGGTCGTCATTCATTATTTTATTTAAGAGAAAAAAATACTGTACTGCACTTCTTCCTAACAGTTTTGAAAGACTCGTAAGGAAAGAAGAGAAAAATCTTCAGAAGGTAGATAATTCCCTAGGAAACTAAAGAAGATATCTTCGCAAGTCTTCTACCTTGTCCATATCTGATATCCTCTTTGTGTCTTATTCTAACCACCTAACCACCATCGTTCCCATAATTTAATACGCCTATGTTTTGGAGCTTATATAGATATACCAAGAAGTGCTGATGGATTCTCTCACACATTTAGGATTTTCAGTCTGTCTGGCTGACTGGGGTAATTTTGCAACCTTTCTCCCACCACTGGCTATTTGAACCTACAAAACTCCTTCATGAACAATGGCGTCCATGAAGGTTCTCTCATATCGAGCACCTTATTCCTATAACCCGTGATGATGGATTCAGTAGTAACTTTTGTTCTTTTGAATCCTATACTAATGATTACCCGTATGGTAGTCAATAATTTGATATACCCTTAGTGGATTACATAACTTCCAATCTTTCTATAATTATCATTTAAAGCAAAGATTTCTGCTGTATCTTAAAATCTTAGTGAATCCATCTCCCCTGACCTGGCACATACCAAATAGTTGATTTCAGATACCACAATACCAAAATATTTCCCTTAATCTATGACATTTGGTCTATCTTCTTGGGTAGATTGTCTACCCAAGAGTTCGTATTTTTTTATTACAATTTGTTACAAACTTGTCTTTGAAGATTTAAAGTGAGCCCTCTTGGGATCCTTTTCATTATTCTTGTTCTATTTTCCCACTTTTTTCGTTTTCTTGTCTCACCTTCTCACTACTTCTCGGAGTGAAGATGGACTCGCTGGGTAGCACAATTTTCTTTGTGCTCTATCACGTTGGATTTCTACGCCTAGGTAGCGGGTACGAATCCTAAAGAGAAAGGACACAAAAAAATCCTGCGCTCATCGAGAGCTAACACCATTGAGTGAAACGCCGAGTCTTACCCATGCGCGGAGGCAGTTCCATCCACACACTTCAACAAAAATATAGTCAATAGAACACTATTGCAGCCTTCATTCATCCCACCTTTCTCTGCCAACCCAACATATCACTCTTCTTTCTAAGTAACCGGCTGAAGGGGTGTCTGAATCCCCACTCTTGAGACGTGCAACAGGTGGCTCTCACATGGGTAGTAAATGGATGCCACACTGTGGGGCAGGGGTCATAACACTTGTACCGCTCGTCTTGCACCCTTCTCCCTAACGAACCCACCATAACCTGGTACCCAAGAGTTTCCTAGCGATTGACATTTTGATCTTAATGTAAATTTCATTATCCGATCGAAAGACCTCGGGCACAATTAGATCAAACGAGTGGACACATTAAATGGGTAGTTTTATCCCCGTTCTTAAATAAATTAAGAAAAATATTTTTGCCCACTGATTTTCTTTCATAGAAATTTTTGGACCTACTAGAATGATTTGACAATAGGCCTGGCCTCTCTTCTGAGCCAATTTTAAGACTGGTAGGTCCCCATTCTACAACTGTATTCATATCTAAATCGAACATGTGGTCCATCTTATTTATCTTTCATCCATTTACCACTCAGGAGCTCTCTTTCTATTCAATCCTAAGACTTAGTCCCTTATCTTTCAACCAATCTACCACTCTGAAACTATATTCCTATCCAATTCTGAGACTGCGTCCCGTTTATTTATCTTACACCCGTTAAACAACTCTTGAACTATATTCTGATCCATTTCTAAGAATTGGCCTTCTTTATCTTTCTCCCATTCTATCTTCCTAGAACTGACTTAATATCACGTTCCAGATTTGATCTCTCTTCTTTATCTTTCAACAGTTCTAACCCTCTCGAAGGGTCTTCCTATCCAATTTTAAGACATGGTTTGTCTTATTTATCTATCAAACATTCTATCAATCTAGAACTATCACCCCGTTTTTTATCTTTATCCCGTTCTACTACTCTTGAACTATATTTCGATCCAATTCTAAGAACTACCTTTATTTATCTACCTCCCCGAACAGTTCCTCTCCAATCTTAGACTTGGTCACTCTTCTTTATCTTTCAACCATTCTATCCCTCTGTTCTGTCTTCCATTCAAATAATAGGAATTTGCCCATCTTATTTTTCTTTCAACTATTCAATTCCGCTGCTAATATTTTCTTTATATTTTGTCAATTCTCCTACTATGGAAGTGTTTTCCTATTCTATTCTATCGTTTGGCGCACATTATCTTTACCCGTTCTACTACTCTGGAACTGTCTTTCTATTCTATTCTTCTTTATCTTTCACTGGTTCTTCCACTTTGGAACTCTCTTCCTGCAATTTTACCTTCTCTTCGCATCTCTACACTCGAATGATAATATCTCCCGCTCTCCTTGTGGCTCTTTGTATTAAGTTGAGGAATAAGTTCTTGCGTTTTTTTTAATGTTGTGTTGATTTAAGTTTTATTGACGTGATTTGTGCACATATTAAGAAACAATTTCGACACTTGTTTTTATTCATTTTTAATCGAGACGGAAACAATGCAAACGCAGCAAAAGCTCGTCGCGATATTTGTGCTATGTGCGGAGAAAATGCTTTATCAGAAAGGACAGCTCAATGGTGGTTTCCACGTTTCAAAAACGGTCATTTCATTCTTAATGACGAAGAACGTTCTGGTCGCCCCATTAAGTTGGATGAAGATCATTGAACGACCTTCTTCATTAAAATCCTCGTCAATTAACTAGAAAATTGGCTGTATAATTGGCGTGTGGTTAGAAAACTGTAGTAAATCACCTTCATTCGATGGGGAAAGTTCAAAAACTCGGTGCATGGGTTCCACACGCTTTGAGCGAAAGCAACAAACTTCAACACTCCACGATTGCCGCAGGTTTGCTTGCTCATCACAAGGCTACTCGTGGATATAAGGACAGATTTCTTCATCGCATCATCATTGGCGACGAAACGTGATGTGTTTATGTCAACATGAACTATCGAAAACAATGGCTTAGCCCCAATAAAAAACCACTTCCGCGATTAAAGCAAGGACTTCATCCTCGAAAGACGATGCTGTGTCTGTGGTGGGATTGTGAAGGCATATTTCTTTATGAGCTCCTTGCGAATAACGAGATTGCCAATGCAGAACTCTACGTTCAACAAATGTATTGACTCGCCGAAGCTATTCGTTAAAAGCGACCTCATCGACGTTATGGAGTCCTTCTGCAATACAACACTGCTCGTCCTCACATTGCCAATCTGACAAAAGACGCCACCCAAACGCTTAATTGGTAAATCCTGCAGCAGCATCCATATTCGCCAGACTTGGCTCCATCGGATTTCCATCTGTTCCGATCGCTTTCCAACAACTTCGCTGCGTTTTGTTCAATCCTGATGTTAAAATAAGAACCTGGTTAAACGAATTCTTCGAGTCAAAATCGAGAGATTTTTATTGCAGAGGCATCGAAAAACTAGTTGAACGTTGGGAAAAAGTCGTAAATAACAACGGAGAATACATTATTGATTAAATTGCATATTGTTATCAATTAAAAATGAATTTTTTCTAAAATTGTTAATGATAATGAATAAATTTGATAAAACTGCAGGAACCTATTCCTCAACCCAATATATTATGCCTCTTTATATTTATTTACTGCTACATGTGGATTCTCTATAAAAGACATGGGGGTTACCTACTAATATCTTGTTTCAAATCTTGCGATGAAATATCGATCATTTCTTCCTAAACAAGGGACAATACAATACCTCTTTCCATTAATGATCACACAACAGGGTAAAATTTGTAATTTTAAGCACCGTTGCTTTTGCCCGGTGCAAATATGCGCCGGATTAGCTCATAACACCACTTTGGTTCAATATTTAGAGATGACGAAGTATGCTATTGCTGTGTTTCTCAGTACCCATCTATTTCACCATTTTATTTATTTCTGTCTATTTTCTGCATCTTCCATACTTTTCCTAAGCATACTAAATTTTTTTTAATTAATAATATACATAATTATTAAACGCATGGACTTTTGCATTCATCTTCCTTTTGTTATGAATAGTAAGAGCTGTTATGGTAAGCTTTAGTTGAAGATTGTCAAAATTAACACCAACTAGCAAAAGCATAAATGCATATGAGTTAAACTTGACTAAGATATAAGATCATGCTCAAAATATGAGAATAATCTCAAGGGAGGAGGTGGTTTATAACTCGAAAAAGCCAGGCACCATTACAAAACGCATCACAACAATGACTCGCGAGTAAGTATTCCGACTCCTACAATCAGACTTCGAATGTACAGGCTTTATTTTGATACTTATCTCTACCATTAGGAGTCTAACGTTTGTAGAACCTTAAGATTCATATATCCAGCAGCTGGAATTTCAGATCTGGATGGTGAATAACTATATAAAAGCATCGCTAATTGGTGATTAGAGATGAAGTGTAATTGGAGAGGTCCTGGATGAATACAGCCGCAGATTGCTGAGTGATATAACTGAATTCGATTCTGCGACCATGGGTGCGACAGAGATCTGATCTCAAATCAAAATTTTCGATATGTTCATATCAGCTCCAGAGAGAACTAGGTTAATCGCGGTCGATAAAGATGACCTTTAAGATCAATAATTATCCCATTGGTTCAAAGATTTAGCCATGATACTTTGCTAACTGCCGCTTATCATATTGAATCAGTTGGGGTTGGAAAATAAGACTCTTGCTCCGAGAGAGCCGGAAGTTACTGAAGTAATGGGTTTAAACAACAAACACTGATATACTTCCATCTCTTTATTGAATAAAGCCGAAAAACAGAAGAATCGACCAATAATAAAAGATGCGTGTTAAATGAGCTTTACTAAGGATCAGCTAAGGAATTCGTGAGAGAAGTGTGAAGAAAGGTAAGAGAAATTCCACTTGCTTGAGACAATGCTCTAGCACACGTAATCATGGTACTGTATATATATATATATATATATATATATATATATATATATATATATATATATATATATATATCAGTTGATAAATAAAGCAGAGGTACCGTATGTAACTATTTTTGAAATTGTATAAGAATAAGATCAAATCTACGGGCCTCAGCGCTAATGGGGTGTTTTTCTAAATAAAATTATCGCGTAACCAAAGTAAAAGAAATTAATAAAAAGAAAAGTCTCTGGAAGAGAAATAGATGGTTGTCTATCGTTGTGGAAGAGCTCCTGAAAAGGGTCGAGGAGTTCCAGGAGACTTTTCTAGCGGATTAATCACTGTATTGACATACCTGTTATTGTTCATTTATCTTAATATATATATATATATATATATATATATATATATATATATATATATATATATATATATATATATATATATATATATATATATATATATATATATATATATATATATATATATATATATATATATATATATATATATATATAGTATAAGTACGATCATTTATCTTTTCTTCTCTCTTTCTTTATTGAGTAAACATGTTTACTCAACGGCGAACGAATGGGAAGATGGGGATAGAGAGAGAACAGCAAATAAACCGGAAAGAAATAGTAGAGCAGATCAAGGTGAGAACTACAATTTTGAAACATCTTAAAATCTAAATGCTGTAGTCAGAAGTCTACAGGTGTATTTTCGCCTCTATATCTTCCACGCAATTTCACTTTCTCTATCCTTTCCACTTTCTTTACAAATCTCTTCTTACAAACTTTATGCGGAGGACGCCCTCGTTGGTTTTCACTTTTAATTAAAAATACTGAGGGTTCAAAGACAAAATGAAAATCTATGTTGAAAAATATACATTAAAAACCCCAAGATCCCCCCTCTACCCTTTTGTTAAGGGGGTCATCCCGCATCATAACATTGTACATTTATTTTGATTGTCCTTAATTACCAATTCCCTCGATTCAATGAGCCAAGGAATATTCTAAAAATCTAAACTGGCCGATCTTTTGCTTGGCACTCAAAATGTTCCTCCAAAAAATGAGAACAAATATTTGAATAACTTTTCAAATTATCCCTGATTGAGAAAATGCACTAGAAAAAACTAATTTTAAAAAAAAATCATTCCACGCGCCATTGCACAAAGAATGTTAAATAAAATAATATTATTTATAGTTAATTTTGAAAAGTGATTAATTTGATTAATGTACACGAACACAAAGACTTATTGAGAGTGGTAAAAAAATAAAGCAGCATTTGAGATTTACAAACACCATCTATTTGTAACTAAAAGAAAGATTATTATATACAAAAATAAACCCACCGAGATCGGAGCTTCCTACAGGAGCATTGTAGCTATAAGTTAACATATTTATATTAGGGTGTCAGTAAGTGATAAAAGGCAAAATTGAATGATGGATTTCTTTTAGTTTCACCCCATGAAATTATCCCGGTTACAAACTGCTCACAGGTAATGATTTTGCCCATACAAATAATAAAAAAAACATGAAAATTGGTAAAGTAATGGGACTAAGACGCTTGAAAATGCAAAGTGTCGTAGAATGGACTCTCGACGATATACCATATATAACTATTCATTGAGGGAACTTCTTTAATTATCTTTAGAGTGCGTGGATGTCTGGCTGGCCGATATTATGTATCTTCGATATGCTTAAGAAGTGGAACTGAGCTTAAGGATAATAATATTGCTATCATTAATAAAATAGAGTTTTATTAATAATAACTATCAACAACTAACAAAACGGAAAATATTGACATAAACAGAGAATGGAAAGGGTCATGGGGACTCGAGCTAATCCGAGGATTAAAAGATTTAAAAAGGTAAAACAAATATAAAGTTAAAGGGAGGTGATGGTTCGCTAAACCATTTAAAGCACAGGATAGAATTGAAAAAAGGGTTAAATACTCAAAGGTAACGTTCAGCTTACGTAATTTATACTTGTTGTTCAGAGGAAGGTGACGAGAAGGAATTTTCGGTTCGCTGGCGAGTTCCAGCCGAAGAAGGGGGATTAAATGATCCTGACGTGGCGTCTTGGGAATGAGAACCGTTTCTTGACAAACGGGCTCAAAAGAACAATGGCTGTTCTACGTTGTTCTCTTCTGAACAACAGGGGGGGGTGAGAACCGTCTCTTGTCTACGGGCTCAAGAACAATGGCTGTTCTAATGTTGTTCTCTTCTGAACAACAAGGGGGAAGGGTGAGAACCGTTTCTTGGCGAACGGGCTCAAAAGAACAATGGCTGTTCTACGTTGTTCTCTTCTGAACAGCAAGGGGGGGGGGTGAGAACCGTTTCTTGTCAACGGGCTCGAACGAACAATGGCTGTTCTAACGTTGTTCTCTTTATGAACAACAGGGAAAGGGTGAGAACCGTCTCTTGGCGAACGGGCTCAAACGAACAATGGCTGTTCTACGTTGTTCTCTTCTGAACAACAAAGAAGGGGGGTGAGAACCGTTTCTTGTCAACGGGCTCAAAAGAACAATGGCTGTTCTAATGTTCTTCTCTTTCTGAACAACAAGGGGGAAGCCTTGTGGACTCGGCGTCACGAAGGCTTGAACCTTGGCACTCAAGGGATATTGTCCTTCTTCTGGACAAGTGATGGTGAATCTCGAGGTCAAGGTCCCTTGGCGCACAAGGTGAGAGAGAGTCGTAGTGATGTTTTGCGACGAAAATCTGGATCTCCAATCTGATCTTAGTGGTAAAGTTTCCATCTAAATAGTCGAGACACTCCCTTGGCGTGGGGGACAATGGAGTGGGAGCTTCGAGGGAATGCACAGCCGAGCCTGAGAACAAGCCTTATCTGCCCATAAGCCTAACTCGATCTGGCGTGATCAGCGGATGGGGGTGAACGGGGGGGAGGATGATAAACCTCCTTGTTTAAACATTGACTCAGGTGGGTGCGATAAGGCGCCCAGCTTCAAAGCAAAGATGCACGTAGGGAGCATCGTGGTTTTAAATAACATGTGATAGTGGTTGAAATTAACGCTGCCTCAACCCGTTCTATAACACTCCTCCATTCCGGGGGAAGTTGTCACTTCGAAAAAAAAGAGAGAAGGGACAACGATAGAGCTCCGTTGTGGGGAACTCGTTTTCTTGTACCAACCGTACCTTCCTGCACCTAATTAGTATTACCTCAATACATATGATTATTTTGAGTTTTAGATTACCGGGGAAAATAACCTTTAATACAAACTTAATAAAAAAAAAGGGCATGGAACAATGAAATGATATAAAATTAGTACATACGGGACAAAATAATTTATACTTAAATTAATGGGTGCAAATATATATACATACCAAAAAAAATAGACATTGAGCGTTACAAAATTCAGACATATACATTAACTATTTATAATACAAGAGAATCTAATTTAAGTCATACAAGACGGTATATACCTACATAGAGATACTAATCCTATGAATACAATTACTCTACGCTTTTCGGTAACGCATTCCTACTGAGTGCATGAGCGACCTGGTTATCGGAACCTTTTATATAATTTATTTTAAATTGATACTCTTGCAAGAGTAAACTCCAGCGCATGATTCGGCCGTTGGAGTGTCGCACATTCCTAATATAGGCTAACGGACGGTGGTCGGTTGCTATCTGAAATTCTTTTCCTATCAAGTACATTTTGAATTTATCTATAACCCAGATAATTGATAGAGCTTCCTTTTCTATAGTGGCATATCTCTTTTCGCGTGATAATAATTGACGACTAGCATATGCAACTGGATGACTCGTTCCGTCATCCTCGTATTGAAGGAGTACACCTCCAATGCCCTCGTTGGACGCGTCGGTCTTAATCCCAAAGGATTTTTCCGGGTTGGGCAACTTTAAAATGGGGGCAAAAATGAACTTACTCTTGAGCTGATTAAAATGGGAAACTGCGACATCATTCCAACGTAAACGATCGGGGGAATTCTTTTTTAGAAGTAAGCTGAGGGGCGCCGGAATTACAGCGAATTTCGGAACAAATCGCTGATAGTGAGAAGCTGATCCTAGGAACGATCTTAATTGCTTCTTTGTAATTAAGAGGGGCATGTCAGCGATTACCTTAATCTTGTTCTCTTGGGGACCTAACTTGCTTTGTCCTATTTTGAAACCCAAGTATTTTATGGTTTCTTGGGCAAAATGACATTTGCTGGGGCCAATGGTGAGGCCATTTTGGCGCAGTCGCTCGAAGAGAGCTAATAAGGTGTTTAAATGGTGACTCCATTCAATTATTTCTTTTAGCTGACTCTTTTGATGTGGTGTCAGCTGCGCGTCAATATCCAGGTCTGGGGTTCAAAAGACTCGCCTGGTAGGGAAGAAGGAGGGTAATCAGCATCAGGTTGGGTGCACACTATCTGTATTACATTAAGGGACTCCGCGGGGTAATCTTCTTCAAGCGCCGATGCTTCGTCCAGTGCTACGAAGGTATCTCCATGGGCGCGCCGGTGGTACTTTTTCAATAAGTTGACGTGATAGAGCTTATCGCCTGCTGGGGTACCAATGAGGTAATCTACCGGTCCTCGTACCTCGCGGACCGAGTACGGACCTTTCCATTCGTTCAGTAATTTATTACTGGCTGTGGGAAGGAGCAGGAGTACTTCATCACCGGGCTTAAATTTACGATCTTCGGACCTGACATCAAAATAGGTTTTGTATTTCTCCAAATTGACATCGGCATTTTCATAGGCAATGTTTGCGCATTTCTCGAGCCTCTGGCGTAGGTCCAAGACATAGGCGTAAGATGACTGGAGTTCTTGATCCAGTTGGGGCTTGATTAACAACTCTTTTAAAATACTGAGTGGCCCGCGTACATTACGTCCATAAAGGAGCTCAAACGGGGTGAAGCCTAATGTACGGTGGGGAATTTCCCGATAGGCGAATAGGGCGACCGGGAGATATCGGTGCCATTCGCGGGGCTGCTCGGCACAGATCTTCTTAATAATGGATTTTAAATTTCCATTTAATTTCTCGCACATCCCGTTTGTCTGTGGCCGGAAGGGGGTGGTAAAAAGGGGCTTTACCATGAGCAGCTTCCCTACGTACTCCATCAACTCAAAGGTGAATTGTCGGCCTCTATCGAAGAGTATTTCCTTGGGGACGCCTGCCCTTGAAAAAATGGAAATGAGGGCCTCGGCGCAAGAAATACTGTCGATTCGGCGAAGGGGGAACAGCCTCGGGGAAACAGGTAGCAAAGTCTACCAAGGTGAAAATGTAGCTGTGCCCTTCGCTCGAAGGGGGGTGGATAGGGCCAACCAGGTCGATGGCCACTCTGGAGAAGGGTTCAGTAATGACTGGTCCCCTTTGTAAGGGAGCAGGTTTGACCCGCCCCTTAGCGGACGTCTTCCGACACACATCGCACGATCGACAATGCTTTAAGATGTCAGCTGCAGCACCCGGCCAATAAAAATATTTAAAAATGCGCTGACCCGTTTTAGTGTGACTAAAATGACCGGAAAAAATGCTGTCATGAGCCACTTTGAGCACTATAGGGACATGGGATCGTGGAAGGCATAGGACAGTAGTAACAGCGTTATTACTGTCCTCGGCGGATCGATAAAGTAAGCCACCTTTCTCCAGGTACCTAATGACTTTGGGTCCACGGACAGTCTCCGTGTCCTGGTTTTGGGCCTTATCCCATATGGGTGTTAGTGCTTCACACTCCTTTTGTGCCGTCCTAAAGTCCTGGTTAAGGATCTCCGAGAATTTGGACGGTATCGGGGTTCTGAGGAGGACGGACTCCTGGGCTTCCTTCTTAGCTCGACCTCGAGTAAGGGCGGCCTGGGACACAGGGTCGGAGCTTACTTGAGGGCTCTGTCCTATAAGTACAGAACAGAATTTTATGGGTGCTGAAATGACTTCAGCCCAGCCATCATAATATTGACACTGCAGGTAACATCTAACGACGGGGAATCGGTTCGCCCGCCCAAGCTAGTCATGTACCACCGCAAATTTTTCGTGGTTAGGGTCCACTGGGGGGAGGAGTTCGTCGGACACGATGAAACACATACATCCTGTGTCCCTGATGAGAGTCGATACTCGGCAGCCGTTCACGCTGCCCTCCTAAAATTTCAAAGTTCCCGGTGCACTTTTATCGAAAATAAAATTTACCTGGTGGCCTGACGGAGGGGGAGAAGATGCTGCTCGGGTCTGCACCACCGGGGGAGCCGGGGTGGCATTAATCTAGTAAACTTGGTGGGCTGGTCCGCTTTTAAGCCTAGAATTTTGGGGGCAATTCCAGCTCATGTGGTTTTCTACACCACAGGTGAAGCATATGATTGGTCGCTTCGGGAAGAGAGATAGAGAAGAAATCCTAACGGAAGGTTTGGAGTCCCGTTGTTGGTTTTGGGGAATGAAGTTTTGGGGTTTTACGGGGCCCGGAAACTTCGTCAGCTTTCCTGGGAAGGGGCGCGGATCCTTCCTTCTTTCCTGGTTTGGGGGTTGGTGAGAAGTTCGATTCTCCTTTGGGTATATATTATGGCTGGCGGCATAAACATCCGTGCTAGCATAGTTTGGGCACTCTGAGGAGTTGTTATGTCTTCAAAACACATAGAAGAATAGGTAAGGGGTTCATATTTTCCAGTGACGCCAGATCTTGCATGAATTTTGCAAAGGAAAAATGAAAATCTATGATAAAAAATAGACATTAAAAAACCCACGATAATTGTTTTAGGACGCGCTCTTTGGCTGCTGAGCCTTCACTATGCAGTATCTTTCACGGTGGCTATTAATGGATCGGCGATTGATGTAGCACTCGCTGAATCCATGCATAAGCTGGTAGATGCCTCAACCAGAAGAAATTTGGCTTCTTTTGCGATAGCTGCATTCGATCAAGTGGTGCCGCCAATTTGAATGCCATGATCTTCCTTCATCTTCTTTTTTGCTGTGAACGAATCCAGGACGTGTTTCTTCTTCTTGGCTATCATCTCTGCTGGAGTATTAGAACTCTAAAAACATCAGTTTGAAACATAGCACCATTTCAAATACTGATCACTTTCTTTCGATATAAGACTGAATTATTAGAGATCAACTGGATGAATTGTGTGGAAGGAAACTAACGAGTCAGGGGAGATAGTGTTATAAGAAAGGCAGAGTTCAGTATTTTGTCGAATCAGTGAACGATTTCACGAAGGGATCCACCCGAGACATAGTTTATATTTTTCATGTTGAAGGTAATAATGTCTTCTCAACAAGTGACAAGAAACTCCTTACTAGAAACCGACAACCAATGAGAAATATGAGGGAAAAGAGTATGAACGTAGCGTTTACAGCTATTCTTCCAAGAATAGGTGCGGCAAATATTTTCTATAGAAGAGGTTCATACATTAACAACCCTTCTAGCTTTCTCTGCCACAAAGAAAGGGTGTACTTCATCAATCTATATGAAGAATGGCTAGAGTGGGGAAACTTAAAAATAATGCGTTGATAGCGTTTTCGATAGGACTGCATCATATACTGGAGAGCACATCGGGAGGTGGTGCTCGCAACAAAGAAAAAATGAGGTACACAATCAAATTTTAGAAATCTGACAGGAAATTTGGCATCTTTTTACAAAAACGCGCACAATTTGAGTAACAAGATCTCTAATTGAGGGTCTTAATTACAGAGACATGGGAGCTTCTAAAAAAGACCTTATTGGAGAAATAACTTATTTTGATCCAAAATTTTAATAGGGATAAGTGTATAGGAAAAGTTAGAGGCATTAATTTATACAAGCAAAAATACATAGAAACGAGAATGAGACTAGAATAGATATTAAGTCTGAGATTTTGGTTGAAGAGTTCGTGACAAAAAGAAATAAAATAAGTTTTGTGGTGGTCTATAATGAAAAAAAGTGGCAATTAATAAAACATATGTTAAAAATAGAAATACCTAAAAGAGGGAATGAAACAGAGGGATCCCATCTCCCCAGAAATTGTTTACTTTAGTACTTGAGGAAATTTTTACGATTCTAAAGTAGGAATAAAAGGAAACAGAATTAATGTGACATTTTTCAGTCACCTTTGTTTTGCTGATGACTGTGCAGGGTGTTCCAAAAGTCTAGACACATAGGAAATAACGCACTGGTCTCTTAGTTCACAAGACCTTACTGCCCTTGACTTCTTTTTCTGGGGGGTTCTAAAGAAAAAGGTGTATTCAATGATACGAAACACCTGAGGAAACAGCGCATCATAAATGAAGGTGCTCAAAGGGACGGGAATTTGGAGTCAATGCATCGGATTCACCGGAGGAATCTCGCAAAGCGCATCCAACTTTGCATCACAAAAAGTAGAAATCACATTGAAGATGTTATTTATTGATATTTTAATTAATTGAAATGAAGTTAAAATTAAATAAAAGGTAGTTCAAATTTTTGTATTGAAAATATTAATTTTGCCTGTGTGTCCCGACTTTAGGATTCCCTGTATTATTTGCCTCAGATTCAGAAGAAACGCAGACATTCATAACAGAATCATCACGAGCAGGTTGGAGACGAAAATACGATCGAGAGTTTTGCTGAAGAGGGAAGAATTATAATTGGTGATCAAACATTAGAGAAGTTCCGATAATGCCTAGGAAAACGTATGACTCCTGATGCGCGCATAGAAAAGGAATGTGTGGAAGAACGAAATTAGACCAACGAGCCATAGGAGCTTAACTATATCTTCAGAAGTGACACGAACCTAAAGAGCAACAAAGATTGCGGACAACTCATAGAAACATAGACGAGGGCACGCTTGAAATAACATGCAAAAACTATAAAATAAATACAAGAACGGGCAAAATTAGAGAAACGTGAATTTTCACCCATCCATTAATAAAAACATTTACCGAAGACAACGCTAGAAATAATAAGAAAGATTTCCAGGATCTGTAAAATTAGGACGCAGGTTATATAACAATCAATTGATACACATAATTTTTAGGAGTGTTAGAAATATTCTTGTAAAACACTTTCGCTGTGGTGGCGCGATGTTCGCCCCCCCCCCAAGGACTTTAAGCGGTGTCGGTTGTCAATTTTTGCTATATACTAACCGCATCGAATACAATAACATACTCTGGTGATGGATGTAGTAAAAAGAATTAAAGTTCGAAAGTTGCTTTGGAAAGACACATTAGTAGACGACACGACAGGATATGAAGGATATAAATTCTAAACTAGACATAAAGAGTTGCAAAAGACGTTGTCACAGAACGTAGGGTGTGAAGTGGGGAAGAAGAGGATGCACACGAAGACAGGAGTATTGTTGCAGACTCGAGCTTTATATATATATATATATATATATATATATATATATATATATATATATATATATATATATATATATATATATATGTATATATATATATATATATATATATATATATATATATATATATATATATATATATATATATAAAGCTTCTCATATATTCAACCACTTAATTAAATATAATCCTGAAATAAATTTTTAACAATACAAAACTAGGATAAATATTAATTAAAACTACCAAATTATAACATGTCTGAGGGGCACTTCATTCACATTAGGCCCCAAAGTGCTTTTTTGGCGAATCACCTGCTTAATATATAAACAGTGTAAGTGTGTGTGTGTGCAGCTTTTGTTTAAACAGTTTGTGTGTGCAGCTTGTGTGTTAATAGTTTGTGTCTGCAGCTTGTGTTTAAATGGTTTGTGTGCGCAGCTTATGTGTATATGGTTTGTATGTGCTGTTTGTATGTAAAGAGTTTTTGTGTGTGCAGATTTTTTATAAACATTTTGTGTGTATATCTTATATGTAAACATTTAGTATGTGGAGCTTGTGTGTAAACACTTTGTGTGTACAATCCTTTGGCTGAACAGCTAAAGAGTGTAGTGTATAAATAAATCAGTTCCGTAATGAATTGATACTACTGAGGTGCCTCTGGTTTTTATATCTCCGATTAAATTTCGAGTTTTTGTGAATTTCTTCTCCTAGAGATACACTAATGGCCATAAATACTCGCAACTCCTCCTCAAATTCTTCAAAAATCTCTACAAAGAAAGATTATTTTGTTCCTCGAGTTTCAAACGCAATAGAAACGAGGCCGTCTAGCGCAGAAAGTTTGTAAGGAGAGATCCGTGAAGGAAGGAGTGAAGATGTGTGGAAGATATATAGCCGCAGGACCTCATGCAGGCATTGGGGGTGGGGGGACACACGGTGCGAACATTGGGGCTGGGAGAGCACGTAATTCTTCGCCAGAAAGTTCCTAAGGAGAGATAAGTAAAGAAGGTGAAGATGTGTAGATGATCTATAGCCGCAGATCCTCCTGCAAGCATTTGGGCCTGGAAGTAAAACTGCGATGTTGGGGCTGGGAGGGTTCGCAGACGAAGCGAGACGACTGGAGAACCATAATAAACAGGCTATTTTATTGCTAGGAAATTTTATTGGTAGAAAATTTCATTGGTATAAATATTTATTGGTATGAAATTTTATTGGTAGACGTTTTATCGGTGGGAAATTTTATTGTTAGGAAGTTTTATTGGTATACAAATTTTATTACTATGAAATTTTATTGGTTGGAAATTGTATTGGTTGGAAAGCTTATTGGTAGGATATTTCATTGGTAAAATTTTTGTTGGTAGGAAATTTTATTGGTAGGAATTTTTTGGCCGAACATTTTATTGGTATGAAATTTTATTTGGGCGAAGTTTTATTGGTGGGGAATTTTATTGTAGCAAATTTTATTAGTACGAAATTTTATTGGTGGGAAATTTTATTTGGGCGAAATTTTATTGGTGGGAGATTTTATTGGTAGGAAATTTTATTTGGGCAAAGTTTTATTGTGGGGAATTTTAGGGGGTGAAATTTTATTAGTACGAAATTTTATTGTGGGAAATTTTATTGGTAGAAAAAGGTAGTTGGTGTATTTGTAAAAAAATGAGGAGAACGAAGGCATTGTCGGATTGGAATAAAATCCAAGGAAGTGCCCCAGGTTACCCCACTTTTGTATTTGATTCAATGACCCCTAAAGAGGGGTAGAATGGCACCTGGGGAGGGGCGTCGAGCCCTTCCGGCTCAAAGATGCTACTGTAATTTCCGAGAGCTCCCTGAATAAGGCGCTGAATTCCCACACCTGGGTACTCAGTTCGAATCGAGGGGCAGAGTGGAGGCACAAGGGTTCAATGCTCACGGGAAACTGCCGCTAAGTCAAGCGGAGCGTCGAGTTTGAGCTATGAGTATAAAGGCGAACAGCTCCTCTTTTTTTACAGTGCCCATCTGGCGACTTCCTGCAAGGGCATAAGTCCTTGCAATTAAGTTCAGCCTAATTCTAAATTACATTAAAAAACGAAATAAAACACTAAACTAAAAATAAACAAAAGCAAAACCAAATCCAACAAAAAAAAACAAACAAAACAAAAGCAAGAAGAATAAAGCCCCCTCCTGCGTCGGGGGAAGTCCCCTTCGGCGAAAGAGCATGCGACCAACATCAAAGAGAGTTAAATCAAATGGAGGAGACCAACTTCCTCCAAGAAAGACAATCGTGCACAAGTCTGTGTGCACGAACCCGTTCCGAGTACAAGAGACAAGAGGTAGCGAACCAACTCATCCAGGTACCGGGAGATGCAACGTGCATCGCGAACAGCTCTAGCTATGTTACCAATCAACACCGCTGTCTCTTCCTCTTTCTTCTCCTGACGCGGAATGGGAAACCGTCCCGTAGGCCACAAATGGTTACTTGTTTACTGGTTTGCGGCAGAAACACAGTACTGCCGCTCCTTCAGGACCTCGCCCCCAATAAGACCGGTTCTTACTGTCAATGGGCTTACCAGCGATTGTCGTACTGATCTACATGCGAATTTCATTATCCGGTCGGAAGACTTCGTCTATTATTAAAAAATGACATGTGGCGTAATTAACTAAAATATTCTACCTCATTCATCTAAATCGCTACCATAAAAAATACCAGAAAATATATTTTTGGTAAGAAACCAAATTTAGTAATCATTTTCCGATGCAAAATAAGTAACAAAAAGTTGAGATAATTAAGACCAATTTGGTTAAAAAAATCAGAAGGAATCATGCTACCATAATTATTTACTATATTATTATCATTTAAAGTTATGTGGTTTTGATTATTAATCCTTATAACACGAAATTGTTAAGTAGTTTGGGCCCGAACTCGCCTGAATAAAGGATAAAAGGATTAAATTTGACTTACAAGTTAGACATACAAAACCAAATTTGTAAGAGCCTAAATTAGTTCAAAATAATTCAAACAGAATCCCAATTTCATCCCGACACTGAGAAAAATCAAAATAAGGGATACATTTTTTTAAAAAAATGGATAAAAACAATGCTCGAAAGATTTCAAATAATGGATTTTTTTTTTAAATGGATAAAAACAATGCTCGAGAAGATTCCAAATTCATAATTGCTTCTGTAATTGTTAATTCTTTTACTTTTCTCTCTGAAGGATTTGTTAATACAAAACAAATCTATACAAACACTAAACAACCAAAAAAAAACCAACCCAAAAACAAGAAACAAAAAAAGAGAAAGAAGAAGCAAGCACGCTCTGGGATCGGGTCAGGCCCGCCATCCGCGGCCAAGGAGTATCCGTACGAAACAAATTTGTAAGAGCCTCAAATACTTCGAAATAGTTAAAACAGAATCCTATTACCACTCCAACGCTGTCAACAAAACCAAAAAACGGATAAAAACAGTCTTCGCCAAGATTCCAAATACAAAAACAAATATTTGTTTTCATATGTATTACTTATTTTAATTGTCTCTTAAAGATTTATTACAGAGTCAAAAATGAGTTGAAAATCACTTAGAAGGCTATCTCAAAAGTTTAGATACTCTGTAGACAAGGTCAACGTCCAATACTAGGAAATATATGGACCTAGGGAGAGAGTTTATAACAGTCGGTATCCTCAAAGGTCTTTTATTATCGGCCAAATGTGCTATTAAAGAATAGGAAGCAATGTCGGCACTTTCATGTTTTCGAGGAATGCTTATGGCGCGTGGTCTAGACCTCTTAGAGCAAGTTTGATAAATAGGATTTTATTTTTTTACAGAGACATTTTTAACCAAGATAACTACCCGCCAATTTGTTCTTATCTGATAGGCTAAAGTGGTGCCCATTAGCAGCTATTTAAAATGTTAGGGGTGTACATGCAAGCAGATGGGACCAAGCCTGACTTAACTGCTCCGATCGTTCTACTCTCTTTAGTTAGAGACTATTTTTTTAAATAGTATTTTAATGAAAAAATGGAAATCATTATTTTCCATTCTTTTAGACGGTGATGAATTCGATTGATTTCATCTGTAATCTTATAATTCACCTTGTTCCAAAATACTGATTATTTGTGGTTGCTATTTGAGGCCTTAAAAACTTCCCTCTCAGCTTGTCTGATAAAAAAAAACAACTTCCATGAAGGTTTTTTACGGAACCTGTGAGTGTATCAAAAATCCTGTAGGAGAATCCATAGTTTTCCTCATAAATTTACGTGTAAGAAAGACTAGGAAGTTTGCAAAACCTTGAAAGCAATCAATTAGTTGCTCATATAAGCAAATCCTTAGTTATGGCGAGTGACGCCAAACGTGCATAATTTAAAATGACCCACGTAACTTGAAACCTCTTTTCTCTGATTTCGAAATTAAATTTGATTTAGAAGCCGATTCCAGATAGATCGAAGGGAGACAGACTCAGCTTACCAGGGTCGAAATGACAAGTCCCCTACTCCAATCATAGCCACATATCCCTCAACGCCATAGGTACCCAAATGCGACGAAGAATTAATAAAATTCAGCGTCAGAACAATCAAATAACAAGAGATTATCATAATATCACGTCCTTAAAATGCCTCGACAAGGCTTCCTTTGGCCACACGAGAGCCGTTCTCAATGAAGCCAATAATCATAAGGTCAGGCTGAAATGACGGACCCAGAGTTGAAGCCTTTCGAATACTTAGGCCTACAAGCCCGTCCCCCAAAGGCTGAATATGATAAAATAAAAACGAGAAAATGGCTGAATACAAACTTGATATGAAGGAACCATTATATCCAATATATATTACCTTCAGTCCAGAGATTTACCCTATAGACAAATGAATTTTATTACATAATAAAAGTCAGATACAGTGAAGAGATATTTACATCGTATTTATTCGCCCCATATACATAAGACTGAAACTAGAATTGGTGATATAGCAAAATATATGATGTACTTATACTGTCATAGGTTTTTTGTCAAATTTTTTTAGGGTGGACCTTTTTAAAATGAAATCCGGCTTGATTAAATACAGGATCTGATTCCAGTTCACCCATATGTATATATATATATATATATATATATATATATATATATATATATATATATATATATATATATATATATATATATATATATATATATATATATATATATATATATATATATATATATATATATATATATAAATATGAGAGAGAGACGTGTAAACATTAAATAGACTAATTTTCTCGTAACAATTTTATTTCGAATTTTTGAGAATAAAATTGATTTTCGAATAGTTAAAGGTTGTTACTCCCGTTTTAGCTTTCTCCAATATCCTCTATGATCTGTTGGTTCTCGATTTAATGGTTCATTTAATGGTAACGTAAGGTAGCTCCCTCCGACCTTGAAAGTAGTAAAAATGTCGACGTTTGTGAATATGCCTGTAGTATGCAGTACTATGATTATACAGTATATTAACGTGAGATCCGAATCACTGCTAGCAACAAGGTATGGCAGCAGTCGTGAGGTCGGGCCGAATCAAAAATTATTCCGTTGACTAACCACACACACACACGCACACACACACACACACACACGCACGCACGCCCACAAGAATTAGTTGGGTGAATTGGCGATCACCCCTCTAGAGTGGCTATCACAAAGTAATGAGACAAGTAGCACAAGTACAAATAAAACAAAACTGTATGAAAACTTAAAACGTAAGTGGGGAAAGATAGCGTCAGAAATTTGTCAAAATTTGGTGAATGCCACCAAGAAGTGTCTGTAATTAAGGCAAAAGGTGGTCCAGCTTCCAGCTAAGTATTAAAATAATTAACATTAAATAAATATCATATATATATATATATATATATATATATATATATATATATATATATATATATATACTGAATTCATTTAGCACAAATGTCTAATTACATTATATGAATGAGTCCATATGATGTTTTATAGTTTTGGCTAAGGGTGAATAAATGAGAGAAATGGAGAAAAATCGATCCAGACGAGGGGGAATCATTTTTAGAGGAGGGGAATGAAATGGGAAATATATGTTTGAAGTTAAATTAACTTCGTCATAATTAATTATATAATGCAAACATCACTTGGGTGACATCGGCTATCGTGACGTAATAGGGTTCATTTTTCCACTACATTCCCTAAAATTCCACTAATGGCAACACTGTTTCGAAATGGCTGCCCAAACGTTAAATAAACGTCATTTCCCCGTTTAGAGGTTGCTTTGTTTTAGTTTTAAGAACGCGATTCTCTCTCTGTCTTGAAAAAAAAAAACCCGATTCTATACGGAAAGGAAGAGCTCATCTCGAACGGACTCACTGGTCGCCACATCAAATTCTTCAGTAGGAATTTCTTCGTTATTTCAACAAACTCAAAACTTGAAATCTAGTTTCTTTTTTAGTGTAGGTCTGATATAAGGATAAAGTATATTTCTAATGGAAACATTTTCTATGTGAATATCTTTGGACTCTTTTTTTTTTCTTTGGCAAAGTTGTATTACGGTTAGTATAGCAATAAGTATCTACTTGTACACTGAATCAGTCACGCCTTGCGAAGGTTGTTCATCCACGCTAAGCATGTGACAGTATCCAATAAACCATTCTCATGCCCTAAAAACAACCGTATCAATTGTATATTTTAACATCCACGTTTGCCGTCGCACTGCGTACAGTGTCGTTTACATCACTAAAGTTGTATTGACTAATATAGCTTGGAGAGCGTTAATATTGAGGAAGTCGTCTGCATGGAATTCGCTACTAAGGGTCGGGCAATAACTAAAGATCATTCGTTAAGAAAGAAAGAAAGAAAACAGGCAGAAGACTAGATTAAAATTTAGAATCCTTCCTGAACAGCATCACCTATACAAAATATGACGAAAGAGATGAAAAATTTCCTGCTAAGATCTCCATTTAGATCACTTAGATCCTTTGAACCTCCAAATTGGGAAAACAGCAAAAGTTGCCTCTCCATTGGAATATAATTTGAGCCTGGAAAATATAAGTTCGCGATATAGATATTGCCTGCAGCGACAACACTGACCTTTTAGATATCTTTTTGATTGAACTTGAATTTATTCAACTCATGAAAGAATCCAAATATAGAAAGAGTTTCAATAGACTCTTGCATCAAAAGGCTGGCTGAAACCATAATAAAGTATACGAATTTTACATCGCTCACTTCCAAAGAACTGCCCAATAAAATTAGTGGAAAGGTTGATCAGTAAATATTCCGAACTTTGGTGAAAATGAAGCAATGAGCAATGACAAATTATTTGTTTTAAAACAACTCTGGATAGTATTGGAGACATTTTCCCTAGAAAGTTTGTGTGTGTGCGAGAGAGAGAGGAGGGCGGGAAGAGTTTATGTTAATAGGAATATGAGAGTTGAGTTTTGATCGGGTGAATATTTTTAGTCGTGTATTACGTGGTTGTATTCTTTTTCCCACGCTCCTTCTTTATCCAACCAAAACATTATTTTAATTCTCGTTTATCTATGAGCAAGAATTCCTCGTTCTCTGTCACCTTTTATCTTTTTGCGTGTTGTATGCCAGAAACGCCCGTCAGTTCTACATGCTTCCTTACTAGGAAATATCATCTCATGATCATCATAACAGAGGCAAATGCAGGAAAGTTCGGTGGCGTCCCCCAGTTTTTCATTTCTCCTAACTTCTCCACTATTTTTCAAACCAGTTTTTCTACAATATTTTGTTGGAGTTGCATGTTATCACTGTATTTTGGGGGGCTAAATTAATGTCTGGGCAACTGCTCTACTTCCCTAGTATGGCCTTGTTATTGAGTATAGTTCTCTTTGGTGAGGCTGAGATCTGGTCCTAGACGAAGTGGAGTATATGGGAAGGCAGACGAAGCAATTCGCCAATGTGCGCCTACACTCTGGACATTCTGCAACAGCCATTCTCTTTAATGGCGCAGATTTGTGGATAAAATATTTGGCGCTCATGTCTGAGGTTTGACCACCACCAAAGTTAGCCATCTTCATTTCAGCATTTACCTTTTTTCTCTCTTCTTCATACACGGAATTATGCTTAAAGCTAGAGAAAAGAATCAACTGGATTATATGCCAGAAGTGTACATGCATACACAAGTTATTGGTCTATAAGAAGGTTGGTGGCGTTTAAGCGCTCGGATAGGGAAGAATTTATTCGACAAGATATAAGAATCCGCCTCACTTGTGAGCAGGAGACCTAAGGTTTCGTGTCCTAAAGTGCGAGTCGCGCTAGAACAAACTTCCTCCTTTGCAATAAAGGAAGTTCTTTCGTTAAGTAAGAAATAAATAAAACTTGTTGAAGACTCGAGATTCAAATTCCATTTTTAGGGGATAACGAAGCGCCCTGAACAGCGGTATATCCATGTGGGACCTACATCGGCGGTCTCTCGGAGAGATGCCACCGCTGTGGCTCACCAGTGATGGAGACCATTCGTGAGAGGAAGCGAAGGGTGGTCCATGTCCAGTATACCTTCACGTGAGACTGGCAATGCGCTTGCCAAAATGCTCCTAGGAGTTGTACAATTCACTTTTGAGCGTTAGCTCGTCTCGATTTTTGTTATAAGAGCTGCTCTGCAGAGGACAGAAGATTCAAGTATACCCAAATTCCGCTCAAGTGAGCCAAGAACGACAGTTGAAGAGATAAAATAGCGACTTATTTCACTCTCTAGCAAGAGAAGAATTCGAGACTTTCCGAGAGAAATTTAGAATAATTATTTACGAATAAAGTTGATATTTATTGACGTCTAAAAGAAATAAGTCACTGTTATCAGCATCTGAAATGAATATTTTTGCTTTCTTCCTGAAAATGAAAGCAAAATCTCTTTCCTTCTCACTAACAGAATTCCCAAGAAAAACTTAAACAAGGAAACACATAGACTCGTTTCTGCCCAATAGGTTATGGGCGTTATACAATCATCTCGTTAGTAATCAAAAGGACTTGTAAAATGTTTGCTTTCTTTGTAACTCCTTGTAACTCCCCTGGCTCTGGCACGTAGGCACAAAACTACATTGAGAAAAAACAACTATAAAAAAGTGATAAATTAAAATTTAAGAGACCCAAATATTAGTGAATGTAGATTAACTCGAAGTTAAGTAGTTACCGACGAGTGGTAATTCGAAAACCCTTTTTCTTTTCGATTGAAGCTAACCCCCAAATCTGTAATTTTGGTTCTTGATGGTTACAAAGCCTAAATGTAACGTCTTTGCTTTACATAATTTAGTGCATTCCAGTCTGGCCTTCATGAGAGCCACAAGAGCTACGGGAAGGATTTCTCAACTGATATATGAACCCAGCACCCTCTAAATACTTCGAAGGATGGGGGGGGGGTCTTTTGCAACATTATCGAGTGAGTTAACAGCGTCCTAAAACACTATTTTTCGAAAAAGAACCATAATTAATCCCTTTTTATTTTATAGATTAAAGGTATTTGTAAATTTATCTAAATGAAAACAAATAAATGGTGTAAGGGATAAGAAAATTGAGAAATCTCAAATGCGCTACAATCCAAAATTTGAAACTATCCTTGCTCGAAATATGCCAGGAATTTTAATAAATCTCAAATCTAAAAAGATGATATATCTCAGGATTATTTAGCAATGGATTAAACGGCAAAGTAGTTGTGCAACTCCTCATCACAGAACAGCCGAAGTAAACAAACACTTCCATAGTTACAAAATAGCAGCAAATTTACCAAAATTCGCCTCTCGGTCCTATGACAACAAGGTCGACACATTGAAACAAAACCCTTACTTAGTGTCCTTCTGACATCTTACACGAGCCTACAAGAAAGGAAATCCAAAGTCTTTGATTTAATGCACTTAAGCTTTTTGTATTAATTTATTCCCGTCGAGTACAATGCCCTAGCATTAAAGGGGAATAATTTGGCTGCAGCGTTTTCATGCCCGATTTTTGTGCCATCTCTCCCATTCTTCCCTATTTATTTTTCCTTTTCTTGTTGTTTCTTTTCTCCTTTTATTCTTTTCAAGATCGACTAAGACGTGACCAAAGATAAAAGAAAAATTTTTAATCGATCAAAAGTTTTCCCCTTCCCATCCGCGCATTTGCGTATGTGTGTTTATGCTTAGGAGAGGTGGGCATTTCAAAGAAAATTAGATACAATCTGGAGCCATCGAATATTTTAAACATTGTTATTATTATATTTATAACCGAGAGGTGAAAACTGACGAAAGCAAATCATCCGTAGTGTTGGGGTCGGGAAGGCACTCATTTGTCCAAATGTTAACTCTGCCTGTATCCAACTCATGGAAAGAAGCGTCCACAAGCAGCTATGAAATATTCTGGAGATAGATTTTCCTTTTATAAAGTGTCAATCTCTGAGATAGACCTAGATTGACTCGCAATAGATTATTCCTTTCAAACCTGGATTGACTCGTAATAGATTATTCCTTTCAGACTTGGATTGACTCGCTAAAGATTGTTCTTCTGCTGAGCCTAAGAACTATGAGTGACCTGACGCTTAGCACAATTGCGCCACTCAATCGCATTTATTTGAGAGAAAAGGTCGAATAATCTTGACACTTAATGGACGTGTAATCAGTCAGTAGCACAAAGTGAGATGACAGACATTGTGAATGATGAATATATGGCAGGCACACTGTTTACTGAGTACTTAGACAGTGAGCAGCGTCATGCAAATGGAAGTGAGGAAGTATTATCTCACGTCAGCCAGACAGCTTGAGGTTAATTTATGTCGAATGAATATATATTTGTACGTCAGTCGAAGGACAATCGTTGTGAGTCGCTTCGACAAACGCTTGAGAGATCGCCCTGTGAATTATCGCTGCCGTGTCTTGGCCGACAGCGGACGCCGACACATTTTATTCTCGAGATGATAAAATGAATTATGCCGTTTTCAACCGCGCGAAAGGGGTCTTCGTTTAATTGATTGGTGTATTGGAGATTGAAAGGATGTATTCCAAGGCGCCTAAGAGGAACATGAAATGAGAAGTTAATCAAGTGTTTAATGGAAATCTTTTGCATTTTCTCTTTCTTTGGTGGTAAGGCCTTGATGGTAATAAATCGCCCCCTCCCCTCTCCCTTTCTCCCGAAAATATAAGAAAAGAAGAAGTAAAAGGTGAGAAGAGTGATGTTGGATTTATGGGAATAAACGCTTTTAATTCCACTCCATCTTACCTGACAGAAACCAACCGCCATTGAAGGGGGACTTCAAAACGTCGTCTTTTTTTCTGGCTTTGGTCTGTTCAAGCACCAAACGTGATATTTGAGGCAGTCGATTACGAATGACAGTTCACAACCCGCGTTCGCTCTGTATCCGCTGAAGTGGGATCCGAAACCGCGAGACCGGATAAAAACGCACCGATATTTCCGACTCGTTAAAAATGATTCCGTTGAACGCGATTTGACGCTGCGCGTTTATGGGATGGCGGGCAATATTGCCTTAATCCACGGCTGAGCCTCAGTAGTGAACAAATGCATAGGTTAGGGATTCGATTCTCTTCAGGTGCCTGGTTTGATAACGAAGTAGCTGCGTGCCAAAGTGACTTATGAAGTGTAGGCCCACACGGTGCGGTGGCACCCTCTCTCTTCTCTCTCGTTCGGGCTGGCTCCGCTGCCCTCTCGCTATGCCCACGGCCGAATGCCGCCACCAAACAAGTAAACTGACAGGGACGAAAGCCGTGCTAGGACTAATAGAGCAAACTCAGGTGGGCAAGTAAATAGTCGTGCCATAGCTTCATTTACCTTCGGTTAGCCCCGCCCAATGGGTGGGGACCTACAAAGCTCCGCCTTTTCTCTAATGCTGCCTATCAATCTGAGGGCGATTGCGTGTCCAATTCTCTTAGGAAAACACGAATAACAGAGGCTGTAACCCTGCCCTCCTTACGGAGGTAGAAGGCAAGCGGGTGCCTCTGATTGGTATCCGCCTTTCGAATACAAATCAATTATTATGCCACCAAAGCCCCAAGCCCTTCAATGGGTCACTCGGTCGATTGTGCGCCTTTGCTTCATAATTTCTTTGTAAATAAATCGAACTTAATTACAAATGAATTCTTGCCTCTGACAGTCTAGACTTGTACAAGTACATCTCAAGGGCAAAATGGCTTTGTGTAGGTGCAGTCAACAGGAAAAGAATGAGTTAAGGTATTAAGGAGTTTAAAGGCAACTTTTAGACGATCACCCGAACGAAACACCACTGCTTTCTAAGCCAAGATAGAATAAATCTCCGTTATTAATGTTGATTTTCAGGATTTCATTTTAAGGAAGGGGAATATCATTTTTATAAGGGTTTCCTTCTCTGATGAGAGTTTTCGCAGATCTTGGTTAAAAGTGAAAATGAAAAGGGCGAGAAAATTTATGAAAAACCAGGTTATGTGAGTTGAAAAATGGGTCGTATTTTATGTTACTGTGAGGGTTATAGCAACGGAGAGACCTTTGAGTCAGAAATTTGGGGGAAAGAGATTCCTAAAGAAAGTGACAGCATAACAACTCTCGTAGACTCAATGGCTAAGAGAAGAAACTTGCATAGCAAAAATTCCTCCTTCCACCTACGCTCTCTGGAAATATGGATTGGTGCCAACAATATTTTATGGGGCAGTTAGTAATGAATGCCATAAGTTATAATAGTTATCTTTCTCATTTCGAGATAGGCCTTTCTATTCACACTGTAATTTTAAAATCAACAGCGATGGCTATTGAGCTATTGCTTATAGTTCAAAGTTTGAATATAAATACGAGAACCAGGACAACAGAAAAAAAAATGGATTCTTCTAATTTATTATTACACCAACGTTTCGAGGGCTAACCTCATCATCAGGCTACTAAAAATAAGGACAGCTAATATAAGGCAATATAATAGGTCTATATTGTTTGATCAGGCATTTTAAATCTTGTAAGTACAAAAATAATGAGAAAGGGGGGTTTAGCTTTCACTATATATATATATATATATATATATATATATATATATATATATATATATATATAATAGTGCTTCCCACTTAATAAAAAGCAGATTGACGTCTTCTTACCTGCCTAAGCACACCAGCAATAACTCCTTGAATTTTCCGAGCTGTTTCTTTTCCATTTTTTTCTCCGCTCTTTCATGAGACGATTTGGTTAACATCCAGGAATATTTTTTTATCTCCATAATTAACTGAATCCTTTTCTTCTCTTATTTGTCACGTACGCTCTTTTTTGCCCTGGATTCTGAGATGTAAAGAATCGGTGCCCTTGCGCTTGCTTTTTTTACCCGCCGTTGGGCATCAAATGGCGCTCTATGCAGGCCTGACCACGGAGGCTTCGACTGCCTCCTCTTCACTCCAGCACATTGATAATTTCGGTTTTGGCACTACTCATCACCTTCAGATTTAGTTTTCACTGCTTGTTTTTCCTCCTATTTTCCCATCCGAACTACCTTTTTTATAAAGGTTGTGTCTACGCTGGATTGCTCTAATTCACTCTCCTCTTCAAAAATCAATCAATAACCCTGAGAAACCTTTCCTGCTATGCAGGCGTTTGTTGATTGACTGTTTGGGCGTTGCTCAACACACTCTCTCACGCGCTCCTTCACAGTTTATCAGTTGAGTCTGCCATTATTCATTGTAAAATGCAAATTACCTTCCAGTGATTATAACGCAGTTTGGACGTGGGCATGTCGCAATAATCGAGATAATTGTGGTTCCTATTCATCATAAACACCCAACCTACCTATTTAAGCTTTGGTAGCAGGAAGGAGGATTTAACCAACGTCGGTCGCTAGCAGCAAATAGATAGGTCTAATTTTGATGGAATGTTCATGTGTGTGACATTATTAAATTCTTCTTAAATTGCTTTGCTGATTTCGTGCATCAGAGACACGTCAAATGGTGGTTTGGTGCATCAGAGAGACGTCTAATGGTTGTTTGGTGCATCAAAGAGACGTCAAATGGTGGTATGGTACATCAGAAAGACGTCTAATGGTGTTTGGTGCATCAAAAAGACGTAAAATGCTGCTTTGCTGCATTAGAGAGACGTAAAATAATGGTTTGGTTCATCAAAGAGACATAAAATGTTGGGTTGGTGCATCAAAAGGACGTTAAATGATGTTTTAGTGCATCAGAGAGACATAAAATAGTGGTTTGATGATTCAGAGAGACGTCAAATGGGGGTTTTGTGCATCAGAGAGACGTCAAATGGTGATTTGGGGCATCCGAGAGACGTCAAATGGTGGTATGGTGCACCAGAGAGACGTCTAATGGTGGTTTGATGCATCAAAGAGACGTAAAATGCCGCTTTGCTGCATCAGAAAGACGTAAAATGATGGTTTGGTTCATCAAAGAGACGTAAAATGTTTGGTTGGTACATCAGAAGGACGTTAAATGGTGGTTTGGGGCATCAGAGATACTTCAAATGGTGGTTTGGTTGAACAAAGACATAAAATGGTGGTTTAGGGTATCAAAAAGACGTAAAAGGATGATCTAGTGCATCAGAGAGACGTCAAATGGTGGCTTAGTGCATCAGAGAGACGTTAAATGGTATTTTGCTGCATCAGAGAGTGTCAGAGATCAGAGAGAGAGGAAGATGCGCGCGGCCGCGCCTTTTAAGGAGAAAGAAGAGACACCTGGTCGAGCATTTTTGCCTGCGCTAATGAAGGCGCGAAATCACGAGAGGACGTAGTGGCCTGAAATCCTGTCATCGCAGAAGACTGTGAGAAACTCGAAGGTCCCATTGGAAGTCGGACAAGGTTTAGACTCGCCGGCTTAGGAACCTTCCCGCGATTTTGCTAATAGGGCAAGACTACCCTCGCCTGGAGATGCGTCGGACACTGGAAAATTTCCCCTTCGGGCGGAGGGGTGAAAACTTAATTCGACCACCCCACTATAAATCCTCCAGACCCAGAGTTGAAAGGCAGTATCCGATGCCTGCCCTTTCCCGTCAGTACCTGCCGTCTGCACTTCCCCGTTCGTACCCGCAATTTGCCCAATTCCTCGCAGAACCCCTCAAGCTCCGGGTATTCTTGTTTAATTCGAGTGAGTATACCCCTTACTAGTTGTTACCCGCTCCTCGAACGCAACGCGCTCAGTCTCGATTCGGTGCTCTAAACTCGAAGGCTAGATCTAAGTTCATCCCGTTAGTAGTCATTATCAGCGACCATTACTTTAAATTTGCGCCAAAGTAAGGATTACTCCATCGGACCAAATCTTCGAGGTAACAGCAACGCGCAACTCTCCTGTGCAAGTGCTCTCTCTACCCCTCCCCTCCCCAGTGTAAGCCTCCATCGTCGGCGTCGTGTACGCTCAAGGTCATTCGAGCGACCCCTCGGTCGGTATTGTTCGTTCGTGTGTACGGCGACCGTCCTCGCCAAGTCCCCCCCTTTAAGACGCTGAGACTCGTGTACGTCTAATGTCTTGTATAGCTTGCTTCAAACCCATGTTAACCTTTGTAAAAAGAATATTAATTTGCATATTAGTAAAGTTATTTTTGTACTCGTTTTTCTATGGTACCAGAACCTCCTAAAATAACTGACTATTTGGCCAGGATAGAATTCGGTTAATTTGCACTTTGTCTGCATTATAAGTCTTCAACGCACATAAGCCTCATTTATATCAGCTGAGAAACGCAGGAAGAGTTGATCTCGACCCTATTCTACGACAGAGAGACGTCAAATGGTGGTATAGTGCATCAGAGTGACGTCAAATGGTGGTTTGGTTCATCAGAGAAAAGTAAAATGGTGGCATGGTGCATCAGAGAGACACGTCAAATGGTGGTTTGGTGCATTAGAGAGAGGTAAAATGCGGGCTTAATGCATCAGAGTGACGTCACATGGTGGCTTGGTGCATCAGAAAGACGTCAAATGGTGGTTTAGTGCATCAAATAGGCCTAAGATGGTGGTTTGGTGCTTTAGAGAGAGGTAAGATGGGGGTTTGCTGCATCAGAGAGACGTCTCATAGTGTTATGGTGTATCAGAGAGACGTCAAATGCTGGTTTGGTGCATCAAAAAGACCTAAGATGGTGGCTGGGTTCATCAAAGAAACGTAAAATGGTGGTTTGGTGCATCAAAGCGATGTAAAATGGTGGTTTGGTCCCTCAGAGAGACGTAAAATGGTGGTTTGGTGCATCAGAGAGACGTAAAACGGTAGTTTGGTGTATCAGAGAGGCATCAAATGTACCTCTTGAAATCAAGAAAATACCTACCACTCAGGGGAATGTTAAATAAGATTGTAATTGTTCGTTAAAGGTCCCAGTTTACCACAAAACCTTTTGTCTCTTCACTAGTGGTGACGCAGCCAGATTTATGGTAGCAATGCAAATCATTTTTGCACGGCCAAACTGGTGTCGCCACCACAATTTACATGTAGATGAACAGAGCACCATCTTAGGGAAACCCCCTCCGCAAATAGATCTATTAAAGAATTCCATCGGGGAATCTCCTCGAGCAAACTCCTTTTGGAAAACCCTTTGTAAAATTGGGGAACTCCCTCGAAGAAACTCCTTGAGTAAATTCCTTTCGGAAACCCTTTGCGAATCCCATTTTGGAAACTCGCTTGAGAAAAAACCCATGAGCAAACCCATTTGTGAAACCACTGCGAAATCCCTTCGAGAAACCCCCTATGACAAGTTTAATTTTATCTATGCATAAATTTTTCCAAAGAAATAGAAGAAAATGCAAGAATCCACTGTAAAGTCGTCGCCATTATACGTAAGGAAGCCTGGGATAATTATAAGTGTAATTTCTTACTTCCAAAAACACTAAAAGTCTCCGAATTCTTAATTTTTCCAGTGCATTATGTTCATGAACAAATCGATTAGTTCCAAGCCTGTGTTAGGTTTTACATATTTGTTCCCAGTTTTTTCCTTGTTAGGAACTTTATAGTTAAATAGGAATTAATTCTTACTAATGCCGCTGTCATTTCAAGGTAATGCAGAATTATGGTTCGTTAAGCTCTACGGAGGTCTATTTTCGAGGGTTTTTTTTTTCTTTTTTGACTCTGTCGTTTGGTATGGCGAGTTTCATATTGCATATATTGTCACCTCCGCTCTTTTGAGTTATTATGATGTTTGTTTTTTTCTCTCTCACCTACGGTATTCTAAATTATTATAATCTTTTCCATTCCTATATTTTCTGCATTTCGCTTTTTTCTCAACCGTTAGTAGCAAAGTTTATATTACTCGGATTCTTTTCTATATATCATCCTTTTTGCAACTTGCTAACGTTACATTTTGACTATTAAATAATTTTAAGTCATCAAATGTTTCAGAGACGGAGTAGGGATGGAGAAAATTCGCTGTAGTAGTAGTCAACTGTCTCCAAATATTTTCACTATTACTGATCTTTGTTTTCTACGTTTGGTTCTTCCCTTGTTCTTAATCTCGCATTTCTCCTTTGAGTTCATCCCTTATTTGGTAACAGATTCCCTCTTCTTCTAATTTCAAAAGAGTAAATCGAATCAACTTTAACACAGGATCTAGTTTTTTAGTTTAGATTCTGCCATTTTTCAATCTTCGCCATTGTTCTCCAAGAGCCAATTCCGCCTACCCTTTCATCTGTTCTTGGCACTTTGAGATGCATAATAATAATAATAATTTGATGCAGTTCTCAACCATATTTGTTGATAAATATCACAAAAGTTCATAAACGCCATTTGTCAGCCATTGGTTGAATGGTCCATTGATTGGAGCATGAAATTCATTGAGTAAAAAGGTAAAGTATTTCACATTAGATTTAAAACCTACCTCACGATGTCAAGGTGTGCCTTGGGAATGAACTTAGAATAAGATTAAATAAGGAATTAAAATTTCTCCAACATTATGGTGATGTATTCAAGAAAGTTTATAAATGTTGCAATTTGTTTAAAAATATTTTATACATAAATCCCAACAGAATTAAAATTGGTTTTAAATTTCAGATCAATCTGATTTATACTCTGCAATTCAGGCAAATATTTAGATATAAATGTAAATAAATAACGAAGGAAGAATTTAGTAACGTAAAATAAGAAAGCAAGTTCTTGTTACTAAATTACATCTTGTAAAAACCTTATTAAGGGAAGAAGGAAATGTTTTTAGGGAGAAAAATTGAAACGTTTAGTAATTTAGGTTATTAAATTTCCAAAGGTCCCCAAAATGGAAAGATATTGTTTGCTGGACACAAAAATAAACAAAAACGATATATATATATTTGAATTACTCCACATTTTTCGCAAACAATAAACATAGCTTCCTCAAATTTAAATTAAATACAGAAAATATGATAAAATATATAAATATTGCTTTTAATATTGATATGGGAGATGCGTCATAGCAAACAATACTCCTTTCTTGCTTTGCTGCAATTAACAATTTAAGGATGAAATTTTTTCCAATATCACACCAATGACAATTCCTTCAATTAAATTGATGAATCTAATCCTAAAAGTTTAAGGACTTCGTCAGGTAACATAAAATCTTGGATCGTCGATATAATCCGATTAACGAACGTTTGTAGAAAAGAAAACCTGAGATTTTGAATAAAACAACAAAAAAACAACGTGTAAAACAAGTCTTAAACTATAAATCAAAATATAGTAATAAAATCCAAAGAAAACATGACATAGAATAACGAAAAGTGATCTTATATTTTCATCTTAAGATTTTGGCATATCGCATACCGATGGATTTCAAATTCTGATGACTTCTATGTACACACACAAACTAAATTTTTGCTCACTTGCAAACTTAATATCTAGACTGAGTCTAGATCCATTCAGGAAAGGTCACCTTATTTTAATCCAGACGTCACCGCACGCAAGTACTCTGACACTACTGCGAAATGTAACTTCGATTTCTTTTAGTCTATTTCATTTCACACCTATTTGCCTACTCCTCGGGTTGCACCAAGACGCTAATCTCCCCAAGCCCGAGTTCCCATACTCGATCCAAGCAGCGGTCCGGTTCCTGGAAATGTCTTACGCCCTCCCCATAACACAGTGAAAAATCCATCGCCTGTCAGAGCGTTGCTTCACTGCAATCGACAGATAGGGGAAAATCGGTTTGTTGACCGCGAATGGAATCAATACGTATCGGATCGTGTTACCGGCCTGCTAGAGAACCCGTTTGGGCGAACTTCAAAATTGGGTATTTTTCACTACAATCCTCCTAAATATTTCAAGAAAGTACCTAATAGAACTGCCCTCCAAAGGAAAGCCTATTCGTACAATTCAATATTTGTCCTTGTGTAAACTTGTTCTGAGAGATTTTAAATGCATCGTCACAGTAACTATTAATTATTTGGTTTATTTCTATAAATGTTCGGGGTTATTTTTCTTCTTCCTCTTTCTTTTTCATCTTTGTTCGGTCGCATAAGTATTCAATAGAAAGAAAAATGTCCCAGGAAGGGTTACATATGTCCGTATATTTAAGTTTATGTGTACCAATGTGGATATTTCTATTGGCCTGAAATAACTCCGTTTTTTAAATCAATGCAATCCTGATAGATTTAGTACTTTTCATTGTTTCTTTTGATTATTCCTTTGCTTCCAGTTTCTCTCCAATTCCTACTTCTATCTTGTGAAAGAGCGAGTTGCTTTGCCGGCCAGACTCCATTTCTCGAAGGGTTGAGGTAGCTTCCGAGGTCATTTTCACCCTCCCTTAAACAAATTTAGTCTCTTTCTTCGTTCTAAAATCTGACTGATCAGTTTCTAATAAACGCAAATAAATTAAATCCAACGTGTCTCATTACTACACACATCCACGCCCCAATTCATGAAAACCTTGTGGTTCCGCACTGACTTTGTATATTGCTGGCACGTCTCATCTATCAATCCATGTATATTGGAGAATTTACACAACAATAAATCCTGGATTTTTAAACACTAGATTTTAGTAAATACAAACTGTGCGATATTATATTTTATTATTTAATTATTATTATTATATACCCTGGCAATCATTCACGTGGGAATTAATATTTAATTCTGTAATATCGAGTGAGAATCTAAAGTTTTTTCCTCATTCGTATCTCAAAACATGCGACTAGGGCCTCTCTGTAAAAAGTTGGCCATGTTTGGTCCATCGACGAATGAGTTAATAAATGAGAGGCGATTGAAAGATTGAATGGATTCGTGGGAAGAAAAAACAACGTAAACACACCTAGGTCGCGTGCTCTCAATTATTTTAAAAAAATATATAACAAACGTATTATCAATTAACATCTTATCCGACCTTATGACCTTCAAAACTTTCAAAAGCTGATTGAAAAGTAAAATGATTACCATCCGATCGACATAGTAACTTATAGAATCGCGTCCACGCGACTAAAAAAACGGAAAAGCATTGACCAAACTTTTGGGAGGATGGCGAATCATTTAGACGAAAATTGAGCGAGATAACAAGAAAAATAATTGAAAAGGACAAAAGGAATGTCAGAAAACTAAAAGTGGCATGGCAAATTCCATTTTTTAAAATTTAAATCTATCACTGAAGCATTATTATTTTATTATTAACATTATTATTATTAATGGCATCAACACGTTCTGTAAGAGACTTCTCTGGGCAATAGGGACTAGTAGAACGTACAATGAAATCACCTCCCTTTATGGGAAGGACCTAATAAAAATGAATAGGAAAGACAAAATTAAAAACCCGCTGGAAAATTTAGTTGTACGGTACACGCTCATACTTATAAAACAAATACTTGAAGGAACGAACTTAAAATTACATAAACAAGAAAAAGAAACGAAAAATAATAAAGAAACGCCTGGAAAAAGAACACGAAATTCAGATATTAATTCGATAGAGGAGTGATAGCATTTTTTAATTTAGAGAACAATTTCTAACAAAGATTCAATAAAATAAACACAAATTCATTTTTAAAAGAGACAAAAAATAAATAAAATCAACTTTGCGTTTACAATGGCGATTACTTTGGTCAGTAAATGAAAATAATGAAAGTGAAGAACAGTCATGATAAGAGTAGATAAGAATGTAGAGAACGTACCTGGAATAGTTAACACCATAAAACCTTATTAGTAATAATTCTCACGACGAAAGAATAAAAGAACTTAAAAGTACAAACTAGTTGAGTTTAAGGGGAAAGAAACTGCTTTATGTAGTACAATTCTTAGGTGGGGTATGATTGCTCTCATCAAAGGCTACGATACTCAACTCCGGGAACGATTATAAGATAATAGAAGAAAAACACCCGAAAATTATCAGCTCTTATCCTCACGTTTGTTAATGGGAATCATCACCTTATATTGTCGCGTTTGTTAACAGGAAGCATCGCCCCATATTGTCGCGTTTGTTAATGGGACTCATCGCCCTATATCGTTGCGTTTGTTAATGGGAATCATCACCCCATATTGTCACGTTTTTAAATGGGAATCATCACCCCATATTTCCGTGTTTGTTAGTGAGAATCATCGCTCTATATTGTCGCGTTTTTTAATGTGAATCATCACTTCATAATGTGCGTTGCTAAATTAGAATCATCACCCTTATATTGTTGCGTTTGTTAAGTGGAATCATCGCCCTTTATTGTCGATTTTTTAATGGGAATCATTTCTTCGCGTTTGATAATGGGAATTATCGTCATCGCCCCTTTTTGACTCGTTTATTAATAGAAATCATCACCCATATTGTCGCGTTTGTTAATGGGAATAATCGCCCCATATTGTCGCGTTTTTACATGGAAATCATTACCGCATATTGTCGCGTTTGTTAATAATAATCATCTCCCTATATTGTCGCGTTTGTTAATTGGAATCATCTCTCCACATTGTCGCGTTTGTTAGTGGGAATAATCACCCCATATTGTCGCGTTTTTAAATGGGAATCATCAGCCCATATATTCGAGTTTGATAATGTGAATCATCGACCTATATTTTCGCGTTTGTTAATGGGAATCATCACCCCACATATATATTGCGATTTTTAATGGGAATCATAGCCCCTATATTGTCGCGTTTGTTAATTGGAATCATTATTCCATATTATCGCGTTTGTTATTTAGAATCATTGCACTCTATTGTCGCGTTTGTTAATAGGAATAATTACCATAGATTTTCATGTTTGTTAATGGGAAACATCGACACATGTTATCGCGTTTTTTAATGGGAATCATCACCCCATATTGTTGAGTTTGTTAATGGGAATCATCGCCCTATTTTGTTGCGTTTGTTAATGGGAATATTTGCCCCTTGTTGTCTTGTTTCTTAATGGGAATCATCTTCCCATATCTTCGTGGTTGTTAATAGGAATCATCTCCCATATTGTTGCTTTTGTTAATCGGAAATATCGCCCTATATTGTCGCGTTCTTTAATGGGAAGAATTGCACGCTTTTGTCTCGTTTGTTAATGTGAATTATCTCCCCATTTTGTCGCGTTTGTTAATGGGAATCATCCTCCCATATTGTCCCGCTTGTTAATGGGAATCATCCCATATTGTTGTGTTTGTTAATGGGAATCATCCCATATTGTTGCGTTTGTTAATGTAAATCATTGCCCCTTATTGTCGCGTTTGTTAATAGGAAATATTTGTTCGCACTACTACTATTTCGTTAGTTCATTGACCTGGGAGAGGGGAAATAATGCAATGACGATTATTTTCCAATTATCGTACGAGAGATAAAAGAGAAATAGCGAGTGGGGTAGAAATAATATTAATTCTCATTATCGGCAGTATTTCCTCTCACTTACTATTTTATCTTTATTTAAATTTTCAGAGCATTTGAAAACCCGCCCGACAAGAATCGAAAGTTTTGCAATAGCATTTTTGTAGAAAATATTATGTATCAACAGAACGATCAAATTGACCAGAAAATGTATCAAAGCAAAACTATTTATATAACTAATTTCATATATGGCTAATCTCAGCTGTCCTATTTTACGTTTTTACATATGAAACTAGGTTTTCATTTATAAAATGCATTTTTATGGAGTATAAAAGTTTTATTAGCACCCCAAAATATTTAAAACAAACATTTATAATGGAAAATTAATAAAAAATTATCGTTCCCCTTCATATACATCATGTTGAATTTTTCATCAGAGAGCTTAAACCTCTTGGCTCTGATGATGTACTTCGCGAAAGAGAACAGGCGCTCCACTATAGCACCAGAAAGAACAGCTATGTTGCACCAGAACAAAGTTAAATAATTTTTTTTTAGAGTTTTAGAAGTTTCGATTGATTTTAATAATACATTATTGGTGAATAAATATAGTATTGGCATATAATACTTCATGGGTGAATAAAATATCAATATTAAATAATAAACAGCCAAAGCTTCTCATGCATGGAAGTTGCGCCATGCAGGCTGTCTACAAACTTCTTAGAGAGCCATTATATAACAAGGTCCTGGGCAATAATCATCAACGACATTTTAGACATGCTGGTCTCATGGGTTAACATGACATCCATGAAGTTGACTGGGTGTATACCTCGTCCTCCCTTTTTGTATTGATTGTCATCTCCAGTGCCTCATGTTTGAGCTGCTACTCTACCTTGGCCTCCATTAACTTCTTGGCATACTCCTTCTTGTCTTTACTCCTGTCATATTTTCCCAGCAAGAGTAGAAGAAACCTAATAACATTGTTTAAAAAATGGTACTGATTAATAACTTTACAGTTTACACTAATTATAATAAGAACGCTGAAATCTTATCACATTAACAATTAGCTAAAAATATACAGGTCTAGGTACTAACTATAGTGATTTTACTCAACATTATACTAATTTAATAAATAACTATACTTGGATGGAAGCCAGCATCGAACAAGCAATCATGATTTTCCAGAATTAGATCGAGCCTATTCTTAATATCTTCTACCAGAATGTTCACTAGAAAGCTGCATTACAGCTGGTGTATGTTCAAGTCCTTGCGCATCCTGATGAAAGTGATGTACAGAGGGATAGGAGCCATATTAAGTCGGCATTTTTATCGTTGTATCGTGTCAAGAACGGTTGCCACAGGCTACATTGCCTTTGCATAGTCATTCTTTAAGTCTAGTTACTGTTCGATAAAGGCCGGCTAGCCTTGTTGGACTATCACCCTGCGCAAACCATCCTTCTTCTCCTCAATAATCTTGTTGAGGCAGACGATCGCATCGTACAAGCTGTTTCACCTGATGTTGTTTGGAACCACCAGCCTCTTTTAGAGCTCCTTTTAGAGGGCGTCAGCAGTTAGTGTGTTCTGGTTTTGAAGGTTCCACGGGGCTTCTGCCTTGCCCAGGGCAGCCCTGTAGGCCTTCTTGAAGACGTCATCTCCTGGGGCCTTTCCAGAGTCTTTGGAAGCGACAAGGCTCCATGTGTGCACCACACAATATATGTAGTCGGGGAGCTTGTTCCTGTTCGCCTTCTTTACACTATACTCTGCTTCGAAATAATCAGTAAGCATATGTTCCAGCAGAGTATCTTGAAAGTCATTGACGTCAACCTGATTACACACAGGGGGAAGGGGGTCAGGAAACAAGTCCCTTTCCTCTCCGAACTGGCTGAAAACCTTGCGAAAACTTGGCGTCTTATTCGTTGTAGTCAGTGTATCTTTCTTTTCAATGAGGAAGTTAACATGGATTTTCTCTATTGCATGGGCAAGTATATCATCGGTGTGTTTTCTTTTCAACCTCACACAAGAGAGCACGTCAGGCTATCTAATCAGTGGTCCGTCATCCACAATTAACTCTTCTTGGAAGCTTTCTAACAGTAGTCACCACCCATTGGACCTCACTTAGAGTACTAGAAATGTAAAAATTAGAATTTAAGTAAATAAAATTAGCTTATTGTCATCTCAGGTAAAGCCTAGATTAAGGTTTTTATTATTTGATTTTAATATTAAATTTTGTCTTATGAATCAGTGACCAGGGTTGGCAAAAGGAACAAAATTTTGAAACAAGACCAATAAAACCCGGGTGTTTTATTGTTTTTTTTCAAATCTCTGTTTTTTGCAAAAAAACAAATGCTCCAACATTAGAATAACATAGAAAAAGAATAGCTATCTCTATGTTTATATAATATTAATAATTAATTAGTTTAATAATTATATTATAGTAAGAAATGATTACAGTAACAGATCACTCTGATCAAGAATTGTGGGTACCTATGATAGCCATAACCTGTAGAAGGAGAGATGAATTATTATGAGTCAGTATCAGAGAAATAACCTTAATTCGATACAAATTTGTTAAAATTATAAACATAAATATGAGTTTTGAATAAAATAATGATAAGTAGCATTCATTTCTTGAAAAGAAAAGTGTAATTTTGAAAAAAAAACCCGTAATAAATCCCGGATTATTTAGGGCTGGATTTTTTGATTTGCCAACCCTGTCAGTGACTAGATACTACATACTTTTAGGTAGGTATTTAATTTGTTAAATGGTACATCACCTTATTAGTTGTTCCTTCCTCTTGTCTTAGGACTCAATGATATGTCTCTCCAAGGTCCTTCTATAGAGAATCACTCTGACGGTATTCAGGACCTTGGAATACATCTTGAACCCAAAATAGTTTGCCACTTGCAAGGGATACATGGTGTAGACGATCAAGTCGACGAGTACCATGTCCATACAATTCTGGGAATTGATGGCGCCAGCTGCACTTATGCCAAAAGATGCACAAATAGAGGGCTGACGAGGTTGCTTGACTAGCTTCATGGCGGTATATGGAGTAGATACTTCACTGAACATAGCTAGTTTAGAGAAATGTCTCTTTTGCTGCCCCACAAGCCTCCTCCACTTCTGTAGTTGACAAGATGTGTCCTCATGAAGGGGATCTTAATGTTGTTGCTGCTTTTGGTAGTTCCTGATAGTATGCTGCTTGGACACAAACTTGTCAAGATGCGACTAGTGGCTCTCAGCCAGCTCAGAGTCATTATTTAACTTGGGCACGTCGATATCACTCTCATTAGCCACAGCAGTTCTTAAGTGTTCAGTCTGTCCTGGCCGACTTCTGTCCTACATACAGACAACTGAGTCAATGGGATACACTCTTGTTATGTACTTGATTGAGACACCATGGCTATGAATCTATGATTACTCCACAGTCCGATTATCTCTTGGTTTAGTCACTTGGACAATATCGATTTCACTACTTAAATACGAATAAAAAAACGTTTCTGATCTAAAGTGAACTGGAATAAAAAATAATTAACGGATTAACAGAAGTTGATGATAATCAGTTAACTTAAAAAAAAAATAACGAATTAACGCGTTGACAAAAATATTATCTCCGTTATTAATGAATTAGCGATTAAGGTGGAAATACCCAGCACCTGTTCTAATTGATATCTTTACATATAAAGTAAGTCTAGAAATTATATTTAAACGTTCAAAATAGTCAGAGCTCTCTTAAAATAGTGTTATTTTGTGTAACTTTCTTCATGAAGTGAAAATAACCATGAGAAAAAAAATGTCATGTGGATATATGGAATCTAAATGTTATTGAGGGGAAAATAAGACAAATTATTGTTGAAGTGACTATTTTATTGTCAAGAGAACATTCGCAGATTTTAACTAATAGGAATACATACATTGAGTTTTAAACCTATATATATATATATATATATATATATATATATATATATATATATATATATATATATATATATATATATATATATATATATATATTGAAAAATCATATGATAACAAAGTAATGCAAGTTTAAACGAGTTATATGGAATAATTCTAAGAAATTCAATGGACAGTATATGAAACATAATTTTCAAGAACCTTCTTCTGAATATGAGCAGTCTATTGTTTACTGATGAAGTCAGAGTTTTGATGGAGTCAGTAGAACCATTCTTTGCAGGTGGCTTCCCAAAGGTAATTTCTGTTGTTAAATCGCCTGACATCGGCGTAAAATTCACTCTTCAGATGCTCCACAAGTTGGTTTTGGATTTAGGTCTCAACTATTGGGTGGCCAGTCGATGATTGAGTCTCCTACAAATCCTTTCGACTCTATAAGAGAACTCGTAGGTATAAGTAGGAGCATTATCCTGAATAAAAATTAGTGACTTATTCAACTTCACTGGCTGTCTCTAGAACCAAGATAGGGAGTTTTTCTCCAAGAACTCGCAGTAAGTCTTCGAATCCATTTTGACGCCATCAACCATTCTGAAATGTTCTACTACCTTGTCTCCAAGAAATGCAGGCAAAATCATAAATCCTCCTCCCCATTGTTGTCAATGTTGCCTGGCCATCTGTCAAATCCAATCTGACTCTTGATTCTTCATTTTTTCCTAAATATTTGTGCCGAAAATAAACGTTTTTCTTTAGGGGGGGAGGTCAGATTTCTAACGGTAGAAAATTTCATGAGATCATCCCCTCTCTCTCGACGCAGGACAAACTCCAGTAACTTAAAAAAAATTGGCTTTGCTACTAGCATGATGGGATTTGGCTAATTTTCTATTGATTTAGAATAGATCTCTGGGATAAGAGCTAGAAATTCTGATTGGAACTTTTTCTTTTGGGGTTGAATGTCATTTTCTACAATTTTATTTACGGTACGATAGCCACGCTTCAAATATTTTGAAATTTTGAGTGAAGACTTTTCCTTACCTAATTTCGTCATGATGCAATTTTTCTCTTCTAAGGAAAGTTGTTTTTTCTAGTCATTTTATCAGAAAATGCTTCTTTCAAAAGATGTCTGAGGGTCGCTGTAATCGAATTTCATAAGATCGATTATAACTATGTAATACCTGAGATAAAGTGCTGTGGGTATCTGTTAAATTGTGTTTTTTACATTAATAAATGTATCTGAAATAAAAAAAAACAGGAACATTTTCTGGAAAATGATAAGTCGTTAAAGAGGCACGGCATATAATCTCCAGAGTCCCCTTATAAAAGACCCATCTATTTAGAACCTTACAAATTTTTCACGAAAAATGAAGATTAAAGGACTTTAGATAGTCTTAATTCAAAAAGAATCTTTAATTGTACTAAAAGGATATTGAGAAGACTTTCTTAAGTGAAAATGTAAAATTTTGGAATAAATTACTGAAAATTTCGTTAAGAGCAACGATGTCCATAACTGAAAAAATCCCCTGGTTGATCACAATGATCGTCGTTTTGGGAAGTTTGCGAGAAAGTTTTAATCCCATCCTCATAGTTAATGGTATCATTTGTGGTACCTATATAGATAATTCTGAAGTTTTTTAGCTCCCATTTGTCAAAATTATCTCATGAGGATATTGATAATGATTTCAATGATGATAATTATTCTTATTGAAATAATTATTTAAATGTATTTTCATGATCGTTTTGCCAAATTTAGTAAAAAAAGATCTGCTGACCAAAGTCGCGTGGTCTCATTTATTCTGATTTATGAACTTAAGACCTTCAAATCTTTTAAGAACTCCCCAGTTAACCTTGGGAGGACCTTGACAATTATAGCAATATGAATATAATGTAAAACAACATAAGGGTTTCAAATTTCGTTAAAATCGGCTTAATAGTTATGATGTTATTGCCAAAACAAAATAATTCACGGGCTAACCTTAGGAAGACCTTGGCAATTGTAGCATTTGAAAGAGAATGTAAAACAACATAAGGGCTTCAAATTTCGTTAGACTTGGCCGAATAGTTACAATGTTAGTACCCCCCGAAAACAGAAGCAAAACGGAGACCGACGGAGCGACCGAGCGTCATAATGAGATATAGAGTCACACGCGACTAAAAAGGTGAAATAATAAAGAAAAAATGACAAATGTGAGGAATTTACAGTATCTTGCAAAAATGTTAACAATGTTTAATAATTTCGTCTCCCTATGGATGGTGATTGGAGGGGTAAAAATGTTACCACCATAGTGATAGTTAAAGGTCGTAAAAGACCCCTAAATCCAATCACACTCTTTAATGAAATGGGTGGAAGTGTTACTGTGAGTTTCCTTTCTTTGTTACAATAGTCCCCCAAATATGTGAAATTGACAAGGTTTGCCTGCCCAGAACTAAATCTATCTACCTATATATCTATCTAATAATAATATATATAAATAAAAGCGATGTGTGTGTGTGCCCATCTCAAAAACAGGCCCACATATTTTTTTTAATTTTGCATGCAGATGGGGTTTGGGGCCAGTAGTACATACATATACTCATTTGAACCCACAAAACTCTGCGGGGCCCGCGAGGCCCACAAAAAGGGGGTTGGGCATTTGTAACCAAAAGTCTTTGATGACGTCATAAGCATGAAAGAAATTTTATCATTAGAAATGAGTCTTTTTTTTTCAATCTCAGAAAGAGGTTGTATGTGTAGAGAGGCTCTTTAGCTAGGAGAGGGATCTAGCAGACAAGGTTTCTAATACAATTTATAAAATATCAAAAATTTGCAACAATGTTGGTTCTAATGAATCATTTAACTTTAAACTCAATTCCTTTTATTCAGAATCTTCTCTCTAGTGCAGGGGTTCTTAAACTTTTTGGCCGCGCCCCCCTTAGCAATATTCATCGGATCTCACGCCCCCTCCCCATCCATTTCTATATCCATAAAAATCAAGTTCGTGTTTTTGAGTTTGTAAAAAGGGCAGGTTATATTTTTATTACAATGTCTCATCATCAAATCACAACCAGCTTCGGCTGAACATTTTTTTATGTGAGCAATCACAATCAGTAAAATCAATGGGGAGGATGAAGTTGTTTTTTTGAAGCCAATAATTGAATGTGAAGTTTGGTTGACGACAATGCGCATCACAAATCTGCCTCACAGTCGAGCCTGTTCCTTGATTTCGTCTTCACATTCACGAGTGTAGAAACCCCAGTTTTACAAAGGTAAGTGGCAGAGAACGGTAGCAAGGTGCACAGTGCTACAATTCCAACTTTTTGGTATACGCAAAAGTATTTCGTCCAGAAATCGCTCAGATGCATCGTTTGGAAATCGTCTTTTGCGGTAGAGTTGAATTTCAATTCCAAAAATTTCTCCTGCAGATAGTCCGGTAGGATGTCTTCGTTGACTCCAAAGGCGTTTCTCGTCAACTTCCACTCTGGGAGTTCGGAGTTTTCCAGGTCTGGGAAGTAGCGCTCGAATTCTCGTTTCAAGACTCGAGATGTTCCTTCCCTTGCAACTTCAACTCGCCTTCCAGAAGAAGCTGCTTTTCCTCAAGGGCTGCATTGAAGTTGGCAAAAGAAGCCGCCTTTCCCCTCTGAATTCTCCGAAGCCACAACCCCAGCTTCGCTAAGAAAGAACTATTGCAGCATAATGATCCATGCGACTCGTATTACTTCCTTGCAAGAGACTGTTAAGAACATTCAACGTTTCGAAAATATCGACAAGGTATGCCAATGTCAGTTGATGGAACAAGAGATCCTGTTTTCCTTGAGCTTCAAGAAAGAGCTCCACTTCTTCTCTCATCTCGTAAACACGAGCCAACATGCTCCCCTTCGACAGCCAACGAACAGCCGTGTGCAACAACAGAGTCTCATGATCAAAACCGATATCCTTACACAGCATTGCAAACAGCCTCGTTTAAAGGGACCGGCAGAACAACATCTCCTCCCCAATTGAAGTAGATCCCACAAAACGAACGTAGACCACCAACTGAGACAGTTGAGCAACATCAGTGACCACATCACACTGAATGGCGAAAAAAGATGTAGCACGTATCTTTTCAAGAACTTGAAATTCAACATCCTTTGCCAGTTCATCGATTCGTGTTTTCATAGTAGAATCAGAGAGGGAAATCGTCTCTAGCTTTCGGCTCTTGACCTTTCTCAATACAAGACTGCATGTTTTTTGCATGCATGGTTTGATCAGTGTTTCGCCAATGTTGTGGGTTTTTTTCGCACGAGCAATCATATGAGCGATTTCGAAAAACGCTTCCACTACTTTAGTAGATGATGATTGACGAAAGTTCTCTCCACCCGCAATCTTCATTTTATTGAAAGATTCATTTTTCATTTGAAAGAACGCCAATGGCTTGTTCTAAAGGCCAGGGTGTTTCGTCTCCAGGTGACGTTTCAAGCGACTCGGCCTCAGGGCATCATTGATCAGAGTATCGAAACATATCACGCATTTTGGTACGCTCTGACCATTCATCGTGGCATAAGTGAACCCGTACTGAAGATAATCATCGAGGTATTGCCTTTACTTACCGCTCATCATATATCAAAATCTGCGAAAGGAAGAGAAACAATTAGCACAAATCGCTATCTAGATTCTTTATTTATTCAGTTTTAGTTACTCATTCGATTCGATTTACTCAGTTGTGAAGAAGTACAGTCGAATAGGGGATTAATAAGCCCTTCTGCTTCTTCCCCCGGTTCATGTTGCCATTGCTTGTGTGCATAGTCTTGTATTGTGGTGAATACATGATATGATGAAATGATGTTTATTAAAATATTATCAGGGTTATTCAGCACATCTTATCAAAGACTGCTATCTAAATTCAGCCATGAACTCAATGTAACCTAAATATGCCACTTATTGTTTGTATGAATTTTATGTCGGCCATATTCTTCTTAAATAATATTTTATATTGATGTATTGCTTATTATTATTGAAATATAATCTTTTCAGATTAGCCTTACATGTAATTACACTATTCACAGATAATTTTGATCATATTTTGACTAAAGTTTTACTGGACTACCTGCACTCACTGACCCACTGTGCCAACTAGGTAAACTTGTTTTCAGCTAAAGAGCATCTGACTATAATATATCTGATAAAATACTACAAATTATTGTATGGTAAAACAGCAAATAAATCAGATCGTATATTTCACATCAAAACCACAACCAGAACGAGAGATCATACATGCATAATATAAAAAGTAATATTACCTAACTGTTGGGAATGGTGCATAATAAAACTTCTTTAGCTATCAGTGCACAAACACTATGAACCCTCTCCTCTCATTTGTTGTTGAATCACAAACAGCATGTTAATTTAAAGTTCTCCAAAAAGATACACTTACTACTAGATACCTACACTATTTGATTTTGTGTAATGATCTACTTAGCATACCTAGCTCACACATCATAATTATATTTTCTTCATCTTCACTTACTCTAGGTACCTTAATTTTTTTTCATTTTTCTGTATACTATGTATCCTGTCTTCTAAACTGTCAAGAGCATTCAACATACTACCTAATCATATGGTTCTTGGATTGGATTGCAAAAGCAATACAACATACATAATTGATGCACGCTACCATTAACACTTCGTCTGAATATTACGTCTCACATACTTCCGGAACGTCGTGGGCTTTTCTTATGCAAATTATATATTCAGCAATCAAAGTTAAAATCTAGCCTATTAAATGTCGTTGATGTTATGGTAATTACATATATTTTCCATAGAAACTTCTATAAAATAATTTTTATGCACAGCGTCACGTGATAAAACTTTGGGAAGCAAACTGGCCTTTGAAATGTTGCTTAACTTTTACTCACTTCTCAAGATTAACCAGCAAAAAAGACGCCACACTGGATCGCGCCACGCCTCCCCTGAGAACCCTTGACGCCCCTCAGTTTAAGAACCTCTGCTCTAGTGCATCACTCCAATATTTTCCAATTTCATCTTAGAGAAGAAACTCTTTGACATAATTTTAAATTCAAGAGGATAAGAAATCTTTATGACCAAGAAAATCAGAAAAATCTTTGAAAAACCTTCCAAATTGAAAAAGAAGCACAATTCCAAAGGTGTAGATGATGTTCCTTACAAAAAGTTAAAACCGGATTCAGGGATCAGTGCGATGTCTGCGGGTTGCATTAAACCGTCTTGCGTCAGCCATTTGGGAATGGTTAATAATGCAGTTTGCCCGCAAAGACATTGTGCATAATTTCATTATTTTTTTTTTTGCTACCAATTTGAATTGGTATATGAACGGGCACCTGGGGATGGCAACTGTTTATTTCATAGCCTTTCCAAAGCTTTGCAGCGACTTGATATTGAGGCAGATCATTTGTCGCTCAGAGCTCTTGTTTCAGAAGTGTTGGAATCGAAAGAAGAATGTTTCTTACTCTTTCTTGATACAGACTCTGGTGACTCAAAACTGGCCTTCAAAAACTACTTGCAAATCACTTCGATCTGGACAAAAATGGGGGAATCACATTGAAATCCAGTTATTGGCCGAAGCCTATTATGCCATAGTACGAAATATTTTTAATGGAAGCAACCTATCATTGATTAATATCAATGATGAAAACACAAATAAAATTATCACTTTAGCATATTGGAACAACTTGTACTACGATGTCTTATTGCCATCGCATGAAATGTTATCTCATTCAAGTGTAGAAGAAGAAGATATAGGCATTGAGTCTCAGTATTATCGACAGGACCATCCTGCTGAGTCTCAGAGAGTTGCTGAAGATCCCAGTCAAATGTAAACCAGAAGAGTATCCAAAGCTGCAAGAGCTGAAAGAGCGCGTCAAAGAAGGGCCTCTGGAACTCCAAATGACAGGGGAAGAGGGAGAGAAGCTAATGCTGAAAGCATGAGAAGAGTTAGGGGTTCTGAAGAAACTTATCAAAGGCAAGCCAGGAGAACAATCAACGCTGCACAAATGAGACAAGTCAGAGGTGCATCTATTTCCGATATATATAGAGCATCATTTAATTATGACCCAAGAAAGAGTATTCAAACCACTCGAAGGTGTCCATTGGAACCTTCGAAAAGGAATTTTAAATATTGCGAAGCCATAAAGTTAAAGGATGAAAGCAATGGTCTTTGTTGCAGAAATGGAAAAGTTCAGCTGGAAGAACTACCTATTCCAAGTCAACCATTACTTTCCCTATTAGATTGTTCAAATCCAGATTCAGTTGAATTTTTAGGAGTCGTTAGAGCTTACAATAACTGCTTTTCTATATCATTTGGAGCTAATGATGTAACTTTGCCAGGGTGGAAGTTAACATTCAATTCAGAGTCCAAGGCAAAGTCTACCACAGAATTGGTTCAATTTATCCTTTGCAGAATGAGCCAGGCAAGTTTCTTCAAATCTACTTCATCGAGGATCATAAATTTCAAGCACAGACCAGAGCAAATATGTGTAAGGCTATACAACTAAACATAGTGCTGAATCTCCGAGAATTCCTTCCCCAAACAATGTCTATATCATAAAATTCAAGCCAGCCTTGGAAAGAAGTCCAGATGAAGAAGTCAGATTGATCATCAGAGCAGACAAAACTCCGAATGTGAAGATGAAAGTAGATTCAATTCTCCTACGACAAATAAAGTTGGATTTTTGATTGTAGAGCAATACTTTTAAAAAAGAGATATTGATCAACAATATAAAGATGGAAATCTGAAGAAAGTCCCTGAAACTCATTGAGCTTACGACTCTTTACAGTATTCTTTGATATTCTGGCAAAGAACTGATGGTTATAATTTTATTTTGAAGCAAAGAGATCCAAAAACTAGAACAGGGAATAACAAGAAAATATCTGCTCAGGACTTTTATGCCTATGGAATAATGGCGAGGCAGAATAATTTCAATTTGCTATTGAGATTTAAGCAGCTTCTCAATCAATTCTATGTTGACATGTATGCCAAGATTGAGTCAAAGAGTCTGTTGTTCATCAATCTGCATCATAAAAAGCTCAGAGCAGAGGACTACATCAACCTAAAAGATGCAGTTTTAAGTGATAGTTCTACAAATAATGCTGGACAAATGGTGATTCTGCCTTCTTCTTTTACTGGAGGTCCTAGGTACATGCAGGATAGAGTACAGGATGTAATTTGCTATGTTATAAATTATAGCAAATATGATTTATTTGGTTTACTAAATTTTAGTAATGTCAACATGTTTTATTACATTTAAATCAGAATCAGAATTTTCCTGTGCTTTTGTGATTCAAAATTTCTAACCTTTTTACAATAGGTTTCGGGCCAGAGGTATCCAGATTTCTCTCAGCAAGATGTATCGTTAAAGTCAGCCCGGGAGACGTTAGAAACAAAGATTTTCATTAACATTAGCAAATTACTTATAAGAAAGTAGTACAGGGTCCTTACTGCAATTAGCCTCTCCATTACTTTAAAAAGGACTGTCTCAAATAATATAACTAATACATCCATGAATGGTTTCTTCTTTCGACGAGGGAGTACGTGTAACTTCAAACAGGGAATAACAACTAGAAAACAAATGGTGTTGGATATCTACTTCTCAGAGTGACGGAATGCAAATAGGCCTCGAAATGATACCAGTACAAACCCGAATGCCGTCGCACCCAACTGCTAGTAACTAATAAAATTTCAATTGAGGAATACAATTATTCAGTAAAAATATAGTTCCCCGCATTTTAAAGCAATTTCTGCCATTATTCTACTCCCATTTCGCCTAATTTGAAGACACCCGTGAATATTTCTTTTAGTTCCCTATTTAAAATCAGTTTCGGTTTAATAATAATAACTAATAATAATCTAATAATAATAACTAATAAAATTGCAATTGGGGAATACAATTATTCAGTAAAAATATAGTTTCTCGCATTTTAATCTATTTTTGCCGTTATTCGAACCTATTTAAATTAATTTGAAGACACTCCTGAATATTCCTTTAGCTTCCCTATTTGAAATCAGTTTCGGTTTAATAAATAAAATGATACTGACCATAAGGGTTGAATAAGGTAACCTTCTTCCAGGCTAGTAGGTAAATCCTGCCAGTTGCATTCTACGTCTATTATCGGTACCTGATTTAATCAAATGGTTACGAATTGTCATGAAACGTCGAATTGACGGATAATTGGGCTTCTTGAACCATATCAAGACCATTGGGTCGAATTTTTATTCACCCATAAGCCTCAAGATAGTGGGATGATTAAATTTACGAGAAAACCTTCTTTAATCTGCGTGATGAAAGTCCTGGCTTTGTTTTAAAAGTGAACATAGCCTTGCAAACTCGGTGAACCCAGCGAATGCTCATGATGTATGGCACAATCCTCTAAATTTAAGTTAAAGACCAATTAAACGATTTACAAAGGCTAATTTGTTCATTTTATTGGGGTTGGTCACTCTTAGTTTGTACGAATTGGATTTTTTTCCCCGTCGTTTTGTATGGAGTTGTAGTCTTACAGAAGGGGTTTGTTTCTGTACCATTTAGACAGGTTTAATACCCTCTTTTTATACTACTCTCAGAGATGTCTTTTTGTTGTCTGGTTATATGTTTACATTTATTTAATTCGGTAACGCTTTAATTATTCTTTATTTTTATCTATCTCTGAAACGAGTAGCTTCAATCTATTTTCAGTAAAGGTTGAGAGATGGCGCTTACTATCAATCATTAAAGTTTCTTCCCACAAGTTGGTATTAGTTTTAACATAGGAAACCCTGCCTGTATGTAGCTGACATCTAGAGGATCACATGCCCTTCCTGCCCTAACGTAGGGGGCGGGGGCTGCGCCTAGTAACCTGCCATCTATTATAACTTCCTCATAACAACATTCTTGCACCCCCCCGTCCTCTCCTAGCGAAGGTGATTCTCGCTGGTTTTCGCTTTTTAGTTATAATAATAGCGTTAAAAATTTAGCCATTTTTTTAGGGGGATCTCTAACGGGGCTCTGGAGATAGAGGCCGGTGCAAACAGGTCCGTCCGATTTTGTGTGCCCCATTAACCTGGCAGACCTCCCCCACTCCCACCCCTGCCGTAAAGAGCGAATTCCTTCAGCGACGCCCACGTAGGATATCTCGACCATGGACTGGCCCGGTCGCCTCAATCAATATGGCGATTGGGATCATGATTTTAATTGGGTGAAATAAGATGAATGAGATTCGATTCGAATTTTATTTTCCCTTTTTTTAAAGGTTTTATAATTAATATAATATGGACACAGCTTAGAGCTAATTTTAATTACAAAGGATACGTGTTAGCCAATGATTTCCCCAAAGGAATTCGAGTTAGAAGCTTGTTAAGTTTGCTGTTATCACCGGTGGCGTAGTCTTACACTTCCTAATTAAGGGTTAATTACCTTAATCCGATTTAATTATTGAAAAAATTGGGAAGCTGCACATTAAAATTTTATACTTTATTCTAGAGAGTTACGATAAATAGTCCGGTTTGAGGATGTTGAAAAAGTGGAAGCCGCATTTGTGGACACAAGAGCCCAGACAAGGCGTAGTCATAGAAACGGAGAAGGAAACTGATGTAGTGATCCAATTTTACTTCGCAATTGGAGAAATCTCAGTCATAAATAAATTCTACCTTAAAAGTAAAAGGAATCTGTTGAACATACGATCTATTTCCGCGTAAACAAGTTGCTAAATAAACAACCAAACCAATCAACAAAATCAAACACATGGTACGAGCAGATTTATGAATCTTACAGAAAGAGGGCTTCTTATCAACACAATAAGAGTGGAACGAACTATATATATTGGACATTGGTGTAATAAAATTAGGGAGTTCTTTATGGTAAAATGGAACGGCCAGATTTTTTTATAGGCCAGGCATCTTTGCTAACACTTTCACTTCTGTATCCAGATTTTTTGTTAGGGTTCACTGATCAAGATTGCAATTTCCGGGTATCGTCGAATGCTTGCAGTCGAACTGGAAGCGAAATAAGTCGTACTTATTGGGGTTTTAAAGTATCTGAAAAAGAAAAAAACTTTAGATCGAGTTTCCAGTTGATTATATTTAATATTTTAGCGACTCGAAAGAGCTCTGGCTAAGCTAGTGGATATAGGGCTCGATTCCGGGCGATAGCGCCACGACAAATTTTGGTGCTAGCAGGGAGCTGCCGTCAGTCAGGCGGTCCGTCGGGTCTAAGCTACATCCGAAGAGAGATCCGGTCAAATATGTTAACGCATAGATCCAATCAAAATTAAGTCACATATGTCAACAGATAGATCCACAAAATTCGGTCACATATGTCAACACATAGATCCAACCAAAACACCGCTGTCCTTTCCCCTCTCCCTGGTACAGAAAACACATCACTCGTCTCTCCTGGGAGAGAACGGGAGGTGTTTCCTTAGATCAAAGAGGGTTGTCTGCTATCTGGTTGGTAGCAAAATAAGGTAACGTCGCCCTTTCTGAACTTTTCAGATAATGAAGATCGGCCTTTGCTGCCGTCATTCTGATCTTTATGCGAATATCTTTTAAAACGTCTTTATTCCTCAGTGTGAATCTACTACGTTAACCAATAGGCTACCATCCACATATAAGTATAAAATAACTAGTTTAATTTTAATTAAATATGAACGGAAAACCAACGAGGGCATCTCTCGCAGAAGTAAGAAGCAAAAGATAACGAAAATGTGTATATATATTAAACGGGCATCTGTAGGCATTGAAACTGGTAGGGGGGGTGCACTCATCCGCGTGCCCTTACTCCACCGAACACTCCAGTTCAGGTTACACACTGGGGACAGGAGGGCGCGACATTCCTCCAGGTTTTGTGTGTAGCAAATTCTTTACCCTCACTACACAACCCTGCCCCCCTCCCGAGAGCTGATACATCGCCCCCATCCCCCGTGCCATTACGGAAGAAACAAGAGAACCCCGTTGATTTTTAGCCAATGGAGTCGTCGTGCGCATATTTTAGGTAGCCGTAACACCATCTTTCCCTCATCCGAGAGGGCTAGTAAAATGGGGTAACCAACTGAGTAGGGGAGATACCACGGTAAGGAGCAGCGGAGTTAGGGCCATAAAGAACCTGAGTAGTAAAGCACCCTATCCATCTTGTATCGTAGACGAGATCCCACTGACCCTATAGTGAAATGAACATAAAGATCAGAATGACAATTATTGCAAGCCCGAGGGCAGGAAGGGCAAGTCCTCGACCAGGGTGAAGGTGTCGGTGGTAGTGTGTTTTGACACCAACCAGGGACCATATAACCCTTTGTGGTTACACATTAAGGGTATGCGGGTATGAGTACCCCAGTAGAGGACACTAGGACTCTACGAGGGGTATTTGGGTATGAGTGTGACCCCTTAAGGGATACTAGACTTCGATCGGCAGGGTTCCGGAACAGAGGAATGTGTGTGCGTGTGTGTGGGGGGTGTATATGTGGGAGTGTGTGGGGAGGGAGGAGTTTGTGTGTGTGTCTGTGTGGGTGTGTGTGCGGGGGGTATGTTGTGTTGCGAAGACGGGAATGGAAAGATAAAGTTGTTGTTGTCGGCTATGTGCGTGATGATGCGTGTGGAGCTGGATACCCCTGCTGGGTTAAGTTTCAGTATATCCGCCAATGTGCGGTCTGCTCTTGACATCGCTGACAGTTTTGTGCCACCCAATCGCTAGGATCGACCCGCCGCCTCGGCGCTGGAAGTCCAATACCGCCTCCACTCCCCTAGCAAGAGCTCCGAAAGGACTTAGTAGTGAGGGGATAATTTAGGCACATTGTATTTGTACACATAATAAGGCGAAAAATAACGAGGGAATTTTCCAGGAAAGTTTGGAAAAGATGTTCGAAAAGAAAGTGGTTGAGTTAGGAGAGGCGAAATGTGGGGAAATTATATAAAGTCTACTCGTATGAGCAATATGGCCTGTAAGAGCGCATAACTCTCCTAAATTCGTCACGGCTTCTCAACAAAGAGAAGTGAAGTATACGATGTATGTAGGAACAGGCACCGTCACATTTAAATCCGGCTTTCAATTGTCTACTTAACTACTTAGCGAATTTGCCCGTGTATACTCGGGAATCGCACTAAAGAGTGTACCCGAGTATGCCCGGGCACGTCAAAATGTTAATTTACTTAAAAAATAATCCCGAGATATTACGTTTGTTTACACCCATCTTCTTTACGTGTCTTTAAAATACTAAAGAAGAAAATAGTTTTTATCAACTTTGATGAGAATTAAGTGGTTAAGAGGCCCGCATTGAGGCTAGCACTTTTTCAGTCCTTTTGGGGCTCATTTCGTGAGAGGGGCGTTTGGACCTAACTCCTATTTATCCTTGGCAAAAATTACAATGGAATAAAGATTGAAAGTTTACTTTAATTCATGATATATGTGCTGTAGCCAGCGACCGCTGGCAAACCCCAAGATGGCGACACCTGGCAACATTCCATTCGTGGCCTATTTATTTTCGGCACTCATGCAAGAACGATCATTGTCATTCGCACAACTCTCTTTTTCGCCATATTCAAAGTGCCAGCCTTCATATCAATTCTGAAGAAAGCTCTCTATCTACGTTAGCTGCGAGCCCACTGACTTGAGGCAACCAAGAAGAATTCTAGCTGTAGACTTTCTTAGTAAATATAAATTGTGAGTGTGTTTACTTAATCAACCGCTCCATATGCATCCGTTCAAATATATGGGGAAAATTTTTAATTTGGTAGGTCATTAAATTGCATTCGTTGTGTCGATGTGAAGGATGTAGTTATTGCCTCAGAACCTTACGAATGTGCAGAATCATATTCTAAAGATGAACCAATTATCGAGAGGACCTATGGAAAAAAGCTCATAGCCACGGATCCTCAGAGGACACAGGTGATACTCTACGGCGCACGCAATCACTACATGAACAACATGCAAATATACACACACACCAGAACCAAACCACCCAGACCCAACAAAACTCACATACACACCTCACACAAACATTCTTTGGGAAACATTTGACAAGATCCTAAAATTCCACACACACCAAAACATCATAAAAACAAGAGTCAAAAACATTAAAAAGAAGCTGCAACGGTTCTATCCTGCCAGCCCAAAACTACAACTACACTTATACAAAACACTAGTGAGACCACGCCTCACATGCGCACCACTCACACTCATAGCTGCGAGTGAAACGTGGCAGAGGAAAGCAGAGCGCATTCAGAACTCTGCTCTGAAGCGCGCATGTGGCTCTCTAATGTAAACATAGATGACCACACTACATGGAAACAACAAACTAATACTATTCAATACATACATCTACAACCGCTTAATACGATAATTAGGGAAATTCGCAAGAGACCCTACATACATCCATATACACGAAATACAATACGCTGTGATGACGTTAAGATACCCAGCATCCGACTACCCTCAGCTTACACCTATCCACACATAAGATAACAACAAAATGAACAGCACGTTTTCGCAAACACGCGCCTCTCCTGCCGCCCCAACGCATCTATGACTAGCCACCAACCTTTCAACTCTTCCTATCCCCTCTAAATTTTTTTCCGAACCATTTTCTCTTCTACTACACGATCTTCTGTGGTTTTCCACAGTGATCCCTCATCTGTTTTTTTTTTTGCCTGCGGCGAAGCGTCAGGTCTAGGCGTCGTTGTGGATAGGTGTAAGCTGAGGGTGGTTGTATGCTGGGTATCAATTGTACCCATTTAGAGCCATGAAATGACCCATATGACCATGGGACATATGGTTATTCACCCTGGAGATTTTAAATCTGTCCTTGGATTTGGCGCTGGATGGCGCCACCTAGTGGCAGAAGCCTCATTTAGCCATTCAAAGGCACTTGTAAGTGATTTGAACCATGGGAAACCACGAATGCAATAGCCATTTATCATCTTATTTCGAAACGTTGCAGGTCATTGATGACCATGGGACATATAGTTACTCACCCTGAAGATTTTCAATATGCCGTTGGATTTGGCGCTAGGCGCGCCATCTAGTGACAGGAGCCTCATTTAGCCAAATAGCACTTGTAAGTGAGTTGAACCATGGCAAACCATCAATGCAATAACCATTTATTATCTTATCATAAAATGCCGTCCGGTCATTAGAGGGACTTTCCCTTTTGTTTTATTCAAAAATTGCATTTGACAAATAGAACCATAATGACCGCCATCTAGCACAAAACTAATATTTTGCGGTAAACTTTTATATGTTACTTCTAGACGCACTTATAAAAAAAATGCATCATTAGACACCAAAAACAAAAGTTCATAATTGGTAGTAAAGTTAAATTGCATCTTCATTTTATACGCATAGAGACAACAAAATATAAAATGCATTTTTTTAATAGACTTTTTCTTACCTTCCAGATTTGTCAGTGATTTCTTACCCCAGGTTCCTCTGAAATTATTCCAGTTTCCCGATCTTTTTCCCCATGATCCTAAAAGAAAGCAAGACTTCATTAAAATTTTCTCCATCGTCATTAGAACTTTTAGAACTGGAATGTTTTAAGAACTCTGGTTATCAAAATTTCATTCTTTATTCTTGCAATCAGTAAATAACGTGCTTATTTTTTTACCACCATTGGGGGCATGTATAGATAGCGGAAAAAATATTTGCCAACATATTTTTACTACTTAATTTATGAATATGTTAAAAAAATAAAAATTTTACTTCTGACTTTTTAAAAATAATTTTTAGGGCTGGGAATTAGCTATATCTTTAAAACTTGTATTTAGAAAATATACTTTGAAAATGTGAATCTTCAAACAATTATAATAATTGTTTTGTTGCATCCAAAAATATGCGATAGATTTATATGGCACAGGTAATTAAGTTTTTAGTCATACTTATTTATATAATATATATAACACTGGTAAACACAATTTTCGATGAGTTAAATCTGACACTTATTTTTGACTAACCTTTGGCCCCCGAACCAAAATTGACCCCAGTTATTTTTTATCACATCAACTTTTTTGTATCAAAAAAACAAAAATACTGCATCTAACAAATTTGTGCTTATTTTATACAATGTTTAAACAATTTAAAAACACTGGTAAATAATGAAACATTGCTTGACTGTAATGTTTGTGCAAATTTACTTTGTTCATGTAATGGATATTGCTACTGTAAGTCCAGTTGTATGCAAGTAGTTAAGACAAAAATTTTAAGCTTATAGCATTTCCTGCACTCTTCAATATGTAAACAATTTTGCTATATACTCAAACATATTTACATTCCATCTATTCCGATTCGTTTCCTTCACGCCCTTCATATCTTGGTGGAATTTTTCACCTTGCTCATAGGTGACTTTACCAAGGTTTTGCGGGAAGTTAGCAAGATGGTTATGTAGAAAATGAAACTTGATGCTCATGTTAAAAAAAATAGCCTTATGTAGCTCTTAAATAATTTCTGGACCTTTTCGGTGTAATTCTTTTCTTACAGCTAGCCGAGTACACACAAAAATATTGAAGCATAGTATGATACAATGATAAATAATACTCTGGGCTGATGAGTCAAAGTGGCAGATTTTCAGTACAAAGAGACTTAAAGGACATGAGAGAGAGACTATTAATGTCTGAGGTTGTTTGACAGATAAGAGAGTCGTAGATTGTTTATAAATCGATGCTGAGAAATACCACACAATAAATACTAATGTACTTTGCAGTGCAATCTGGAAGGCAGTTTATTGAGAACCTTGTTTTTCAGCATGATAGGGATCCTGAACTCACAGATATACATAAAGTAAAAATGAATTTCGACAGGAAACAAGGTTCTGTAGAGGACCAACTAATAAAACGGCGCGTTCAAAGTGCATACTAGAGCATTATTGAACCTTTGTGAGTTTATTTAGACCTCAGAAGAACAAAGAAGCAATGGAAATTTGTAGATAAGATATAAGTAGGCCTTCAAAGACTTAGAATAATATAAATGATTATATTCCCCAAAAGTAGCTTGGGATTTCAAAAGGAATTGAGACCTTTATATCAGCCAAAAGGTGGCCATAGTGATTCTCTATAGTTGTGTAGAATCTAGAATGTGTCTCACTTAAACCTAAAAGTACTTAAAGTAAGTGATAACTTAAAAAATAATGATAAGTTTTTATTATCTTTTATTAATTTATAATTTAATCGGGATTAATGAGCAGTAATATACACCACAGAAGAACAGAGAAGCAACGAAAATTCCAAGAGGAGTTATAAGAAGTCCTTCAAAGACTTGAATAATATTATAAATGATTATATTCCTCAAAAGGAGATTGGATGTCAAAATGAATTGAGGACTTTATAATCAGCGAAAGGTGGCCACAGTGATTAACCATAGTTGTATAGAATCCTAAAGGTATCTCAGCTACTTAATCTAAGTAAAAACTTAAAAGTCAAGATAATTTTTATTAGCCTAAATTTTTAATAGGTATTAATAAAAAGTAACATTCACCCTGGGCCAAAATTATAATGCACCCTATGGAATTATTCATACAATGTAATTTTAAATTTGTGGTAAATGAATTCCGTATATATATTTATTTATTTTTAATTAGTTTAATACTTAGTTGGACCCCTTTTTAGTTTAATCAGAGCCATAATTCTTCGTGTAATGGATTTCACCAAATTTTCACAAATTTCTGATTCTATCTTTCCCCACTCAGCTTGTAATTTTTCATACAGTTCTGTTTTATTTGTACTTATCTTACTTTCTTACTTTTTATCGCATTTTCAAGCAAGCTCCACAAGTGTTCGATTGTATTTAAGAATATGCTGTTAGATGGCTTCTCCATGCAGTTGATCCCCATTTCTCCAAACTAATTTTAAATTTAAAAAATAATTTTTAGTCGCAAGCGTTTGAAATTCATTTCTATCAATATATGTAATTATTTATAGCAGACTCCCGAGGATACTATATACTGAGAGTAGTGCAATGCTAAATTGATGTAACCCCCTTAACGCATTATCACGTAGAGACAACAGGCGAATGTTAGGTGTCAATATAAAAAACTAACCATAAATTTATGTTCCATCTAAATTGTTTTTTCCTTTTCAAAATAAACCCGTTTACGTTTCTCGGTTCTGATTGGTTGATTAACAAAACGTCACAGCTTATGGGCGTAGTTTCCTGAGTGAAGACCAATGAGAGCGCTAAGGAAAAGGGTCTGCTTCAAAATAACTTTGTAATTAGCCCCCACATATTAGCGTTCATTAGTTTATCACATATATTTACGTTTTCATTTATTTACAAGCAAAATAAAAAACTAATTTCATAAAATAAATGAAATATGACTTAATTTTGGTGGGAGAAAAGGGGGATCAGCTTATATTAGTAGTTCAATTTCTAGTCATGGAAAAAATAGGTCATCTAAGGCTAACTTTGAGGAAAATGAATATTGCGTTAATGATTTAAAAATAAAGCCTTGTTCTTCCTATTGCTCTCTCAACATCAAAATATTTTAACGTTAAAACGCGAAAGTTTACAATAATTCTTAGAAAAGGACAAAAAGATAAATAACAGCTATTAAAATTAAAAACAAACGTCAATCATATTTGTTTTCTAGCGTACAAATTTCTTCTTCTCATTAGGACTAATTAACAATGTTTGTTTGCTAATGCTTTTCTCCCCATTCACGGCGTCGTCCCCATAAACTTTCGGTTGGTCCTCGTCTTTACTTCCCAAATATAATACAATCAATGATTTGTAAAGAATCAGTGCAAATTAGCATCAACAAATGTAGCTTCTTACCTGATGAAGGACCAGCCCGTATCAGCATGCAAGGGTCTCCCCCACTCAGACAAGGTGACAAAGATAACTTTAAAAATGACTGGGTTCAGATTTTCATAAATATTGTTTATTATAGTCACTTTTTATTTAGTTAAGAGCTTGAAGTGAGTTCGAAAACTTAATTTGAAGTTCAATTTTTGTTTATATGTATTTTTTGCGAGGAACTAATTTACACATAAGTATCGTCAAGGATACTTTTGACTAGAACAAATTTTGTTCAACTTTCCAAACTTAACAGTTTGCGGTCACTGCAAATGTGTAATGTATTCCTGCCTTCATTTCGTTCTATCCTGTTGTTCTTCACATGGCAGAAGGAAATGGCAAGTTAATCTCTTGGTGAATGAATAATCAGAACAATCTCCCTAAACATGCAAAGTCTCCATTTTAACTGATAGCTCTAATTTATATTTATTAGTTTGCATCTTAGGTGAAAAACTTTGCCTTGAATCTTTCAAAAGTGAGGCTTTACAAAGCCACTTTATTAAAAAACTTCCTGCAAAATCTTTTCAACATAGACACAAATCCATCCCAGATCCTACTATAAATAACGAGTAAACTCCAAAATCAATCTAATATTTACATGATTAAAAGCTCAAAAAGAAACCCGTCAAATTTTAGTTGAGTAGAGTAAGAGTAAGATGCGCGTAGTCTTAATCATATGGTCCTGGAAAAGGAGGAAACCGTTAGGGAAAGGACAGCCAAAACACCAATACCGGTCAATTTTGACAGCTGTAGAGTGGAATTCTCCACCTCCCCGAGAAGCAAGTGAAGCACATAAGGGGGAAGGGCAGCACTGCCCGAAGGGGGACATGGGTCCCCCCGCCCCCCAGGACACCAAACGGATCCCCCTCCGTCTGATAGCGGGGAAACAAAAACCTACCAGGCAATCGGTATTTGAAACGGTCATCGGCAAAATCAATATAGAGCTCACCCGTCTCATCGAGACACCGAATGGGTGGGCAGCAGTCTGTTGGAAGAATAAGGACGTGGAGACCCTTGTTTCAGACCAGGCTAAGCAACCCCTCCGCGAGATTGGGCTCGAAGCGGTAGTCGCCTACGAACTACTCGTGAGGCGTGCCGTCATTCTCAAAAGAGTGGATCCCTACTTTGCGGAGAACTCCACGGAAGAGATCAAAGATGAGCTGAACGCCAAACAACCATGGGCAAGAGTGGACAGGGTAGACAAGATAGGAAAGACCCTGATTAAAGTCACCTTCGCCACCATCGAGATGGCTCAGGGAGCGTTAAGGGAAGGCCTCCTGGGTTTCTACCTTCGCGTAGTTCCAGAACAGATAGAGGCAGAAGAGTATATTTACATAGAAAACTGCCAAATCTGCCTGGCCATCGAGTCACTTGACAAGAAACTGCCCTACAAATATACAAACCTGCGCGGCATGCTCCAAAACCGGTCACAGTTGGAGAGATTGCCGCGAGGAACAGCCCAAATGCGTTAACTGCGGAGGGGAGCATCGGGCTCTGGCCATGAGATGCCTTCTACGCAAGGACGCAAACAAAAACAAGAGATTGAAACTAAAGCAGCAAAATGAGGAAAAGTCACGAGCAATCTCATATGCCACCTCGGCATCTACTCCCGGAATCGCCACACCGATAACAGATAGAGTGACTCCGAAGCTAATCCTGCCGGCCAAAAGCAAGGAAATTATGACGATGGTCATAGTCGCCCACCTGGCGAACCTTGCACGTCCCGGCTGCTTCTCGGAGGAACTCAACACAATGTTAAAACACAACGGTGTAAAGAAGAAATTGTGGTTCCCACCGAACCCAGCATCTCATGACGTGCTGAACATCAAGTTCATTGATGACACGCAGTCTGAGAATGCCGAAGAATCAAGGAAAAAAGAAAATGAACCAACCAACAATCAAGAAGAGGATGGGAGCCAAGAACGTGTAAAAGAAGATAGCGTACAAGTAAAAAACACCCCGAAGGAAAAGAAATCTAAGAAGAAGAGGAGCAACAAACCCCCTAAACAAATGGAAGACTAGAGTCTGGATGGGGAGTCAGAAGACGATCAGTCTTACCCCGGAGTCCCTCTGACCGAAAAAGTCGATGTCCTGGAAAAGGGACACTTTTTCGACAGGAAATAACTCAAACTAAAAATTTTCGGGACTACCGGATGTAGACCCGAAAAAATGAGTCAAACACACTTAGTAAAGGGCATTAGGAACGGCGAGTACAAGTGGACATTTGAGGGGCCGTGGTCCCTAAAGGAAATGGAAAGCCTCCTATACAGCGGCATGATGTATATCCCGGAGTCCAGTCTTCACACAGTGACCTCGTCAATAAACTAAAAAGTAAGAAGTGACAAAAAGTGCAAAGCGCGCAAATAAATAAATAATAGAGCAAAAAAGTTTAAAGTGAAAATAATTAATCAAAGTAAATAATTAACTAAACGTATTAAATAGATAGATAAGCAAATAGATAAATGTGACAATTATTAAACAAACGAATATAAAATAAAATATTCAAGTGTTAAAACAATTTAAACGAGTAAAAATATAGCGGAAAATGTAAATAGGAAAAAATAAAATTAAGATTATCAGTCAGTGTAAAAATAAAGTGAATTAAAAGTTAAAATTAAGTAGATTATAAAAAGCATAATATGTACTGTGTAAATTATACAGAAGTACATGTCCTAAAATAAAATTAAGTGAACCAGTATTTTAAATTCAAATGATTATGTATAGAACGTAATAAATCCAAACAGTTATATATAAACCAATAATAGACAGTAGGTAATAAAATAATAATAAAGTTTAAATAAGTTTCCAAAATTAGTGTAAATATTAAAACCCAATTAGTGGGTAAAATTAGTGTATGCATTAAAACCCTATTAGTGGTTACAACTTAAAACTGTAAAGTAACAAAAAGCTGAGCTCCTGCGTTTATTTCTCCAGGAGAAACCTCTTTATGTTTCTTTGCCTTCGACTAAATCTTTCCCCTCCTCAGCTATATTTTTTATTTTTTTTCAACACTTTGACTATATATTTTTGCATTGTATAAATTTATTTATTTAATGTAAAAACTACTTGTACTCTTTCCAATAAATATATCATCATCAAGAAACCCGTGAGTCGTATGTACTGTAATAAATACTGTAATAAGGGAGGCAAATTCATGAACAATCCTATGTTGAGACCAGGAGAACCAGTGACAACGGGGTTTAACCAAAATAACTCAGAGTTCAAATTAAAATTGGGGAAAATGTCAATATATTTACCTTCTAAAATATTTCTGGAAACATAACTATTGCATTTGATGATGGATTTGGCGCTATCATTTACATATATTTATATAGTTTGCTTACTTATTTCAGGTTATATATGTCTGTATGCTCTTTATTACTATATAAATAGGACGGTTCCAGCAAAATATGCACTTGGTTGGTAATATATGGCTTGTGAAAAAGGAGTTCGCCACTATTCTCACATCAGGAAAAGTTTTGAAAATGATCGTTCACTAACGTCCTCAAAAAGAGGGATTTTTTCATGACTGACTGACTTAAGCCTTTTATCTATTAATTTAGGTAATTTCCACTATTTTAACTCTTTTTTCATTGCTAAAATAATGGTTAATGTCTTTTTCAACCACCTGTTACAAAGATATACACTTTGCCCATCAATGGCTATAGGCAAGTTGGTCTTCTTGGCTATTTATCTTAGCTTGAGTGAAGACTTCCTTGAAGGGCGATACGTTGCGAGTTCAGAAGCCTGCGTCCATTCACCTGCTTACATTTGCCTCTTTAAGGAAGCACTCTTCTATCATTTGTAATAAATATAATTTTACATGCACTATTTTTTTATCTCAACAAATATTATAAAATTGTACATCAGAATAGAAAAGCCTTAGAGTATGAATATGCGACTGATGGCCACCACCATGCCAAATTGCCTTACTCAAATCAGGTATATCGCTTCCAGAAAAGAAAATCCTAGTTCAGTTACCATGGTTTTAAATCTATTCGTAAAGATCGGAATTTAAATTCTTTCAAACTCCACCATGCTACTTCGAGAGATTGTGATCTACATATTTAATTTTGGGGTTCTCTGTCATATAAAGTACGTCGTTAAAACCTCATTTACTATTCTTAATCGCTGAGGTTTAGAGAATTTTTATTCTCTTAATGAACCCGCATTAGGTTGTACCTCAATCTGGGATCTGAACTTGCTCAAATTGAGAAAATTGTAATCGACCCAATAAAGAGATCACCTTAGTTGAGGGAGTCTTTCATCATCACACTTTAAAGCATTTGCACTTTAACTAGCACCTTTTTTGCTCATTCCATGCTTTTCCCATTCACCTAAGTTCACTACTTTCTTTACAAACCATCTATGCAGTGGCGGATCCAGGCTATAAATTTGTGGGGTGAGACTAACCTTAATTCCCTTCCTCTGAGTAGTTTGAGAAAATGGCATTAATCATTAATAATAGTTATCTTACAGAGCAATGATAATAAATAACAACATCTCATACAGAAGTGAGCACTAACTCTCTCAGATCCGATTTTTTGCCCCACATCAGAAAACTATAAATTGTAGCTTATTGCAGTTTTTGGACGTCAGCCTCTTTCTGAATAGCAGAATACGAGTAGGGCTTAAAAAGGAGACATAAACATAAACGGGTCTAAATTTTCAGGGGTTTCAGCCTCCTCCCCCCCCGGATCAGCGCCTGCGTCTATGTTATCCACCCGGGACACTAAAAGAGAAAGAAATGAGGATAGAGCAGACATAAATATGATAAGATTGAACAAGATTAACAGGAAGAGGGAAGATTATAAGAAATGAAGATAGCAGAGATAAACTCTTGTAAGTAACGGATACTCAGATGAAACTGAACGTCCTTTGCATGAAGCGTGACGCGACGTGAACTGAATTGTGATGTGATGGCTATCGTGGTGCTTATTTAATATAGTTAATTTCGGTGAAAATCGACCTCTTGTTCAGTCAATCAATCCAAAAGCGAGAGTTCAATTTCAACCGAAATTAACTATATTAAATAAGCACTACGATAGCCACATCAAAATTGACAGCACTTTGATGATAGTTAATTGGTCCCATTTTCATGTTCCACCACACAACTATGCATCAAAGAAACAGACTCAAAATATTTGCGCCCTCCATCTTCTCCCCTTCCATGCTTTTTGACTTACACTAACTTTACCCATTTTAGGAATCTACATATTCCGAATTTTCTAACCGAGATGCTCTCGTAGATTTCCGTTTTACCTCTTTGCTTATTTCTTTAATACCCAAATACATGGAAATGAACGACGAGCTCAGTATTAAATAAGGATTGGCAGAAATATTTACTTCTATCAATTTTCAATTAATATTTCCTTGTTATTTCTTAAGAGTGAAATGTATTTGTCAAATTACTGATTTTTTTACACTTTCAAATAATAATATGATTGAATCAATATCTTAACCTCTGTCTCTATTCCTATTCTGTGTATACTCTATCCATTTCTTTTATTTTTCTCTTTCCATCCTTATTATCTCATTCTTCCTTCAAGGAGTGAAAATATCAATGGGAAAAACAGTAGCGTTTTCGGTACATCTACAGATGAAAAACTCCGTTAAAAAAACAACTTTCAATCTATTCCATAGGCCTATATGAATTATCTGTTGCTATTTATTTGGCCATCAAATCACTATGTTTGGAGTTATCAAGTATCTGAGAGTAGTATTTTCCAATACATAAAGCTATTATTTACCGCTGATATGACGTCATAAGCTCGGGGGAAGGGAAAGTGTTTCATTGCACCGATTCAAAAAATGCATATTAACGTGATGCTATTACGATGATGGGGTAGTATGATATTTAGGCACGTTTAGTTTTTGTTTTTAAAAATCAATTCCGAGTAGTTAAATTTCCTTTGTTCAAATTTAACTGGCATCTCTATATATTCCTCGTTAAGTCTAATTCAGCCTTACTCCGTTCCGGATTATGCCGTGTATTTGACATAAATCAATTACAACTTCGAAACGACCATAATATTTAGGCGAGAATGCAAGTATATTATTATTTCATAAGCATCACAAAGAACAGTAATTTTGGACTGAAGGTTATGCCACGGTGTGTCACTAAAATAGCCTTCTTGTTTGGTTCGTTTCCGCCGGAGAAACAGTACACAAAAATTAAAAACTGACTAAAAACAAACTAACCCCACCCCCAAATGAACCTAAGCTAAAAATAAACTAAGACGAACTAACCTACTTACCTATAACCCCACTTAACCCTATTCTTTTTTGGTGGTTCAAAAAAAGCTATCAATTGCAAGATGGCTGCCAATCTATTTTTCCTCATAAAATCATAATTAGAAATTTGCATGCCTTAATTAGTGAATATACTATGTAGCCTTTTTAAAGAAATACTTCTATTCTGCTATTTATAAAGAGTTATATAAAAATATTAAAAAAAATGATAAAAACAGTATTATCGAATGTACCTTATATGATACATGTCTAAAATACAGGTAAATCTAAAAAATAATTATTAAATTCAGTATTATACCTTAGCTGACTTCCAGAAACTACAATAAACCATAATTCCGTTTTTCTGGTGTGTGGGAAAAAATTCGGATCAGATAGAGTTAGTTCTCTCTCGTGTGAGATACTGTTATTTATTATCAATCCTGTGCAAGATAACAATTATTAATAATCAATGCCCTTTTCCCAGACTCCTCAGAGGAAGGAATTCAGGTTACCCCTCCCCCCATTTTTATTCTAGGTCGGCCACTGCAGTATTTGGGGAAGAAAGAGGTTAAATTAGCAACCCTGTAAGGCTTGATACAATCGGAAACATTTTTTTATTAAATGAAATAGTCATCCAAGAAAGTTGAGCAGGAGAACAAAAGTAAGAAAACTATCATCTATTAAAAGGCTAACTATTTAGATAAAATCTTGTAGCAATCTCTTAGAACTAGAAAATTAATAGAAACAAACTGCAACTAGGGATAATTGTATGCGTTTTTTAAATAACGATGAAATGAATAGAAATTTAAAGACGTTTTAACCAAGGAAGAGTACGGTAATTTTCACGGAGAGCTAAAGTTAGCTAAAATCTAGCCATAAAAAACCTTACTAGGTTAATTTGGGGATGATGCTAGCCCTTGAATTTTGTGGGCGCTTATTCGGTAACGTTTTCTTGGTGGGGCTTTTTGTGTAATATTTTTAGTTCGGGAACATAGCTAACAATGAGTGTTACGACAAATACTCAAGGAATTTTTAATTATATTTTAAATTAAATCTTGAAATAGCTCCCGTTTGTTTACGTTTCAGAGCGGCCTAATTTTCACCCCTTTTGTTTACATCTTTCTTGATTTCTTAATTAAAGTTGTTGTTTTTTTTGTTTTTTTTCTCAGTATGGCTGTCGCTTTGGATGAACTGAGTATGCCCTTTTAATGTAAGTAGTGTGTGATTCTTGCGGTGTTGACAGAAGAGCAAATGTATATGAATGCCCGCTTCTGTTATGTAACTCGTGCTAATGTAGCTTTGGTAGATGAGGTAAGTCGGTTGCGTGATGAATGCAAGTGATTAAATGAATTGGTGCATGAAGTGAGAATGGATGGGAGTGTACGCATGAAGAATGTGGCTGGAACTAGGAATGAGGATGATATGCCTAGACTAGGGACTGGGGAGAAAAAAAGTGACTGATGTAAGTGAAGATTAATGGTTGATGAATTTGAATAGAATGGCTAGGTTAGGTGTGTGAGTAAGAGGGACATGGGACCTGTTAGGTTGACTAACAGATTCGATGCCCTGAGAGACGTAGAGGCTGAAAGTGATTTGTCTGGCGTGGTTGTGGCAGAAAGTGGAATAAGTGGTAGTTTGAATGAGAACAGGAGGAAGGCTAAAGCTAGGCCTAGGAGGACAAGGAGGATGACTGAGGTGCTTGTGATGATGAGTGACTCTTAGATTAGATATTTAGATAGGAAGTTAATTGGGTGCGAGCAAATGGAAGGGGCTGAGATTTTGCCAGGTGCTGGTGTAAATTATGTGTCTGAGAGGTATAATAGTCTGGTTTCTGGGTGTGAGAGGGATTCAGTTGTGATTACGGATGTAGGAGTATATGATGTGAAGAATGTTTGTTTATGTGATTTACGACAGAGGTCTGAAAGGTTAGTTGAAAGGATGGGTGAAGATAGAGTGAAAGGTGTTGTTTCAGGTGTGCTTCCAAGATTGGATGTGGGGATGGAATTGTTGTTTCGTGCAATTTGACTGAATGAGTATATGAAAGGCCTGCGTGAGGAGTCGGGATTAGTGTTTGTAGATGTTTGGAATGGGTTTTATGAGAATAAGGCATTGTATGCATTGGATGGACTCCATCTAAGCTGTGATGGGGTTGACGTGTGGTGACAGGAGTTAGATAGTGGCATTATGTTTTTACAGGCAGGAAACTAGTTATTAATAGTGGTCAGGGAAATAGAAGAGCACATGGTGGGGCAGGTAAAGGAAAGAGATGCAGAGGAGATAGAGCGGAAGGTATACAGGCTAAAAGGGGTGCATCAAGGATAGGGGGGCTGAGTTGCCTTTATGCCAATGCTCGTAGTCTTAGAAATAAGAAAGATAGTTATTTAGTTATATCATTGATGGAGATATAGATATAATATGTGTAATAGAATCATGGGTTAATGGAAATAAATTAAATGACAATGTGAGTGAATTTGAACTACAGGGTTATGATATGCACATTAGTCAAAGAAGAGATACGACTGGTGGTGGGTTGATTATTTATATCGGAAATAGCGTTCTTCAAATTTAAATAATTCTATAAAGCAAGGAGAAGTTGAGTCACTGTGGATAGATATGAGATTCAGTAAAAATAGGATAATACACTTATGACCCTTTTACAGACCACCTGGACGGACTGATTGTATTGATGAGCCAATGATCAGGAAAATAACTAAAGGATGTGCAGTAGATACAGTTATTTTTGGTGACTTTAATTTAAATTCTGTGGACTGGGAAAATATTATAGGAAGGGATAGAGCAAGTTGTAAGTTTATAGAATACTTTGAGGTTAATATTTTGCCTCAATTTGTTAATAATAATTAGATCTGGTTCTTTCAGATGATGATCAATTGGTTCAGGAATTGAGTGTTGGGGAAGTATTGGGAAATAGTTTATCATCAGATGGTTCGTTTTAATTTGGGAATAGTGAAAGGTAGAACATCAGCAAACTCCACGAAAACCTAAAATTATTATATTAGCGATTACGATATATTACGCAACTTGTTAAATCAGATCAGGTGGGATATATAATTCAGTGGAAATAATACTTATGAGGTGTGGGACAATTTTAAAGCTATATTAAACATAGTCCAGGAACAGTGTATTCCAATGAAAGCTATTGAGAAGAAATGTAGGAAGCCGTTGTGGTGGAATCACGAGATAGCTAGGAAAATTTCTGAGAAGAAAAGGGCATACCAGAGATTAGGGAGAGAAAGTACTTTTGACAATTTAAATCATTATAGGTCGACCAGAAATGAGCTAAATAAGATTATTAAGAAGAGCAAAAGGGCGGCAGAAATTAATTTAGCTCAAAATAATAATAAATATCCAAGAAAATTCTTTAGCTATTATAGAATCAATAACAAATCTAACTGATAAAATAGGGCCTATTAAATATGAAGGAGTTTTGAAAGAATCTGATAAGGAAATAATAGAGGTTCTTAATGTTCATTTTTCTTTAGTATTTACAGAATATAATCCAGATAGATTAATTGATGATAATTCTAGGTCAAGGGAAGTAGTGTTGAATACCATTAATGTGAACAGGGAAATAATTAAAGGGCTTATATTGGAGTTAAATACTAGTAAGCCATCTGGTCCAGACAATACTCATTCTAGGTTACTCAAAGAAGATGTAGATAGTATTGCAGTAGTTCTTGGGAAGATATATACTAAATCACTAGAGTTTGGAGAAATACGCTAATGCAGTGCCCATTTTTAAGAAGGAAAGTAAAGAGGACCCGAATAACTTTCAGACCGGTAAGCTCAACTTCTATAGTTTGTAAAATTCTTTTTGTTTTTGGTTCATCCCCTGGGGTCATCTATGGTTTACCTTAAACTCATAAAAATGAAATACCTCTCCGCCCTATATTATCTGCAGTTAATACTCCAAGCTACAACTTAGCTAAATTTTTTGTTCCGCTTATTGATCCTTTGACACACAATCACTTCACCTTACGTGACTCTTTCGATTTTTAAAAATATATTGTTGATCTCCGTTTGGGGAATTCTTCTTTTATGGCCACAATCGATGTGAATTCATTATTTACTAATGTTCCAGTACAGGAAACCATTAATATTATTTCAGATACTCTTTTTCATAATACGAATGAAATATTGGGTTTAACTAAGCAACTTTTCATCAAGCTTTTAAAGCTAGCCACGGGTGATACTATTTTCCTTTTCAACAATGAGCTTTATTTACAACACGATGGCATGGCTATGGGTTCCCCACTGGGTCCCTCCTTTGCCAATAGCTTTTTGTGTCACCACGAAACTCGGTGGCGGGACAAGTGTCCTTTAGAATTCAGGCCTATTGTTTTCAAAAGATTTATAGATGACTGTTTTCTAATTTTTAAGCACAGTGATCATGCACCCCTATTTCTAAATTATATTAACCAATAACATCCCAACATAAGGTTTTCTATGGCAACAGAAAAGGACAACAAAATCTCGTTCTTGGATGTCAACGTTGTCCGGACAGGTTCCTCTTACAATACATCCATTTACAGAAAACCTACCACCTCTAGATTAGGTACACATTTCTTTAGTAGCTCTCCTAGTCAGTTTAAATTATCCAGTATTAAAAGCTGAATTTTTAGAGCCTACCATATATGCTCTAACTGGATATCGTTTCATGAAGAACTGACTTATTTAAAGGATTTCTTCAAATTTAATTATTACCCCGATTTTATCTTCGACCAGTTAGTATCCAAATTTCTCTCCAAAATATACTATCTTCGACCCTTACTTACTACTGTTTCTAAACAGAAGGTTTTCCTTAGACTACCCTATCTCGAGCATTTGACATCCGAGTTTAACAAACTCCTTCTCTCTACCCTCAACAACCATTTCCCTCAATGCCAATTCATTTGTATAAACTCCAACCTTGTCTCGTTAAATTCCTTTTTTTCTCCATAAAAAGCCAATTCCTTTGGGCTTGCGATCCTGTATAATTTACAATTATACATGTACGACCTGCCACAGTCGTTACGTAGGCCAAACTGGCTTACAATTCAACTGCAGGATCGCGAAGCACTTGGGTTTGTCTCATAGAACTGGTATTCCCATTTCTAAACCTGAAGCCTCTTCCCTCAGGCAACATTCAGAATATCACCATCATCCTCTTAATTCTAATTCATTTACTATATTATCTTCAGCCTTAACTTCTCTCGATTTGAAAATCTTAGAGTCACTATATATCATTAAAATAAATCCAAACCTAAATAATTACGCTTCCTCAATTAAATTATTCACAATATAACCAACCAACACTTCAATAGATTAACTAACCAACCGACCAACCGAATAAATTTTGTCAGTAGTTTTATATGTTTAGTTAGTTCATTTCTCAACTCCCACATTAAAGGTCAGTCAGTCCCTTTGTTCATTCTGATTTGTTTTCGGGTTTTTTTGTCTTTTTTTGTGTGTTTTTACAATTTAATATAATAGGTTATTTTTTGTTTACTTCAGTAACTTTTAATATGTGATAATCAAGTCAGTTTGTTATAATTTCACTTTCTATTATTTTTTTAAAAATACCACTGGATAATATTATTTAATTCTATATATTATTAGTGTTTTACTTTAATTTTAATTATTGTCAATTTTATTATTTTAACTTGCCTTCTTCCGCTTTTTTTTAATGCATTCTTTTAAGTGTTATCAATTAATGTTCCTTCTCCTTCTCATTAGACGATATAGTCGCTGAAGATGGTCCTAGTAAAGGTCCGAAACGTCCGGCCAATAAATGATTAGTGTGATCACCTGGATCTTCATATTCCTGCTATATATCAGATTCCCAAAGAACAAATCAATTACCAGTATTATATATATATATATATATATATATATATATATATATATATATATATATATATATATATATATATATATATATATATATATATTTATATTTATATATATATATTTATATTTATATTTATATTTATATATATATATATATATTTATATATATATATATATATATATATATATATATATATATATATATATATATATATATATATATATATATATATATATATATATATATATATATATTTATATTTATATATATATATATATTTATATATATATATATATATATATATATATATATATATATATATATATATATATATATATATATATATATATATATATATTATATATATATATATATATATATATATATATATATATATATATATATATATATATATATATATATATATATATATATATATATATATATATATATATATATATATATATATATATATGTGTGTGTGTGTGTGTGTGTGTGTGAATTATCCAAAAATCCGACGGTGTGTAATAATCTCAAAATTAACCCCCTGCTAAATATCGTGCGCCGATCTCCTCCTTGAAAATTCTAGTTTATCAAACCGAACGCTATTTCACGAATCATCAGAGATTGATACAAAGTGGATATTGGATGAGTAAGAAAGTCTTTCTGAGTAAGAATGATCAGGTTCTCTAACTCCTAAAGGCCACTTACGACACATTCCGAAAATTCGAAAACGATATTTTTTTATGAAAAATACAACATAAACTAAAGGATTTTGGTTTAGACTTCCTTTGTGTAGTTATTGCTTTTAAATCTGGTTGGTATGATGTCAAAGCAGTTTGAAGAAGCTCAGTTAAGTGAGTGTCGTTTATGGCGACGGAAGGTTTTGAGGTTCAAATTAACAGAAGATGAAAGCTCGCTTTCCTAATTGGGGGGTGGCTGTCACTAGATGGGGCCATGCATTTAAAAAAAGATGAAAATAAAATAAAGCCTAATTTGAGGATAATTTGCCCCTGGGCCTTGTTTTAAAAAGTTAGTTACGTAGAAGCTGTTATACATCATCTTTATACCCATGTCTCGAAATTCTAATAGTTCTCTTTTTACTAATGTGATTTTCTTTACAAAACTGCTGACAGGACAACTTTGATTATATAAATACGAAAAGGATTTAATACAAATGCTAATAATATTTCAGATATTAAAGTCCAAAATCATCAACAAGCCATACATACATTTACTTGAGGGGTGGGGCGGTGGGGCGATGGACTACTATGAATGTTTTTTAGGAATTTTTCAAGGCGTTTTCCACTTCCCAACACATAAGCATGAGGTTTGCCTCAAGCAGGATTATTTTCCTTATTGAATTCACTTTTAATGTGTTTTTTTTATTCCGTGCATCACTTTTTTTCAGCTGGATAAATCCAAATACAGATAAAATATGGGTGGTAAATCTTATCAAAATCAAACTTCCCTGCACAAAGGGAATTCATAATTACATAAATTGGACAGAAGATGGTATTGTAGATAGATGGGTGTAAGAATGAAAATGAAAAATAAAGAACGAAGAGAGCGTTCACTGAATTTCGAGCACCTTCTCTGCGTCATTGGGACCAGTGTACTTGCGGCTTCAGTCGACTCGGCCATCGTGACTCCCCATAAAGAACGAGTCAAGCAGAGCATATGAGCCACTGGCATACAAACTCGCCGCGCTACTATACAAATAGACGTATCATTAGTTCGAAGCAAACCGGAAGAAATATATTGACATCACTGAAAACATGATAAGGGGAACATCGAGTATACCAGTTGAAACCAAGAGTTTAAACAGAGGGGGGTGGGGGTGAGGAGTCATCAGTACAATATGCTCAAGAAGCGCATCCATTAGCTGCTTGCGGAGATTAACTGGTGGGTTCTCGCAAAATCATACACAGAATTTCAAATGCTCCAGAATACGTATTAATTTACACATTCCAAACCTTAGATGACGTACAAGATTAATTAAATTTAATTAACTCTCTCTTCTTCCAACATAGGCCTAAAAAACCGTTAAATTGTCTGACCTCTGAGACTGGACCAGTTGTTGCTTCTCGGAGAGATGACTTGCTTGTTGTCATCTCGCTTTCCCCAGGATCCACCGAACCTTGTCCAACTACTCTTCTTGAAGGGGGCTTCATCTATGACATAGACCAGTCCATCAGTGTTCGAACCCGCGGCTATTGATGGGTAATCATGGGTCTGAAAAGCGGCGAGGTCGTCCGTAGGTTCTTCTCTATTTACTCGTTTCCCCCAACTGCCCTAAAATCGGACGAACATAAGTCATCCTCTGAGTTTTGGGGAAGAGTCTATGGGGTTCCTGCGATGATCTTGGACTCAAGGGGGTGATAATGAATTCCCCAAGATAATCCTGTTAAATATTTTGTTTAGAATTGTTTTTTTATTAGATTCTATGGCTTATTCTGAATCTTTTACCCAAAGGGCTTCATTCTTTTTCATCGTCTCTGAGAACTCGCACTCTGGTGCAGTGATCAAATAAGTATCCTTTTCCACACGAGTTTTTTGTCCATTTCTTAGTTGATTTATTCTGAGTCGACTCGAGCTTAGACCAGGGAGCACTGCACTTAGATGATTAACAATGGGATATGTGCACGCAAAGGACTAAATATCAGAAAACTAAATGACTGAGGTGAATAGTATTAATTAAATAGCACTAAATAAAAGGAAAATGACTATGTAATGGGTTTAAACCCCAAATAATCAGGTACCAGACCTTCTTTCTGATGTTATGGGACGTCTGATTTTACTTTAGAGGAAATAAGAAAATAAAGGTGGTGAATACAGGAAGAAAAATAGAAGAGAAAGTGTTTAAAACAATAAAGACTGTGATTCATACCTGTAGCTTATGCCAATTGCCTCTCTTTCCCCAACTGCCTCGGAAGTTGGACCATGTTGTTCTTTTGTCTTCTCCTACCTTTAGAGGAGCATAAAAAGAAAAAGATTTTGAAAAGCTGGAAAATATTAGGAAATACAATAAGAAAATTCCTAATTAATTAAGTTAAATAAAATAAATAAATGATAATTTAAATTTAAATATATCTTAATTTCATTTTACAAAGGATAAAAGAAACCATCAGTCCAAGGAGGCATATACATTGAGCGGAAGAGATAATAATAATAAATAGCAAGCATATAAATCTCACTCTAAATCAAACATTCTGAAAAACAAGAAAAGAGGATATAGAAGAATTTCAATTTCAAGGTTAATAACACGAAAGGAGAGGAGTAGAACAGGGCCAGAAGAAAGATGTACCGGCATCTTGACGAAAGGCTGAAGTTCACCGTCGTTCAGTTCTGCCGAGTCCACGACACGGGTGACCCACATAGCCAGGAGCGACACAACCCCTAGAAGAAACGTGGCAACGGCGCGATGCTTCATCCTAAGGGCCGCATCCAGGGCCAGGGTGGGGAGCACCATGGAAAGAACCACATTAGGATGACTTCACCCGGATTAAGATAGCCCAATTTCGCAAAAAAATGAGCGTCAGAATTTAGATTTTGTTCGTTTCATTAAAAAAAAAAGGTCAATAACTAAGATGTCAGCTGTGATATTTGTAACGAGTCGTGTTATTCAAATTTAATGCCTTATGATCCCCCTCCTCTTCGTATCTCTCATTATTTCTCTTTCAAACCTAACTAAACGTGCAAAAGAGGAAGAGGCTATAGGAGAGCTGCGCACCTTCTTCGTTCCTCCTAGTCATTATCAATTTCCTCTCGGAATTTCACTTAACAATTTCGATGTAATTGGCGTTCCTTAATTTTTTAATCCCCCAACTAAGGAAACAGTTTCTCGGATCTCTGAAACTTTGAAAAACTAAGGGGGGGGGGTGTAAGACGGGGGAGTAACACACTCCTCTCTTTCCTTTTTTTATTTAATGGAGAAAGGAAATGACGACGGTGTCTTTTATCTTCCCGCTATTATACTTTAATTGATGGAATTGAAAATTATCACCTAAAATTTCGGTTCACGATTATCTACCTAAAAACTGACCAGCCGATGTGAGTACAACTTTATTGCTCTGAGATCGCAGGTACAACACAATGGTCGCTCCGATTTCACCAAAATATCCGATCATTTTATTTTATTTCGGTCTCTTAGCTAGATAATTAATGATATGACAGACGGAATCTATACTTATATCCATTTTTAAAATGTAGACGGTTAATTTTTCCTCCCTACTATCAAATTCCGTCTCTTATTCCTCTAAGACAGTTCGCATTTAATTGGCAATCAGAAAACTGGGGTTCGATTAGCGGCAGAAGATAATTCCATTTTTTTCCCCTGGCTTTATTTGTCTTCTCAGTACGGATTGCCTTCTTTGCGCCGTCCTCTGATCTCTTTGATTCTGTGTGTTATTCCAATGTTCTTTTCTCTTGCCTTTAAAAAACTCTTGTTTCTTGTCTCATAGCTCATTAACGTCAAATTTCTCTTTCTCTTGTACTCTTTTGTTATATGGTCTGCATTAAAAGGTTTTGGCATCTTTCTTTCTGTCTTCAAAATGCTTATTAAAGGCAGAAATTAAATATGATACGAGAGCACTGTGGTTAATGTTAACATCAGAAGAACTTGATATATATATATATATATATATATATATATATATATATATATATATATATATATATATATATATATATATATATATGAATAACGTTATAGCCACGAGGAAAATGAAACAACGGAGAACTGCGAGGCCTTTCGACTAATGGTCCTTTACTGAGCAGAGTCTGCTCAGTAAAGGACCATTAGTCGAAAGGCCTCGCAGTTCTCCGTTGTTTCATTTTCCTCGTGGCTATAACGTTATTCATAAATTCCTCACGTTCCTTATTTTCGTGATTCAGTTATACATATATATATATATATATATATATATATATATATATATATATATATATATATATATATATATATATATGTGTGTGTGTGTGTGTGTGTGTGTGTGTGTTTTTGCAAAATTACTCTAGATATTTTGAAATAATTTTACGTAATGTTATTTTTTTTATATATTATTTTTTTTTACTTATCACTCAATATTTGCCTATTTTATTGGTTTGCCTTGCCTTGTCCAGCTTTTAACTTAAACCATTAATTAGTGTATTTTTTAAACTTTTAGTGATGGTCCCAGTTGAGGTCTGAAACATCCGGCTAATAAATGTTTAGAGCCATTTCGTAGGTCTCTATATTCCTGTTAGAATCAGATTCCCAAGGAACATATTAATTACAAGTATATATATATATATATATATATATATATATATATATATATATATATATATATATATATATATATATATATATATATAATGCATACCTCTCTCTTCAAGACGCAATATTAATCGATTTGTTTCTTTATTTGCTTTCTCTCACTCGATAATAGGTGTGTATGGGTAGGTTCTAAGGATTCTAGTACCTGTTTTCCTCTGACCATTGCGCCAAAACCATGATAATAAATTAGTTGATCTCGTTACTTTTCATCGCTTGCACAATTTAATTCCACTTTTGACCATAATTACAGAATTCGATGGAACTCACCAATCTCAGAAGCGAGAACCATTTTGCCTAAGTTGCAGAAAACCATCCAATCACAATAGGTTCACCACATTCTACAAAATAATACAAGATAATTCTGATGCAAAAACTATATAGACCTTCTCTAGGAGGGTGGATGGGGTCATAGTTATAGTTTGGTCTGTTCTATTTCATTTACCTGCTTCTTACGTCAGCAGATACGGTCATCTTTATCATCGCCATAGAAACACACATATTAGTCACTTTTCCTTCTCCTCCAATCTCTAAAGCGCTGCACGATCGCCTTCATGCCCTATAGGTCAGAGGGATGTCTTCATTCTTGCCAGAATGTTGGTTATATAAGCCATGGGGGTGTCTTCATTCTTACCAAATGGTAATATAAACCATAGGGCTCTCTTCAGTTTTGCTAGATGGTCATATAGGCAAGGGATTCTCTTCATTCTTGACGGATGAGCATATAGGCCAGGGGTTCTCTTCATTCTTGCCAGAGGATTTTATATAGGCCAGAGCGTCTCTTCAGTTTTGACAGATGGTTAGGCTCAAAGAGTAAATTTCGAATAATAAATATAAGCTAACTAGAAATCGAATAATCTATAATATGTAGAATTGCATTTAAAGAAAGATCAATATTTCAAGAGTCTGTGTCTGCCAAAGTGTGGGACCAATTCCGCCCTTGAAACCTTAAAATTCCCAACCTTGGGGCATTTCTTCTTGGTTTGATAACCACTAATAGAGGAATTACTCGTATCTCTGGGGGTAATTGGGAATCCGAAATCAGTTAGGCTTTAATGGATCTCGTCACCTATTGGGATTTCTACGGGTTTGTAGTTTAGGTGTTAACTAGTATGGGGTAGATTTAGTTAGGCATTGAACCCTAGTAACCGGTCCTAGAGTAAGTAACACGTACAAATACGTAAAAATCTCAATTCCTGAGGGGACTCATCAAAGGCCACGTATCTGGCGTCCGGGCAGACGATCGCGTTTGGCGCGGGGTGGAGGTGGGGGGGCTTCTTCGCATGAATGGGCGAGGACGTAAACGCGGCTTTTCTTCCTTCGGTGCTTCGAGACCAGTAAATCATGCCCCGGTATAGCCCCCCCCCCCAGTACCACCACCAATCTATGTTAATGGGGCTGTGGATGAATATACACACACGTGGAAACTTAGCTCATGTCGTGGGTTTCTTGTCCAGGTTTGCGAAGTAAAGGGATAACGAGACTTTAAATGGGGTCTGAAAGGCCCCACCTTCCATTATTACCCCTTGATATTGCAAATATAAAAACACTAGGGACTGACAAGGAGTGAGGGAAAGAGTGACTGAAAAAAGAATGAATGAAAGGGATAGCAATAAAAAATATTTGGTTTGAATAATAAAGAAACCCAATAGATATTAAAGAGAGTAGACCCCCCGCCTTCTTTCTAACATCTATAATAAGGTAGTTAAGTAACATCCAGGAACTCAAGCAAAATAATCATCCATAAATCCAACCTCATTCCCTAAACAAAATTTCATAATTAAGAAATCAGGGATTAAGCAGCATACAAATAAGAAACATAATTGGGAATTAATGTTTTTAATAAACATTTGTATTATGAGAAAAAATATATAAAACAAACGGAGCCACTTTGCCACTCCTCCTTACATGAGGAGCATACGCTTCGCAGGCAGACCAACTCTATAATTAAACCAGGCAATGGATTCGCCACTCTTCCCTACGGAGGGAGCTTGCGCTTTGCCACTAAGATTAAAATTTAAAAGCTTAAAAAAAGTAGCCATGGTTAAATTATCATAAATTTTATGAACTTCGCCAATTATAATAATTTTAAAAAGCAACTCTTAAACTAAATTTCCCCCCTTTCAAAAAATCACGTTGCTAAAATATAGAGTTACCAAGCCATGGCTTCGCCACTCTTCCCTACGGGTGGAGCTTTCTCTTCGCTACTAAGATTAAAATCTTAAAAAAGTAGCCATGGTTAAATATTTTTACATTTTCTGAACTTTTCCAATTATAATATTTTTTAAAAGGAACTCTAAACTATTTTCCCCTTTCAAAAAATCACGTTGCTAAAATATAGTTATAGATAAAATAAAAAAGCAGCCTTACTTAAATTTTAATAAATTTTCTGAACTTCTTAATTGAAATGTATTTTCTTTTAAAAAATTATAAAGCATTGGATAATCATATTTATTTTTTCTGAACTAAACTATTTTGTTTTTTCAAACTCTAAAGAAATTCTTAGAAATTACCTTGATAAAAATTTAAAACATACTTAAGTCATAACCAAACTAAGATGAAATTATTAATCAAATACTCCCCAAAATCCCGTTCTTAAATTATAGAGTTAGTGATGATGATGATGATGATGATGATGATGATGATAACGGGATTTTTGAAGATGGGTGAAAAATTAATAAATGTTTTTCTTCCTTAGTGGACAAATGACTTATGCGTGGAGGGAGTTACAGCGGTCAAGGTGGGAGGTAAAGTAAGCGTCGGTGTCGTGTTTGAACTGTTTTGGTCAAGGGTGGAGCGGATGCGGTGGAGATGAGATAGGAATCAGAAACAAGAATTTTAGAGATGAGCGACCTGAGTTTTAAGGAATAGTTGACTATTAAAGATGACGCCCACGATTTTACCAGTGTTAGAAAAGAGAACCGGGAAGCAAGGTGTCGGAAGATGCGACTCTGTATATCTATATAGGGGCCGCTGGCCTGGAAATCCACGAGCTCGAACCCTTTGCCATGTGAGTGTAATTTGATAAAGGCCGACCTTGCTCTTGTGGCAAAGCGCTAGTGATGAAGTGGAAGAGGTTTAATTAAGGCATATTTTGAACAAAATTCAATGGTCGAAGTATATTGACTAAATTCAAGTCGTCAAAAAATGTGCGATCCTTCTTTAGTCCCACTTCTCCACAAATATTAATAAATAAAATTGACCGTAAGAAAAGAATCATACCTTGTCTTCGAATCTTGCATTCGAAGACCCTCAGAAAGACTGAAGCATACCATGAAATGGATCAAAGACAAAACATGCAAAATGGGAAAACCGAAGCCATAATGCATCACTTTCCCCATCAAATCGACCAAATATTAATCATACTGTAAATTAGCTACCCTAAATACGCATCTCTGATCCCGAAACTACAAAAAAATATCATTGAAAGTTATATTTATTCTTCCATTTGAAAATCAAACTCGATCAAATATCAAAACCACGTTTCTTACCTGTTGAAAGCGCTGACCTAAATCCTTTGAGGCTAGGAACCTTTGAAATCCGAAGTAATGACACCCTCTGTAGGAGAACCAGTCTAGCCAGGGAATGATCAGACACAGACGATTCCCCCTCTTTATATGTAATCAGAAATCGTGGACGGTGACGTCATTGAGGTCCATTGTCTTTCCCAATTACTTTGTGAATAAAAAGAGCTCGTAAAATGAGCTTTTACTATTCCGGTCTAGGAGTTTAGGAAGATCTCGGCACATCCTCCGAACTAAGGATGTTTAAGTTTTTTACTTGAATGAAGCCTTGTAGAAGATTATATATAGAGGATACAAAAGCGTCTTCCAAAAGTATCATAAAATGGTTTGTAGTGTGAGGCATATCACCTTATCGTAGGTGTCCACAAAGTAGATCCACCCCAGGTAGAGATTAGGGTTCTCGGGAGCGTTGAGCTCTCCACGTGTCTCTAACACCCAAAGTTCCTTATTCAGTGTATGACCCCCCCTCGTCATTTAATTTTCCATAATGTCACCACTTTCTTTACGAACGTATTTTCACATTTTTAAATTCGATGCCTTTGTTTGTTTTCCTTTAGTTATAAAAATCAATATAATTAAAATTACTTTGGTCATGAGCGAATAAACGTTGTTCTCGAAATAGCCTCACATTCGAGGTTGTTGCCAATGCTGGAAAAGCGTTTGGAACCCTTCCTACCTCTTCCCTCTTGCACCACCTTGTGCCACCCTACCTGTTCCTTGTTTAACTTCAGGATATTTCATTTTAAGTCTTTGTATCACTTTGCACGTCCTTGTAACTCCTTGTACCTCTTTGCAATTCCATGCAATTCCATGTATTTGCATCGACTTCCTTATACTTAGGCTTAGCATATTTTCAGAACAAGATCTAAATGTATATATATATATACACACTGTCGTATGCATATTTGTAGATTCTCCTTTACGATAAATACTATTAAAATATTTATATATATTAATAAAAAATAAATGTATTAAGTGTAAAAAAATGCTAGTCATGTTTTTTAATGCACGCATATTTCTAGCTGTCGTGAATCTTTGTCAGCATTTTTTCCCCCCCTAAAATTCACCTTAATTCAGTTCAATATTCAGTTGGCAATAAAGAAGAGCATTTACAGTTGACTAAGCCATGCCGCCTATTTCCTACGACCACACATTGTTGATAGTAGAAAATGCCTCTTAACTGGAGTGGATTCACCTGGAAGATATAAAATGTACTCCACAAAACGGCTGGAGTTGAAGAGAGAAATACTCTGGTGCTTCGCAAGTGAAATTTTTATTTTGCCAAATTCACCGTTTGAGGACCAAAATGCCTTGGCAACCACCAATTTACCGAAAAGGTCCTCTAAATTCATCGCATTACTTCCGATATTTTCATTAATTTTACCACAAGGAAAACTGCAATGTACGCATACGGTTATTATAAGAATAGGTAGCAGCCACTTTCACCCTGCATGCCTGGGAGACGTTTTTCATCCATGCCAGGCCAGTGATTGTATCCAATAGATGGCTGTTTTGGATAGTCACTTGCTACTCATTGCTATAATTACCACTTACCAGCAGATGTTTTGATTTCAGGCCAGGCAATGTCTGTACTATTTATACAAACAAAGGATTCAGCTCCGCCAAAGCTATTCTTCCACACTCCTATGTAAGGATGGTAGCGATCATAAAAATTCGTTACTTCTTGCTTGACTGTAGCAGCATTGATATTTCCATTCTCCTCAAGTGTCTTGTACAGTTTTGGGGGCTCCTTGGATAAAAACTTTATTATCTCGCCTTTCTTCTACATACACGAATGTCACAAGCACCTACTTTGGTTTTCTCCATAGAAATGATTGTTTTATTAAACAGATTTAGCCGCCCATGAATAAAACACAAATAGTTTTTCCCACAGTCATCCTCAAATAGTTTTTAGGTCGCGTGCGACTCTATATCTCCCTATGTCTGCGGTCGGTTGGTCTCCGTTTTGCTTTTCTTTTGTTTGGTAATAACATTGTAACTATTCGGCCGATTCTATCAAAATTTGAAACCCTTATGTTGCTCTCCATTCTCTTTCAAATGCTATAATTGCCAATGTCCTCCCAAGGTTAGCCCTGGAATTATTTTGTTTTGGCAATAACATCATAACTATTAGGCCGATTTAAACGAAATTTAAAATCTTTATATATTGTTTTAAATTCTCTTTCGAATTATATAATTGACAATGTTCTCCCAAAGTTATTCCGTGAATTATTAAAAGATTTAAAAGTCGTAAGGTCATAAATCAGAATTAGTGAAAGCACGTGACTTTGGTCAGCAGACCTTGTTTATCATTACGGGACTACTTAACTAAGTAATACGTCAACAGCAGTTTGAAGACAGCTGCTGTAACCACTCCAACTATCATTATATTGTTCTTAATTATATTATCTTTAAAATCTTTGAGGCGTTATTTAATGCTCACATCCTTTAACCTTTAGGCTCTCATGCTCTTCTCTTTGATCATCAGTATTGGTTTCGTAAGGGTCGCTCAACTGGAGATTTCCGAGCCTATCTCACTTGGATTTTGTCGTCCTCTCTCAAGAATTTTAGAGAATCCTATGTCCTTGGATTTGACATTTCTACGCCTTTTGACAAAGTCTGGCATATGACCCTTTCTTCTCAAACTGCTTTTGAATTTACTTCCCCCCTGGCACGGACCAATGTCAACATCAAAGCCTGCCCAACGTTGAAATGTGGATAGATTAAGGAAACAGTAAAGAGCGATATGGAAGAGTACTCAGTTATTGTGAAAAGTGAAAGACCTTTTGTTTAAAACGAGGCAGATTGTAGGTATGAAGAAAAACATAAGGAGGTAAAGAGTTCCAAAGTTTTGATCTATGAGAAAAGAAAAACACATCAAAGCGACCCATCATTGAGTTCCTAATCGCCACACAATAGACATCTGATTCAGAATTATGCTGAGTATTACGTGATTTAGATAATGCTGGGGGCATGTACGTGGCTAGACCAAGGAAGTATTGACCAAAGTCATACCTGTAGAAGAGGGAGAAGTGAACCAACATCACGGCGAAGGATAAGTGAGTCAAGTTTCTAGGTTAGTCTTGGACAGTTTATAAGAGAGATAGCTTTGGATTTAACTTTATAATTTAAAAGTACAAAGCTAGAACTACTCCAAATGTGAGAGCAGTACTCCAGATATGGACGTAATAGTCCTTACTATAATCGAAACAACTGTCCAGGAAAATAGAAATTTCGACATTCTTGATATGTGGGGTTTCTAAGAAAGATTGGATGTTATAGTAACACCCAGTAAGTACATTTAGTCAACAGGTGTAATTACTGAACTACCAAAGAAAATGTGAGGGTTATTAGGTGTCTTTGAGTTTTGTCTACCCCACCTATAAATCCCATCCAAGTCCGAGTTAATCAAGATAGTTACATCGAGACAAGAGGCAACACGAGTGAAAGATGAGGGAGCAGAATTGAAAGATGTAAATGAATGAAGTGATGAATCATCGGCATATGAGTGCATCGAGTTATGTGTGGAAGAGAGAAAATCATTGATAGAGAGATAGATGGAGAAAAAAGGGGAGAAAGATCCAACAGCAACAGCGAAGATGATAGAGCGGTCAGAGAGAAAGCTAGAAATCAAAGAGCATAGTGAAGGAAAGGATCCAAAGGAGGGGAGCTTCCATATGAGACCACGGGCTCAAACCCTGTTAAAAGCTTTGGAAATGTCTCGTGTAACTACACATGACACCCAACTTCTTCAAGGATCTTGACCAGACAGTAGTAAAAAAGGAAAGTATATCGCCAGTTGATGTAGCTTTACGAAAGCCAGACTGGCTAATCAGAAAGGACACCGATTCTCAAAGTGTTTAAGTAGATGGGAGTTGAAGAGGGATTCATTGAATTTGGAAATATAGGATGTTAGAACAGAACGATAATTAGAAGGATCAGACCAGTCACCTTTATTAGGGATCGAATATATCAAATCCTGTTTCCAAGAAGAAGGAGGAAGGAAGAGTTTTTGTTACTTGCGGCGAAGCGCCAGGTCTAGGTGTCATTTATTTTTCGAGATAAATAAAGTTCAATTTTCAAAAGGAGTACAGTTCCATTGTACTCATTTAGAGCCCTGAAATGACCCATATGCCCATGAGACAGGGTTATTCACCCTGGAGATTTCAAATCTGCCATCGGATTTGGCGCTGGTTGGCGCCATCTAGTGGCAGAAGCCTCATTTAGCTATTCAAAGGCACTTGTAAGTGATTTGAACCATTGGAAACCATCAATCTAATAATCATTTATCATCTTATCACAAAACGCCACAGGTCATTGGAGGAACTTTCCCTCTTGTTTTTAAACAAAAACGGAATAGACGAGAAAGCGCATGTGCTAGTTCAGAGGCACCTCATTTCAATACTCGAGGATGAAATAAGGTTTATAAGAGGAGCCTCAGGAGAGCAGGGTTTTTACAGTGATCTAGGGTAGAGTTAAATGATAAACAGGAGCCAAAAAGAGTTGCTTGTCAACAGGAGAAACAGCGATAGTGGCATTAAGACGGAAGAGTGAGGGGAGGGAAAGGTAGAGTGCCAGAAGCTGTTAGAGATACACTTAGCTCGAGATCAGAAGATAAAAGTCAGTGATTAGAGAGGAGGGGAGACTTACAGTTCCTTTGACTACAAGAACGCTTTGCCTTACGGATAATGAAGTTACATACATTAAGGGCACTAACAAAAGCTGAGTGAGAGTCAAATGAAGCAGAGATTTTCCAAACCCGATATGCCCGATCCATTTCCTGAATCGCCTCAGAACAGGAGCAGTTAAATCATAGGTTAGATGACGATAAAGTCTTGGAGAAATAAGGGATAAATGCTTCTGCCCCCCCCCCAGATGAACTCCATTATATGTTCTCTCTGTCGTAGTTTCTAAGTCACCCTATTTCGCTATTTATAGTGGTCTTCCTCAGAGTTCCGTTTCCTCCCCTACCATTTTCCCCCTCTTCATCAATGACCTGCTTTATACATCCTCCTAAACCACGCATGTATATGCTGATGATTTTACTTTTCATACATCATTATCTTTCCCTTCACAGTCTACATCTTTTAAACGCTCTTATTCTCGTCTAAACTTGTCTAATGCCGTTAATGTCGATCTCGATCGTGTTTCTGACTAGGAACGATGAAACTTGGTGCGTTTTAATGCTTCCAATACAAACTTCCTCCTTATCCTTCTATCTAATACTCCTCATAACCTTTTATTAATGTTTGATAACAATGAAATTCAATCGCTTAATTCTGTTAACATTTTATATCTCCTGCATAAAGGTAGGTATACTCTTCAGATGTTGCAGATAGTTCACTAAGCAATTTCTCCGGATCTATGTGGGTCGTATTCGTCCTTGTATAGACTACTGTTTCCTTATCTCGATTGGATCATCTTTTACATCTTTGATATGGGTTGTATCACAGGCCTACAGTCTCATCAACAACCCTATTCTCACTTCAAACTTAGACTCAGTCAAACTCCGTGCTAAGGTTTCTACATTTAGCCTATTTTACAGATTCTATTTTGGACATTGTTCTACTGAGTTCCATGAGTGTATGCCAGCTCCACTTACCGTCCATGAAATACCAGCCAAGTTCGCATTCACATGATTACTTTGTAAAAATAGTGAACTCCAAGATTAAACCAAGTTGCTAATTCTTTGTTTTCTCCATGCTTTCTTGTTCTATTTTTGTTTGACCTTTTTACAGAGTCTGAGTTTGATTTGGGCAACTCTTTCCCGCCTGTGTGTTGTGGTTGTTCTGGACAATGAACAACTTCTCATCCGTTCACAGAACTGTAGACTACGAGTCATTAAGGAGTCGTTGGAGGAGGAAGCTTTGCTCTTTCGATTTTCTTCTTTTTGGTCCGGTTGGAAAGCAGATGTCCTTTAGCTATCTATTGCAAAATGGACACAGTTTTAGATAATCTTTCAGCAATTCAATTATTGCATGGTCAAATGGTTCATTCATTTTGGCGACCAAAGCAAGTTGTCTAGTAATCTTACTTGTATTTTGCAGAGCTGCTCACCATACCAGTCTACAAAACTTGTTTTTCAAACCTCTCTTGCACCGATAAAAAAAATCGGTTACTTGCAAGCTTTTTATCTGCAATGAAAGATCAACATTCCAATCTAAAAGGCGCCACTCTTTGCCTTCTCGCATCGACAAGCAAATTGATTGCTTCCAAAGCTCATCTCTGCCATACAAAGAAGTGAAAACACCGAGGATTTACAAAACTCCACTCCATCTTACCAGTTACCTCGTGGGGATGGACTTTGATTTACTAGTGTGAGGGTCTAGTTCCATTTAAAGCGACAAGACCTATAGGCTGCTCTAGCTATAATTCGACTTATATCCCTCAAACCTCCAATAGAAGTTTTACTTCATTCTCAACACATAGAGCTTTCAAATGGACTAAAGCTTGCGATTGGACTGAAGAGAAATGCGAAAAAAGAGTGAATTAAAGAAAGTGAAGTGTGCGAATGGGAAAGTACAGCGACTGGAGGGGGTTAAGTTGGAGTAGACCCTTCTTCCTTAATTCACTAGCTGGGAGAAGTCACTCTCAGTTCAGGAGAATGACGCTTATTCCCTGTCTATATTGTCCTTATTATTCTCTTCTTTTGGAATATTCACCTCATGTACGTTCCAAACAATTTCACTTCCCTTAACTCTAATTATTTCCTTAGGAATCTCTTTTATACATCTCTACTGTGCAGATCCTCGCTAGATAGACAGATATCCCTACCTACGTTCGATCTCTAACGCACACCCTTGTCCATGGTTCCGTGAACCAGACAAGGAGAAGATCAAATGGATCCATCCATATGATAACGAGGTTCCAATGGGAAGCTACTTTAGCCATTGAAATAATGGGGTCCCCTGAGCCCCAAAACGAATCAACGTTTTCCCAAATGAGCAATTCATCAAAACTCACAATTAATCAGTCGGGCTCATTAAAACAAAGGTCGAGCAGATATCGACGCTGTTAATACCTCCAGGGTTACTCCACGATTCCAGTCAATCCCTGGAGGATAGGTGAATATGACCAGTTAAGAATTTTAATTCATTTATGCTTGTTCATGGGCTATTTCCTAGTGACACCGGCATTTTGTAAAGGCTGAAGTTTGTGTTTCATTGAACCACAGAAAAAAGTGAAACTGGAACCAATTTGGCCTCTTTCATTTTCATGCCAGTAATTAAGTGAGATATTCATAAAAGCTACACTAAAGTGATTAATATTTATTTTCATGCTAGCCACATTCCGAATACATACGTTTTCTCTATTTAGGCTGTTTACATAGATTAGATCGTACTACAGAGATGGCATTTTAAATTAATAGTAAAAGTGAAGAATTAACAACCATACACTTACATATTGCCTAAATAGTTATGAATTTAACAGGATGAAAAGTTGTTATTTTTTTGTGCACATGTTTCAATAAATAAAGGTTAGAAGATAAAATTATAGACTATTGGTAGATGAGGGGTGGTCATGGACTACAAATTAGAAATTTATTTATATTTTTTCAGATTATTTATTCCTTTTATTATTCCCAATTAATATACAAAGAATAAATCTCCGGAAAAACTGGAAATTATAACGTGTTTTATGCGTAGAAAATTATATTTAACATACTCTAGATTGTTCGAGACATTGAATGAGATGGTTGTTTGTTTCTTTGTTTTTCTGTTTAATATGCTTGAACCCATAGGGTCATAGGCACTCCCTGTATGAGGTAAAGTTAAAAATTAACATTTCGCCCTTTTAAACCCACGTGAAAAAAATGGGTGATCAGATTTAGGAAAAATGAGACTGTTAAAACTGCACTGTAAAATTGTAAAATAGCACGTTTGTTCAAGCTAGTTTAGACTTCTCCCCCTCCCTTCCCTGGAAAACTAACAGATGTGATTATTAAATTGGTTATTAAATTTGTAGAATCAAGCTCAAAATTAGCCTTTAGAAAAAGTCTATCTGTTGGAATCTTGAGGTCATGCTAATGACCTCAAGAGAATACAAGCAAAACTGAAGTTTCCCCAGACTGACAAACTTAAAATATTCCCTTTTATTATTGAAAACAAGCCAAATTTCCTTATCTTTTATGTCAGAACGAAGCTTATTTTTAGCTTAATGGTAAATTCCATTCTAAAAAAGTTGCAGACAGACTTTTACAATCATGCAAATCTATCGTTTGATTAACACTTTCTTCAAAAGCTTTTATCTGACCCATCTTCTTTGAAGAGCAAGGAAAGAATGTGATATCACTCAAGGACGGTTTGCTGATGTCCTTGAAATATTTAGGAAGCGCTTACTTTATCCATCTCTTATGGATAAATTTGGGCTCCAACAAGATGATTTTCTTCGGCATCCATCAATTATAGAAAATATATTGCTGTCCAAACAGTTCAGGAAACGCGTAATTAGTCGCAAAACTGAATTCGAGTGGGCTATTAGCCCCTCCCCCCTGTAATATCCATTGATTTAAATTTTATGAGGTATGTAAAATGTCTTATTAACAATCTTATAAGCATTGTGGAAGTCAAATAAATGATCAAAAAGCTCACATTAACCCAATATACTGTGTTCAAAACTTGATTTTTGAGGCTTAAAAATTGCCTAGAAAAAGGAGGGTGATCTATACCTGCCATAGTTATAAAAGTAGTTAAGATTTAGTGATGAAAATTTCATATCCGAATATAAATATCTTGATTTATGATTTTTTTAAGGGACTCATATTTTTTTATTTATCCTGTATATTAGCTCTGGATCATAGATTGCTAAGATTCCCCAGGTTAGAGGAACTGGCTTCTAAAGATGTGTGATTCAGGTTACATAGAATATGCAAATGAAACTGACCAGCAGGACCTATGGTAGAACCTAAGAGGACAAAATGGGGTAGCATTGGCTTTATCAAAGTGAGTATGCAAGGGATAGGAGCTATACAATTGAATAACTGTCATTCTCTTATAAAAGTAGAAACAACACACAGACGTTATGGGGGTGTATGACTCCATATACAATGACTATAACATAATACTCTTCATATCAGAAATGATCAAAATATCTGATGGATTAATTAACCCAGTAATTCAGTGCTGAAATTATGAAAATAGGACTCATTACAAATGGAGTAACATGTCTATCGATATGTTTATGTTTGTTTACATTTAACGTGACTTGATGTATTGTAATGGTGACCAATTCATCCTCTCAAGATAAGCAAATAAATATCTAAATTTAAATACCAGCAACTCAATGCTTTATAAACGCTTAAAGGCGCGCATTAATTAATAATCAAATTAATGTAAAACTATATTAACAAATTACAAAAACAGAAGTAATAAACATTAAAAACTAACGTTAATATAAAGTGTAGTGAAATATAATAATCTAACGAATTAAATAAGTGTACAATAGCAGTAATTTTAAGATTGTATCGTAAATTATCCTTAACCTCTCTAGCATATTTGAATTGTAAATAGAAAGCGTAATAAAATAAAATAAAATTAAATGAACAATAACAAATATATAACAACAGTAATCTTAAGAATGTATTGTATATTATCCTTAATCTTTGTATAGTATTTAAATTTAACTTCCAAAAGTAAATTGATAACGATTTCCATGTCTCCGGGAAGCTATCTTTTCCTACTCCTACTCAGTGCTTTTACCTCCTCTGCTAAATCTATTTTCACCACTATTTTCTATTATTCTAACTACATATAATGTATGCAATTACCCCTTTTTGTATTTATTACTTAATAAACCGTTGGACCGTTGTTGCCATTCCTTCGTCTTACAAACTATTTGCTTACAAAATTTCGAACTTTGACTCATCAATTTAAACAATTTACATATACATTATATTTGTCTAATCCTTATTCTTCCTTTCTTAAAATTTACATTTACCTTGTTCTCTATCCTTTTCTTAACTTTTGAACATGTCGAAAAAAGTACACCAACACTTTTCGCATTTCCAGATCTGTAACACGTTTAGAATTTCTTATCCTAGTCTCATTTTCTCAATAACATGCAATCATTTTTGTACCCCTATTTTTTTAGGACATTCTGGTCCTAAATCTTTAAAATTACCCCCGAAGAAAACGACAACTATGACCTCGATTTCGAAAATAACATTATCCAACAACTAAACACACAAATACATAAAACCTCCCCTCATCACTGTGTGTCGCAGGAAAGAGCGATGGAGGGCTATGGGAGTAAAATAACTGCCCAAGAGCTCTCCATCGCACTAAAATCCTTTCGTCAAAGAGCACCGGGTACCACGGGGCTGACCAGGGAAAATTTCATTAAGGCCCCGCCTAATGTTCTGAGTGGGCTACTTAACATCATGAATGCCGCTCTGAACACAGGCTATTTTCCCGACCAGTGGAAAGTGGCCAAAATGATCTTCCTTCCCAAATCGGGAAAGCCCCCGGACTGCCCCGCAAACTTCCGTCCGATATCTCTCTTAGAATTTGCTGGCAAAGTCTTCGAGAAGATATTGGCAAACAGGGTCAACTCTTTTCTTGATGAAGCCAACCTGCATAACGAGCAACAGCACGGCTTCAGAAAGAAAAGAGGGACTGACACGGCACTAGCCGTTATTACGGAAAAGCTTGCAAAGATCAAGGCAAGTAAAAGGCATGCCGACCTGGTGCTCCGCGATGTCAGAAAAGCATTTGACAAGGTTTGGAAGAGAGGCTTGCAATTTAAGATCCTGCAAGTAGGCCTCGACCCCATTCTTGAAAGGATTCCATGCGACTATATAATGGAGAGGAGAGCGTATATACAGATCAAAGAGCACAAAGGCCCCGAGTTCGAGCTCGAATCTGGGGTCCCACAAGGGGGGTGTCTCTCCCCCCTTTTATACAACATATATACACGTGACTTACCACAACCTCTTTCCGAAGGTACGATATACGTTCAGTTCGCTGACGATATATCGCAAATTTGTACAGCCGCCTACGTTCACAGGGAATTTATGGCGAGAAATACGGCTAGGGAGATTTCCAACATCAACTCTTTCGAGAGAAAATGGAAGATTTCGACCAATGCCCAAAAATTCAAAATAATTCCCATGTTTCGCAAGACCTTCAACGATATACGGGTAGAGGGGGAGAGAATCCCCTACTGCTCAGAAGGGACGGTCCTGGGGCTCAAAATCACCACAGGGGGATACAAGTGTCATATCGAGCGGACAGTCGCGAATAGCAAGAGAGATTTGAGGGAGTTTTATAGGTTCATGGACCTCACTCGCTCAAATAAACTCAAGATATTCAATGCGTGCATTCGTTCGAGACTCTTGTACCCCCCGGTGCCGCTGAACGCGAGCGCCATGACCCACATTGCGAAACTACAAGTCATCCAGAACAAAGCGGTTCTCCTTATTACAAATACCCGAAGAAGAGAACATAAAAGACAAAGGGAGCTCCACGACTCGGTTGGATTAACTCCGATCAATGTGGCGCTCCACGAGAGAGCTAAGAGGATATGGCAGGCCATTGGCGCCCGCTTGACCCCTGAATTCTCTCGTACACACTTAGAAATCGAAGCAGACCGACAAAAAAGACCTTTTAGAAGTAGTAAACTACAGACAGACAATGACGTAATCCCAAAATACACCAGACAGAACTGACAAAATACGAAGTAATTCGCAGGTTCCTTTAGAATATCCAATTCAAATTAAAAATCACTTGAAAAACGCAAAAATAAAGTAAATTTTCACTTTCACTTTTTCAAAATCATATTAATTAATTAATTAATAAATCAATACCCCTCAAAAACTTTTACTAAAGTCATAGCGGGAATAAAAACCCCGCCAAAAATAAAGGCTTGAATGCCTTAAACAATCAACCGATCAGTAGGATCGTAACCATAATTAAATTAAACATGTTTAATTTAATTATATAAACTATGGATTGTAATTCATAGTTTATCAAAAAATACACGAAACAACCACAAAGAACACAACTAACCGTACATTGACAGAGCTACCCTTTCACCAGGGATCTTTTTTATTCTTTCTCCTACACACTATCTATTCTTTAAACTCACCCTTTAACCACTTTACTCTCTTACTATTCTCTCTCTAATTCTACCTATATTACATCTCTTATTTTGTCCAATGTCCGTGGAAGTTTGTTCTTGGTTACGGAGATTTTATATTGGAACTAGGGTGAAAACGATTGGGAACAGCGTCTTTGATTTAAACACTGACCGCTATTACGTAAGAAAGGCAAAATGTATCTATTGTTCTACTAAATGCTGCTAAGTCGCCCTTAATTACTTATATTTGGGAGTAAATTATTTAAAATTATCGATGTACCATGCCTAGCCCTATTTGCTGAGATTGGATTCGCTCTCGCTTCATGCGCGGACAGCATGCCCGGTCGGGAAGAGGTCCGTATGCCATGCTTCGACACCTAGATGAGAAAGAAATGGTATTTATGTTAGATTTCTTCAACAGGATCTGTTTCTTCCCTTTTCTCTAACCCCCTGCGTGTGCGAGTTGATGGAGAAATTATTAAATGTTATATTAACTTTTTTCCCGAACAGCGGACCCCACCTGTTTTCTGCACCCTATGGCTTCCGCAAGTTCCACTACGCGTCAGATGCTCTACTACTAGTGGAACATGCCATCTCCGAGGCCTTCCTTCATAGACAGCACCACTTAACTGGGAGTTTTCTCGATGTGGAGAAGGCCTGTGATACCGCATGGCGACACGCATCTCTTTGCATTGAGCATTAACGATATCACATCGTTGCTGTCGGAAGATGTTCTCACTGTGCTCAACATCGACGACTTTTCGATATCTTTTGATGCAGCCCAGATGCCAACTCTGGACCGTCGACTCCAATAGGAATTGAACCACATCCCTCATTATGCTAATGCCCACAGGTTTCGTTTTTCCTTGACAAGACTAAGACAGTGCAGCTCTGCCGCCACCTAAGGCTCCACCCTGAGCTGGACTTGTCCCTAAACGGGCTTGGCCTGGAAGTGATAGATTTGCATATATTCCTTGGTCTTTTATTTACCCGAGCCTCTCATGAGAGGCTCATATCCGCCTCTTTAGGGACACTTGTATCCGCGCCATGGATATTCTTCGTTCCGTGATGTTTAGTACCTTGGGTGCTGATAGGGCTACTGCCTTGTTCTTTTATCGTTCCTTTGTTTGTTAAAAGATTGACTAGGGATGAGAGTTTTATCCTGCCGCAGCCGAACGTGTATTGCGGAAGGTGGACTCGATCCGCCACACCGGTCTCCGTGTGGTGACCGGTGCCTTCCGCACATCCCCTATTAAGAGCCTGCTTCTCTATACAAGGAAAGATGCCGCTTGCTATGCACAGTACCGAGTGCATTATACGCTTGTACACGCTGGTTCTCCGTATCTCTCAGTCGTCAATGTCTCCCATTGTATCCTCGGATTAGTTCGACGGTGCTTATAATGCCGAGAGAAGCCAGTCATTCCCTAGTCCATACGAGTTTAGGGCTAGAAAACTTCTTCGAGTTCTCAATTTAGCTCTCGGTCAGGTGGTGCTTTTGGTTTTTCTTAGGACGCCACCTTTAAAAGTACCAGCTTTGACAATTTATTGCCATGCCCCTACTCCCAAAGATTTTACAGTACCTGAATATTGCGTTCGACTATTTTAGAGCACACTTCGTGTCATGTTTGAACTGTGTAGTATACACAGATTGCTCCAAGTCTGAAGGCGGGGTCGGCTTCCATACCTTATACCTTCTATTTAAAGTAAGCGAGAATCTACCAGGCGCTGCTTCTATCTTCATTGTCTAGCTGGTTACAATACACCACTCCCTATGAGAGATAACTTGTTCTACTCTATTCGAAGAATCGATCGTGATCTATAGCAATTCACACGGTGCCCTGAGTACTCTCGGGAGATTTGTAATCTCCGCCCCCTTTTTTGCATCATACCTGACGCCACGGTAGCCGCGAGCAGGGCAGATGTCGAGATTTTCTTATGCTTGGTTCCTGGACACGCTGGAACCGAGCCAGTGTACACAGATTGCTCCACATCCAAAAGGTAGTTTGGGTTCCATGCCGTATCCTCTTTTTTTGAAGTGAGAGAGAACTCTACCAGGCGTTGTTTTATCATCACGGCAGAGTTGGTTGCAAAATACCACTCGATACGAGAGATAACGCGTTGTCTCCAGTTTGGAGAACAGGTCGGGATATTTAGTGACTCACAAAATACCCTGAGTGCTCTTGAGTCATTGTCATGCCAGCACCACTGGTTCGTGCTATACGTGACGCTACCGTATCCGCGAGCCAGGGGATGTGGATATTATCTTCTGCCTGGTTCTTGGACATATAAGGATTACCGGAAATGAGCGCACTAATGAGGGCGCCGAAAAATCCGCGGCGGGGACTAAGGGACTTGACCAGCATTTCACTCTTCTCTACACTATCTATATGGCAGGAATCAGGTCAGTCCACTGGACTACATAGCAAAGAAGATGGGAAAAAGCCAACGAAAACCTAAAGTTGTGTGCCATCGCGTCGCGTCTGTTTCCGTGGAACTATCCCATGATGCCTTCGTGGTTTCAGCTTACTTTCTGTCTTCTTCAAATTGGACACTAGAAGCCATTGGAAGGAGCGCTTTCATGTCCTTTACTGCGATGACTACGTGGTGCTCCAATTGCCTGCCCCATTCTTGTTGAGTGTCCCATTCATGTGATGTTCGCGAACGTTACCTTTCCTGGTACCGGGACGAGCGATGTCTCGACCACTTGACCCTTGTACTCGGGGCGGATTCATGCACTTTCGCCTTGAACTGTTTGACGTTTTGGAGGAACGCAAATATCTTGCATTTTATTTAACTTTTTAGGGGTCGTGTGTATTCTCCTGCGCTGTAGTGTAGAGCCTGTTTTTTCTTTTTGCCTTTTCTCTGTTTTCTGCTCTTTTCGGGACCTTTTTGGTTGTTTCCTTTGTTGTTGTTCGTTTTTATGTTGTATTTTAATATTGCCTAATCTATATGGTAGTGTAAGTATGACGACTTATTCCTTTGAGTACAGTTGCTAGGAGAGAACTGGGGTGGATTTAGTTTCAAGATGTGGGCTCTATTCGTGTTAAATCAATGGTGGCTACTACATGTAACGCATGGTTTGGATTTCACGTTATGGTGTTGGTCCGTAGTGAGAAACAAAGGAGAGTAATTTGGAGGCAAAACGCCTACCGGGAAGAAAATCTACCAAATTTAAATCCAGTACCTTTGGTGCAAGAGACTTTTTTAACCGTCTCTATGACACTCTCCTTGCTTTTTGTCCGAATTTCTAGGTCTCAGGTTTTCAACCTTTTTATCTCATGGCACATCAAGCCAGGGAGTAATATGGTCGAGACACACCATCAGTATTTAAGATTACATTTAATAATATAATAATAAATGCTAATAAATGTTCATCAGTTAAGCATGCTAATCATTTATTAAATTAGTACGAATATGAGTAAAAATTAAAAGCCTTATCATACATACCTAAAAATATCAATGATAATTTTTTCCTTGGCGTTGCTTCATAATTTCCCTTATATGAGGCTGAATGGTAGATAGGTATACCCGCAAGTCCTCCTCCAGTGTCTGAAGCCACAACCTTTTCTTATATTTTACTTTGTTCATTGCAGATAATCCATCCTCACACATATATTAAGTTGAGAAGGGAAGAAGAGGTTCAATTGCTTTCTTTGTAATTTCGCGGTATTCGTCTTGAATGGACAACAAAAAAGCAGTCATATTCGTAGATTCGTGCTTCAGTTTTAGTCCTCTGTTGTTCCTGATTTCCGTCAGCTCATCCTCTTCGGTAACAGTTAACTCTGCTGACTCGCAAGCACTTGCCACAAAAGGATTTCTCAGCCAGTCCAAGGACGACGTTTCAAATGATGGATAATACTTTGCAATGTTCTTACTCAGTAGCGACAAGCTTTGTAGAATTAAAGTAAGAACATTTTTGTCTAATCTGCAATCTTTTGTTAATTCAAACATTTCAACGTTGTTCTTTTTTTTATTCTAGATCCCCACAATGTTAGTTTTTCCTTAAATGAGCTAATTTTGTATGTACACGTAAGAATGTTTTCCTTCTTTCCTTGCCTACTCTTATTAAGGATCTTCGCTTCTTTATTTTAGCTATGATTTGTGACTCAACGTTTTGAGACATATCAGAAATACGACGACTAATGGTGTTATTTGACATGGTGAGTTTCAAAATCTCTTTTTCATATTTTTCGCCTAACATAATGTTTACAATTTTACTACATGCTGGTAATATTACTGATTCTACAATTGTATGTGATTTCATATTGTTGGCAACGATTTCTGCAATAGCATAACTTGCTTCTTAAGTTTTCTCAGATATAGTGCTGATTTTTTTCAGTTTTTGAGACTGGCGTGTTTGGTCAGTGATAAGCATTTTAAAATATTCAGTTTGTTTCTCACATAAATGAGAGTGCTTTGCTCGAAAGTGTCGTCTTTTAAGTTTACTTCGAACCATTGCTTAGCTTGCCAGTTTTTTGCCACAAATAACACAGACAGGAAGTAACTCTTCTTCTCCAGATGAAACGAATCCAAAAGACAAGTAGACTTCTTTATACTGGCGCACAATTGATTTGGAAGTAACACTGCAGGTCCTAAGTGTTTTAATTCCAGAACTAGCTCTAGCCACTTCGCTGTCATCATTTTCTAACTTGTGTTTCGTTGTAAGAAATCTATCCATACCTCATAAGACCTGGAAACAAAAAAATATGACTCTGAATATTTATTTTAAAAAATGCAACTAAAAAAAGGTAGACACTAAGTGCATTAACTTGAGAATAAAAATAATTTAAAGAAATTAACAATAGGCAGATACTACACGAAAAGAATAAAAAATAATAGTGCAAATTACCTAGCAGGAGATCAAATACACTAAATTTAAAAAAGTATAAATAAATATAAAATTTAAGGATTAAACTTCATAAATTTCTCATTTATTAAGCAATTATATATCAATTATAAACATCAGCCTTAATAACATACCCTCCTTAAATCTCCCGTAGCACACTTGCAATCGCTTTAAGAATTAATCTTTTTAAATTTCTCACACTTAATAAGAAATTATATATCAAATCTAAATACCAAACTTAAAAATCTTAATATGCTTAAAGATAAAAAAAAATCAAAATATTGGATTGACATATTGAAAGATAGAAAACGAATTTATTGATATTAGTAAAAATCTGGCAACTATAGCTGTGGTAGGACACTGTTACGGCAGGACACTTTATTGTGTCACAAGTACGAAAATTTATCATACATTCGTACAGTACCGAAATTTCTTCATTGCGCTTTCTTGTTTAAGGGGGAAACAACTTTCCTTAAATCTTCCACAGCACACCTGCAGTTGCTTCGCGGCACACTGGTTAGGAATCGCTGATCCAGTTATTGAAACACACTGCGATATCTATCCCGAGTCCATTCATGAGATAATACACTGAAGGTAAAACGAGATCGCTAAGAAGCTGAAAGTACAGAGTAGCCCAAATGTTGCGCTACCATTTAACAGCTGGAACATTTTATAAGTTTGTGTTAAATGAGACTAACTAAAAATTGAATCGCTCTTTATTTATTGAATGTATTTTTTTATTAATAAACTAAATAATGTTTTTGGCTCATGTCAAGAATAGGTAACCCAACCCTTGCAGGGGTCACCAGAAAACTTTAGGCGTATGTTTATGAAAGCATAAATGAAGTTGATTGCTAATCTCATCCTATCTGAATAAAACTACTGGTAAAATTCTATAAATGCTTTATTTCCTGTACAGAACAATGACTTGATAACATTATACTTTATATAAAGTAACGACGAAATAATCAGTTAATGTAACGCGTTACAAGACTAACAATGAAATCTTGGGAAAACCTGAGGTTTTAAAACTAACCTCAGCGGGTAACAAGTTGGGTTTAAAGCGTAGTAGTTCTTCAGAGGTTTTAAATATGTTTGAGTTTGCTAAAAGATCTTTCTGTTGATGCTACTGTAGAATTTAGCAACACTAAAGATTTCAGTTTATGTTTTTTATCTTCCCAAATTTGCCTTAAATACTGATGGTAATTGTTGCATTTATGTTGCCAAATCTTCATTATTAAGTTAAATAGGATATTGGTGAGCTAATTTGTAAGGATGCATTCTAAATGAGTGATTAAAAAAAATTGTGAAATTTTGATATTATAGACATAGTAAGCATATGTTATATAATGAAATGGTGGCCTTCCTGTTTTTTTTTTAATGAAGTCAATTGAAATTAACAGCAAATTAATGGAATGAAAAAAATATCTATGCTTATGGGATCCTTCAGAAATTCACGGACCCTTCTTGGCTCTTTGGGCCCCAGACCAATGTAGCTGTTGAACCACCCTTTCTTAGGCCCTGCCCAGATATAGCAGGGATGACTTAATGATTTTTTGCAATGCCATGTAGCTTCATAAAGAGGTTAGGCTTGAGGCCATACACTGGAATACTTGCGTTCAATCTATCCCTTTGGCGAGTCTAACAGTTGTCTTCCAAATACCAGCATGATGAATTGAAAAGGTGAGATTTAACTTTCCTTATTCTTCCTAGGCCTTTCTTTGCTTCCCTTGTTTTGTCTATTCACTCATTTTCTTCTTTCATATGCATTATAAACCTTATTCCATATCTCTCTCCCTACGGTCTAACCTCGAAAAAACCCTTTTCACAAATTGAGCGAAGTTAAGTTTCACTTCGAGTTGACATTGCAAACGGAGCTATATGATGTAGGGACCAGTCGTTCGGATTCCACTTTAAAATGTAGAGCCCTACCGATAGAGACATCACACGGTGCGAGTCGTTGGTAAAAACTACCAGAACGAAACCAACTCTCTCCCACCTACCCTTCACTCTCACTTTCCCAGACGAATCATATTGATGTAGAAATTATGTGGTACTGAATCGACCTTCGTGGAGGTTAACAAGTAGTAACTAGCAAGAGCGCAGTACTCAGTTTAATGAGCAGAAGGACAGACAGATAAATAAGAAAAGAGAGAAATAAAGACAAATAGACTGGATCAATCCAAAACAAAAGCGTTTCAAACTTCCAAAAACAAACACAAACAAGAGAAAAGTGGATTAAACTTTAAAGCTCGAATCTCCTTTTCAGACATAAAGTGGATGAGGTGAAGTAATAAATAGGATTTAAGGCTATGGCATGAGGGCCCTGCTGATTAGGCAAAAACCCTGTATTTCCCTCTCAAGATTAAACGTTTTCTCGCTGATATCGATGCCATGGATGATGTCTGGAGGGAGAGACGGATGAGTGAGATTGTCAACCTTGGCGGTTCGGAGGTTAGATTGCAGTTCGTGGGCAAAGTCCTGCAGTCCGAGTCTCTTCTCGCAGAGCAGCAGCTGCAGAGGGTGTGATGAACTAGTGAGCAAAATCCTCGCCCGAATCTCTTCCTGTAACTCGATGATCTTTTGCGGTAGGTTCTGTCACGTGTACAAAAACGTGTTAAGTTACCACTAAATCAATATGTAATTACCAGTCTACTTTATACTATTTCTATGTATATACTATACTACATTCCATAGAGTAGTTAACAGACCTGGCCCTGATGTTAGGGGTGGTAGGTTCACAAGTAGCCAACCATGTTCTAGCATTTGTGGAAATGACTGCATCCGATCATCATTCCTGATCATATTCACTATCCTCATATATTATTCATAAACTTTCTACTCATTTGTTTATTCATCCTCTTCCTCCTTCTATTTAGTTTATTCTCATTAAAGGCTTTCTTAAGCCATACGTGAGTTGTCAAGGGCTCCATGTAATTTTAATTTGTTTTTTCTCCTTTCTATTTATTGAGTTCATCAGTTTTTTTGCTCCTCTTTCTCCGAATGAGTGAATATGTCATACTTTCCTCTCATTCACAATTTATGTCAAATTTTTTGTGAGCAAATGTTATTTTTCTTTCGATCATTATATTAATCTTTCATATTTTACTTCAACATCTTTCTTGTATAACTCAATACTGAGGACTTTTAACCTACCTTGCCAATTTCGTCCATTAGGTTACCACTAAACTTCTTTTCTCCTCTGCTTTTCTCCATTGTTGTTCCTAAGTCGCCTTAAATTACAAACCCAATAAACTACTATACACGAATCTTCTTACAACATAATTCCTCTCCTTTGGGACTTCAGTATCCAATTGGTGATCTCGCGTATTCCTCTTCATACATCTTGGCCTACCTTCTTTATATTTAATCTTCGCCATTTTCACCAATCTGTTTTACGAATCTCTGCTAATAAACTTTCTGGAAAGATGCTCTTGTTGGTCCTTCGCTTTTTATCAGGCAACCCAAAATCTTCATGCAATTTTGAACCAATAAAAGAAAAACAAAAATTTCACCTGATGCAAAATAGTTTTGTATCCGTTTCAGAGATCTTATTTTACACAATCAAAGTCTACATAGATGCGTCCTTATCAAGTGATATTTTATTGCGAATCAGATTATCTAAAACAGGGATTATTAACTGGGTGTATGGTTACCAATAGTTGGGGTATGGGACAATATCTTAAGTATCATAATGTATTTACCAATGATGTACGATAAAAATGGTGCACTTGGCCAAGTGTGAAAACACCACCATTTTCGCTGTATTATTGTTTTCATAATATTGCTCGGATGCTGTTGATTCAATAATATTTTGATTAAATTTTTATCTGTTCTTTGCTAATTTTTTTCTTTTGTTCTTTTACAGATTTTTGCAAAATTTCAGCTAAAAACGGAAAAGGAATGATGAATACATATGTATGTTCGTTTTGCCTTCACTTGTGTGTCAGAACAGGACGAAACTGGAAGACATTGTATGAGTGGCAATTTGGTGATGGACACTGGAACTTTTAAGCCCTCACGATTGGGAGAACATCTCGAAAGCAAGCTCAATAATCATGTTGGTACCTATGTTGATTGATAATTTTAGGTCCAAAATAAATCATTATAATTAAAATGGAACTCTTTCATCAGATGTGTTTTCTCTTCCTGGGAAACCTCTTTATGAAGCCTCCTACAAAGCTTGCCACATAAACGTGTCAAACGCTACTATATTCATGAAAAAAATAAAGTTGTTAGAATTATTCTTTGATCTCCACCATTTGCAAGAAATCTGAATTCGTTGCTTGGTCAAGGAGAAAGCTCCATATGTGTTGATTACATACACAGTGTTCTACATCGCCAAGTTTGGCGTCCAAAAAAAACATTGTCAAAGAAATTTAAAGTTATTGGAATAGTCACAAAAACTGTCAACTTTATTTGTGGACGTGCACTAAACCATCGGCTCTTCTGGAGGTTCTATGATGAGATTGGATCAGAACATTGTGTTTTACTGTACCTCACAGAGATAAGTTGGTTAACTCGTAACCGTATTTTTGTACGTGAAATAGAACGTAGGGGCGAAATTGTCGAATTCCTCATGCAGTAAATATCCCCTCTTGCAAACAGTTTTGAAGATAAATTCTTTTGGTTTGCCTGGGATATTTTACCGATATTTTTTAGTCTCATTAATTTTTTGAACTCGTTGATGCAGGGAAAGAATGTGAAATTGTTCATTTAGAGTCACCGGATTAAAAACACCATAAGGTTCACTAGATTAGTGAGTTAGTGTCATCTTGTAGTCGTAATATTATTAAACTGGCGCATCTAACGTTTATTTGTTGGGTATAATTCAAGTTTAAAAAGTAAAATTACTGGTACTGATTTACTATGCAAACCAGCAAAATCAAAGTTGTGTTGCGAAATAGTTGTAACTAGCTTGCGCATTTTTCGTGTGCCAGTCATTTTTTGTATAAATGATAAACTTATGATTCTTTCCCCATTCTGCCCTTAGCTACCCATATATAAAGTAGAACCAAGCTTTTTTGAAGTCATCACGGCACCTAATTCAACTAGTTAGAGTGATGATTTCAACAATTTTGTGAAGGGGTAGTATGGAGCAGACCAATCGGGGTCTGGAAAAGCAGAAAAATGTAAAGATCGTCTGGTCCAAAGACAAATGAAGGTGGTAATCAAAAGGAGACATGTCCGGAAAATATGTGTAATGGGACAGAATATTCAAAGTATATCGCACCACCCGTGGTATGTGTGGTCGTGCATTGTCCTGCATAAACACAAATCCTAAGCGGTTGACGAGCGCTGATGGTTTCAGATAATTTCATTTGAACTCTTCGCAGTTGTGCGGCGTATACTTCACTCGTTTTGTCTTTAGACAATCAGATTGGCAATGAAATATTCTTTGATAAGGACATACTCGAAGAAAGACTATAACATTTATTTGCTATATGGTATATATAGACTTTTATTTGGTTGGAAAAATATCTGTGAGACGGATGCAAACTTTTTTTGTAACAGCTAAACAATAAAGTTCTTGAATTTTCTTTTATCCCTTGTTGGCTAATAAACGCAAGAGATTTCTTGGCTACCTGATAATTTAAGTAAATAAGAACTCCTACTGAGTATGCACACTACAAATCGAACAGTTGTTCATCTTATTTGAAGATATTTAACTTCCTTTCGTATTATTTCCTATTTCTCCCAAAATAAAAATTTCATAAGCCTTTTGTATGGTTGGCGTTTGAAACTTTAACAGAAAACGAGTAATTTTGGATATCTTGCAGCTCTTCCACCCATCTAATTTTTTTAGGAGTATTAAGAAAATAATATCACGAGCCATGTTCAAAAGTAGAATGTCCATCCAAGCAACATTCAATTGTTCAACCCTCACAACTTTCACATCCGGGGGAAAATTCTATAATTGATCCCAGTTTTCTGTTGTTTTCCGTCATTCTTGGATTATAATTAATGAACTTAGAATGGAGTTCGAAAATACTTGGAATCTTTGTTTCACGTTCCTTGTAGGCTTTGTTTTATATATATATATATATATATATATATATATATATATATATATATATATATATATATATATATATATATATATATATATATTCTATAGGTTTGCTTCTAAGGCTTATTTTCAGGTTGAGGATAAATCCCAAAATGAGACATGTAAAATTTCTCATTTAATTAAGTACAACGTTTCGGGTACCTTACCCATCTTCTGGTCTATAAGATAGATTTAGAACACGTTTAAAATTACAAAAATTATAATGTACACAAGGATTAGAAATAAATTATATAGTTAATTGAAATTATGACAAATCGTTTGAAAACTATTGAAACTTTAGATATGGATCAATTATGGATACTTTAAATATGGATAAATATAACACTAGTTGATGCAATTATTGGTTGACACAGATATTAGTCACTAAATGAAGCAGCAATAGTAATAAATTATTAAATAAATTGGAAATGTGAAAAAATCATTTGAAAACTTGACACTAAATATAGATGCTATAAATATGGATAAATATAAAAAATATACTAATTGGGGCAATTAATTGGTACACAAAAATATTAGTCACCTTTAGTGGACGGCAAAAGCGGAGAGACTGCGGAAAGATTATAGAAGGAACCGATTAAAGATTGGTAGGTTGTGAAAATATTTTGAGTGATTTATGAAATGAGAAGGGGAAAAGCAGTTGAATCAGAATTTAAACTGGGATTTAGTTGTTTTAAAAATAATGATTCGAGAATGCGGAGGGAAGTGGAGTCCTATGCATGCCCTACTATTGCTGCTTCATTAAGTGACTAATATCTGTGTCAACCAATAATTGCATCAGCTAGTGTTATATTTATCCATATTTAAAGTACCCATAATTGATCCATATCTAAAGTTTCAATAGTTTTCAAACGATTAGTCATAATTTCAATTAACTAAATAATTTATTTCTAATCCTTGTGTGCATTATAATTTTTGTAATTTTAAACGTGTTCAAAATCTATCTTATAGACCAGAAGATGGGTAAGGTACACGAAACGTTGTATTTAATTAAATGAGAAATTTTACATGTCTCATTTTGGGATTTATCCGTAACCTATATATATATATATATATATATATATATATATATATATATATATATATATATATATATATATATATATATATATATATATATATGCGATACTGCACTTTCGTCTAAAGACCTTTGGTCTAAGGAACATTTGTCTAAAGAAATTTTGTCTAAAACAACTTTCGTCTAAAGGAATTTTCGTCAAAAAGTACATTCCTTGAGCTGTAAATTTCTGTATATATGTATTCTGTATAATGTATATAAACATATAAAAATACTTAAATGAATTTAATTTGAGTGTAATTTTTTTTGTAAAAATTTCATTTTTTTTCCTTTTGTGATGTAATTATTACATTATCTTTGCACAATATTTATATATGCTCAACAAAAAAGGGGTTTTTATATACGGACACGTAGAAAACCCTTATTTTTAACAGTGTTAATTGATATTAAATCATAAAAACTGACATCTTGAGAAAAAATTATTGGGGGGAGGGGGACTTTTGGCCACTTTTTTCGGAAATTGCAACACTGTGTTATGGATAGTATCATATTTACTACAAAATTAGTAGAAAAAGAAATAAATACATTCAAATCAAATAGGCAGCCAAAATATTTATATATTTTTATAAACTCTTATTAACGCAAACTAGTATTCTATACACATGCTGTATTTACATGTATTGTGAAATACATGTAAGTACAGCAAGTGTACAATGCACTTGTACACGTGTACATGTAAGTAGATGTTTCATCAACGTAATTTAAGTTTGAAGGCCATAAAAACCCATCCCCTTACTCACTACCCCATTTATAGGCTTCTGCCATGTGGAAGTCTGAGAAGGGGGGAGGGGGGTTTGTGGATTATTTTAAATAGAAAATCTATATGAATTGTAAACAAGACTTTTCTTTGCCTTTCTATATGGGGGAGGGGGGGGGGCTCAAAAAAAGCAGTCTTTCCAAATAAGCTTTTAATCCAACTTCCTTCAGTAAAAATTTCCAAGTCACTTTAAAAGACATTTGAGATGACAATCAAAAGATTAGTGAAACTAGGCTACTAATCCGTTCTAGGTCAGAGGGCGAATATAAGAAGATTACCACTTAGTGGGTAATTAGCATAAGGGTATAGTCGGTCAAAATTCTTTGTCCGGAAGTTCAGCACTCCCAATGACTTGCCTGTTCATAAATAGTGTCATTATTATCTTGTTGAGTACCACTCGAAGTCCACACCAGTAGCAGGCTAAGTCAAAATAACATCTGAATCTTATGTTTACTAGCATAAATAGTTGATTTCTAAATTTGATTATCCATTTAAACCATAATGGATTGTGATAATAGTCTTGTGAAAACCAAAAGAGGAAAGGATTAATTGGGCCAGAATGGATATTATTACACAAAAAACAATTTAACAAAATGTGTAAGCTATTGGCGTTGTTAAGCCAAAATAAGGTAATTGAATGTTCAGACCATTCTCATGCGGGTAGTAGGGCAAGATTTCATGTTTTCAAAGCAATGAACACTATTCAACAAAAGGCTAAAACAAAGTCTGAACATTCTGCTCCAATTATTTTTAAAGGAAAAAGCAGTGCCTGAGTGTTTCCAAAGTTTTCTTCCTTCAAATGCAAGTATAACTAGAAATATTAGGAAATTAAGAAACAAATCTACCTAAACTCCCTCAGCATAGAATGAAGTGGACCTACAAGGTAGATTTAGCACAACTATTCAAAGTAAAAACTGGCTAATTCATGATAGCGGAAAAGATGATGAGGAACGATTTTATATTTTTTCAGCACCTTCCGCTTTATGAATACTAGCTTCCGCTAAACACTGGTATGCTGATGGAACGTTTGAAACATGTCCTAGAACTTTTTAGCAAATTTACGTATACTATTCATGTTGAAATCCATCGGGAAATTCACCCTCTTATTTTTTTTATTTTTTTTTTTTACCAAACAAAACAGAAGAAATTTACTTTAGAATGTTGTCAGCTCTTGTTGATTGTGTTGAACGTTATGGATTTCAAATTGAAGTATCAGATGTAAGTGTTGATTTTGATACGATAAATTTTAGTCTCGTACTTAAAAATAACATTTATGTTCAGAAGCCTAACCACCATAATAACATCAAACAAAGTGTTTTCTCCTATATGTTTTTGCGTGCCCTTAGAATTGTCTCACCAGAATAGCTAGACAAAGAAGTCGATAGAATATATAAAATAGAGATAAATTTGTGCTACCCTCTGTACTTTCTTGACAATTGTTATAAGACCGCAAAACGTTCCTATTATCAAACTAATGTTAATGTCCCTAAGTTTCAGGCCAAAAACTTATTAGTTTTACCCTATAACCATATTTTCATTAAATTGCCTCGTTTACTTAGGCCTCTTAACATAAATGTTATTTTTAAGTACGAGACTACAATTTATCGCATCCTTGTCAAAATCCCCTCCCCTCTCTGATCTGGCATTGTTTATTCGATAGGCTGCAACAACTACCAAAAATGTTATTATGGACAAACCGGGAAAGAACTAGATGTCCGGGTTAAACAACCAAGCCACTGTATGTAATCACAGTGAACAATCTGTGCTTTTTCTACCTCTGTACAATCTTAACCATAGCATTAACTGGAACAGTGCCAAACCAGTCATAAAATGCAGTAGTTATATTTCGAGATATATATTAGAATGTATCTCCATTAATGCGTTCCCAAATTTCAACCTTAGCCCTGGTTTGTTCATGCTAGACCCCATTATCACTACATACATAAAATTTCAAATAAAGTTGGTTCAGGATTTTGTATCCCTTAGTTAAGGTTCGGAGATAGGTAGTCTAATCCCCTCTTCCACTATTTAAGGCAATGTATGTCCAGCCTCTTGTTCATTCCTTCAAAAGGTCTTTAAGAATAAAGACTAAAGCGCTCGGAATCGTTTTTCACTTTTACTTTGTGGGTGTATCTGCATAACTTTGACTCACGTGCACTTTGTGAGCTTTTATCATATATATATATTTATATATATATATATATATATATATATATATATATATATATATATATATATATATATGTATATATATAAGGGTTTTCTAACTTACATTTAAGGTTGAAAACTAGCTGCATTTAAACCCAATCATAGCTGGGTGTCCTGGCGTAAGCAGCGACTGTTGGCAACCATAATGGCGACACCTAGCAATTTCACGACATCCCAGCCGACCTAATCTGCAATGCACGAGAAAGAGACTTACGCTTCCACGTGCACGAAAACATCCTAAAAGCACGAGCTCAAAACAGTGACAAAATGTTGTGCAGATTTTAACCTGCCACTCCTTCCATAAGCACCAATTACACTAACAACCGTGAGTCACACGTGGAAGAGGAAAGCACAGCGCATTCCGGACTCTTTTCTGAAACGCGCATGACGCTCTCCTCGTTACACACTCATGTTCTCACTACATGAAGACAACAAACTCACATCACTCAATACATAACCCCCATACTCGATTAACACAACAGCTGGAGAAACTCACTAGAGACTCCACATACACCCAAGTACATGTCACACAACACGCTGCGTTGGCGTTAAGATACTCAGCAGCTCTAGACTACTCACAATAACACCTATCTATACATGATTTAGTAGCATCATGATTATCTCATTCCTTTACTAACGTCTCTTCCTTCCTACCAGCCACTCTAGTCTAACATGACGCCCCTATCACAAAACACTCCCAAACCTTTCGCATGTTTCTAGCCAACCTCTTCTAACTCTTCTTTCCCCCTCTTAAGTTTTTTTTTCTAAAAGTTTCCTCTTTCACTATCCAATATATGTGGTTCTCACACTCATCCCTCTACTTTCCTTTATATTCACATCATGTGATGTCATGAAAAAGACATCGATTTGTCATGCATACAACGCTCTCGCTTCCCCCCTCGCTCTTTGCCAAGTGCCATCTTTCATATTAACCTCAAAGAAGCTCTCCATACCCTCGAGTTGCAAGCCCCTGATTTGAGGTAATGATATTAATTGTGAGCGTGTTTAGATAACCAATCGCTCCATTGGTGACCCTTAACCGGTCTAGATATTTATCACGCATCCCTCTGTTTACGCGCTTGATGTCTCTCGTCTACTAGAAATCATGATTATGCGCCTGGCATATTTCGTGTAGATATTATTATTATACGCCTGACTTCTCTCGCTAGAGATCATGATTATCACTTTATCTGAGAAACATTAGGCATACGATTATATTCTGTTATTTTATGAATATCTTAGTGTAAAATTTATTTACCTGGGCCAGTTGGATTTTCCTTAGAATTCTGTGTTCGTAATTTTAGGAGGCCTTCACTAGTTAACTCCTTGACGTTGTCATTAGTCTTTTTAGCTCATTATAGATACTTATCCATTTATTAGAAGTTAAAGTTGTCAAATTAAAAGTTAGTTTTTGCTAGAGTTCCCCGTGTCTTCGAAATTTTATAAACTCAATACTTATTTACACCAGTTAGTTTTTTTCTGAAGTTATTGATCCTTCATGATCTGTTTAATTCGTTTTAATTTAGTGTTGATTAGTGTGCGTATTAAGGGCCTTTGTAGATCATCATTATTTATCCAGGTTTCGAGTCGTGGTCTAAACCTTTCAGGTTGCAAGTAGATTATAGTTATGTAACTTCAGCATATTACAGGAATGGACAATTTGGAGTAAGTCAGAATTGGTCAGAGCAATCTTAAATTTGTTTTTTTTTATCACTTAATATTGGAGTAAACAAAAATAAACTTAGTTTTTAATATTACTTGTTAGTAGTTACTAGTAGATAGCGAGTGGTGGTTCCATCATTATTTTCCTACTGGCAGATTTGGGTAATTTTTGGCTCCGTTAATCGCATTCAAATCTTGGTTATTTCACCTTAATTTTTTTTTTTACTTTGTTGATTTGGGTGTCATTACGGCATAGCCACTTTGGATTTACTGCCCCCAAGGCATTTGTACCAACGTAGGTTGTTTGAGGTCTACGAACCATACAACACGACAGGAGCCTTCGTGTATTGAAGGTAATTGGAAAGTTAAACAACCGCGAACCAGGGTTACGCTCTGTGGAGGTCGAGGCTCTATGCGTCCCTCGACTATAACATGGTACCATTTTGACCGACTAACGCATTCAGAAAATTTCTACATCGGGTTTGTCATCTAACTCTTACTTTTCTTTCCAAATTCTGTTTATTTTTTTACCATATGCTCTCTTCTATTCTTTTTTTCTCCTATGGCATTGGCCCATTGGGCGTGACTGTGATAATATAACAACTACCTCTTCAAAAAGATTTGCCGCCAAACAGAGATAGCGAAGACTTGGAGTTTCTTTCAATTTCATGATCACGGACCAGAGGCTCTCTGATCCTTCCATTTTGCATCCTGCCATCGAGAGTAGTCTGATGCGTTTGTGTCCCAATGCACTCGTCAGAATCGGTATGCCTCCTTCGTTGCGGACGGGGTTCAAGTCCAAGGAGAGGCAGGTCAAAGAGGAAGAGGAAGATAGGATGCCACATATGCCTTCGCAGCCAGTCTGGTCTAGCAAATAGGATGTGTTAATTACAGATGCAATTTTAAAATTAAAAGGCCGTTATTTTTTACGTAGAAGAAGAATGAAAATGAGAATAAGGATTAGATACGAAATGGTGTCATTGCCCTCCTCTCTATTCCATAGCCTCAGATATTCAGGCGTATATCTTTAGAATGAGACATCTAATTTAGAAACAATTAAAATTTAGTCTATCGGATTTAAATATATCCAATTTGTAAGGAAAATCTCAAAATCTAATTTGGATTCTAACCTATAATGTTGTAATCTAGTTTCAGGGTTTCTAAATCCATCTTCTTCGCAGTTTCACGCAGAATTTCAACTGATTTTGAAGTTAATCTGTTGTGGGACAGGTCTAAGTGTTTGAGGGTCCGTACTGGCCCCAGGTTTTTGAAAAGAGGTACTGTAGATTCATCATCTAAACCGCTGTCACAAATACTGTCCAAATAAAAGAACCATCGTTAGTTATAACAAATTTTACTTTGAAGATTGCAGGTGAAGAAATCTCTCATAATTTAGCAAACTATAAATTTGGGCTTATATCAAGTAATAAATCTCTTATTACAGAACTGACTTCTATATTGTCAACTATGACATTGAGCTATTTCGAGAAAAACAACAGCTTCTTTTAATAAAATTAAATTTACACAATTGCTCCAATTTCAACATTTTTTTCTACCATTGTAAACTATAATCGGTAACATTAACGATATGAAGAAAGGAAGGTATAGGTACCATACCATATATCAGGGATGACGATTGATGACTATATCTTGCTATTATTGTTTAATTTTACTGATCATACCAATCACAAAACAAAATTAGATTTACCTTAAATAAGTTAGTTGTAGTTTACAAAGAGACTCAGAAATCCTATCCGCCAATGAGATGGAAATGGGTGACACGAGATAACTGGAAAGGGGCTTGAAATGCACAGATAGTTTCTGAAAGGAAAAATTACTTTAGTTTCTTTTCAAGCTACTCGACATTTTCATTTTCCATTAAAATCTCTGTATCCAATATTAACACCATTAAGTGTTTTAATGTTGGCACTATTGATATTATTGGTAACCTCTTCCTTTTTTGAAAGTTAGTAATGATTGGGAAAAAAAAAAAAGAATTTTCACTTATTAGAAAAAAAATCCTAAGCAGAAGAACAGGTACAGATAAAAGGTGAAAAACATATCGACTCTTTAAATAATAACTTCTTGTATCAAACAGTTGACCCGTGGACACACGAACAAAATATCTTAGACTTAGTTTTGACAAATAAAGATAAATTAGTTGAAAATATACACGCTGGCGAAAGACTTTAGAACAACGATCATAATATAATTCGATGCATTCTAAATATTCGTAAAAATGTTTCCGAGAGCTCTCATCTTATCTCAAATTTCAAATCCTCTAATTTTAATTTCTTTTTCTTCCGCTCAAAACTTTTAAATTGGGATGGAATTTTAAATGTTGGAAATGCCCAGGTAATCTATAATGACGTCCAGCGTTCGTTTTTTACTATATATAACGAAATATCAAGTCAAAATAAAATTAGTTTTTATATTAAGAAAATTAAAATTTCAAAAGTGTTGATAAAACCTATTCGAGCCACCATAAAAATTAGAAAGCGAAATTTTAATACCCCTTTATATAATTTTCAAAGTATCTATTAAGAAGGGAATAGTTATTAAAGGTCGGAAAGATGATAGATGTAATTCAACGTAGCCAACTGTGAGGTAATTCACATACAATAGGTCATGAACTCATGATAATCTCAGAAGAGATTATAATATTCCTGGTCAAATTTTAAACACAGCAACGGGGAAAAGGTTTTAGGTTTCTCAATCTCGAATGATCTCAAATTTTCCAAACAATGCATTTTAGTTCATTTAATACCAATGGGGCTCTAGGATTCTTAGATACACGTTTAGAATTTAAATCGAAAAAATAATATTGTTTACTTATGTAAAGCACTTGTAAGACCTCACTTGGAGTATGCGTTGCAATTGTGGTCTCCTTGCATGCAAAAGGAGATTGTAATATTAGAAAGCGTTCAGCGTCAAGCAACGAAAATATTGCTGAACTAAAAAATCGATTATACGAAGTCTAAGACATCTCAATTTACATCCCTTAAAAGATCGACTTCTGCACGTCTAAGTTAATGAAGATTTTAAAATACTAAACGGTTTAACAAATATAAATTATGACTCGAAGCACTAGTTACCTAAGCGGCAACTAGACATGAGATTTCAAATTTGTAAACAGTAGGTTTAACGATGCGATAGCAGAAATTTCTTTACCTTTATAATAACAGACCTAGAATGGTTTGTAAAGGAAAATCTTTGAAAGCACTACATTTAATATGTTTAAGAATAGAATCGATAAATACTACTTTAAAATTTACTTTGCAGAAATAGGCATTTTTAAACGTATTTTTTATATCATATCATCTCTTGCTCTATCTATCCTAAACCTCTGACTTGAATCTTTTCGCCTCACTTTTGGATCATGGTGTCTGTTAGTTCTGAATTATGTAATAATTCCATACATTGCACAAAATTAGTAGCGGGATATATTTAGTGTTCCGTCATTTTCCCGTACGTAACCTAAAGCTGATTTCAAATTCAAATAAATCAACCAATATTTGTTATGGACGCAGAAGTCCCTCTTTTCTTATAAGACTGTAGTTGCATTGGATGAAATAAAATGTTTTGTCTAAGCATAAGGAAGAGAGAGTTTTTTCCAAATTTGAAATAACATTCTTTTTTACAGGGCTATGAACCAAAAAAGACCATAAATTCCACATGTTAAGTCAAAAAGAGGAGAAAAGATTAAAAGTCAGAGGTGAAGGATGGGTAAAGGAAAAGAGGATATGGATAAAGAATTAGTATCATATCGCTTATTTCTGCAAGGTCATCTTTTAAACTATTATTTATCGATTCCATTCTTATACATATTTACTGTATAAATATATATATATATATATATATATATATATATATATATATATATATATATATATATATATATATATATATATATATATATGTATAAAGGGCAGGGTTCTGAGGAGAAATCCGTAAAGACACCGGTAGTGAGGGACGCCAAATGAAAGCAGGAAGCTGTGTCGTGTTCAAAGATTAGTACTCTAAAAAATACGCTAGCTGTAAAGGACAAATATACTCATACCTCCTCAAGACTTGAGACCACCTACGAAACGGACGTCAACCTCTCTCGCCTCATCTCAGCCGCGCTTTATATCTCTACCCCCTATTCCTAATACCTCTACCCTTCTCCATCTCTTTCTGCATATATATATATATATATATATATATATATATATATATATATATATATATATATATGTATATATATATATATATATATATATATATATATATATATATATATATATATATATATATATATATATATATATGTGATAGAACGGTCTGAGGCCGCTTAAATTCAACCGCTATTACATGTTGATTAGAAACACGTTGCTACCCACGTGCATCTTCGAGTCGAAGCCGGGCGCCTTATCGCCACCTGAGTCAATATTTAACCAAGGAGGTCATCCCCCCCCCCCATCCCGTTTCGCCTCCATTCGTCGATCTCGCCAGATTGAGTTAGGCTTATGGGCAGATAAGGTATGTTCTCAGGCGCGGCTGGGCATTCCCTCGAAGCCCCCACTCCATTGTCCCCTACGCCAAGGGGATGGCTCGACTATTTATATGGAAACTTTCCCGATGAGATCAGATCCAGATTATCTTCGCGAGACATCACGCCAATCCGGTCTCACCTTGTGCACCAGGGGCCCTCTACCTCAAGAACAACTATTTTTGTCCAGAAGAGGACAATATCCCTTGAGTGCCAAGGTTCGAGCCTTCAAGACGCCAAGTCCACAAGGCCCCCTCCTGTTGTTCAGAAAGAGAACAACGTTAGAACAGCCATTGTTCTTTGAGCCCGTTGACAAGAGACGGTTCTCACCCCCCCCCTGTTGTTTAGAAAGAGAACAACGTTAGAACAGCCATTGTTCTTTGAGCCCGTTGACAAGAAACGGTTCTCCCCCTCCCCTCCCCCTCTCGTTCAGAAAGAGAACAACGTTAGAACAGCCATTGATCTTTGAGCCTGTAGACAAGAGACGGTTCTCACCCCCCTGTTGTTCAGAGAGAACAACTTAGAACAGCCATTGTTCTTCAAGCCCGTTCGTCAAGAAACGGTTCTCATTCCCAAGACGTCACGTCAGGATAATTTAATCCCCCCGCCCTTCGGCTGGAACTCACCAGCGGACCGAAGATTCCTTCGCGTCGCCTTCCTCTGCACAACAACTTGTAATTACATAAGCTGATCATTACCTTTGATTATCTAACCTTTCGTCAACCCTACCCTGTGCTTTAAATGGTTTAGCGAACCATCTCATCCCTTTAATTTTTATTTGTTTAACTTTATAAATCTCTCCTAATCTTAATCCTCGGATCAGCCAGATATTTCCCACGAACCTTTCCATTCTCCGTTTATGTAAACATGTTCCGTTTTGTGTGTTGTTGATAGTTTAATTAATAAAACTCTATTTTATTAATGATAGCCATATTATTATCCTTGAGCTCAGTTCCACTTCTTAAGCATATTGAAGATAAATAACATCGGTCAACCAGATAACCACGCACTCGAAATATAATTGAATCATTCCCTCAACGAATAGTTATATATGTTATATCGTCGAGAGTCTATTCCACGACATATATATATATATATATATATATATATATATATATATATATATATGCTATTTAAATTTGGTATCAAGTGTGTAAGGTTTAACGCTATATCTTTGCAAACACTGGTCTCAGTCGAGTAAAGCATAGTGTTATTCTTTATAAGAATAGAGTATAGTAGTTCCCTTTTGTTTTAACGATTGCTACCCCTTTGTTTTGAAACTTAAGAAGCTGGAGTAGCTCAAGGAACTGTTATAATAATTTGTTTGTGTTTTTTTTTGCGTGATTTTAGTCATTGGTTATCTAGGTCGAGAAAACCAATTACGAATAGGTCAGTGCCCATATTTAGGTAGGCTACTTCTCTAGAAGGCATAATTCTTATTGCAAGGAATTTAGTTGGTTAACTATTGCGCCCCCAAGTGCAAATATGACTCAGTTCGAAATCTTCAAAGCGCAAGGAGAATCCTTGGAACTTTCCGGAAGAGAATTGATTGAGTACGTTCAAGAGGAGCAACGAAAAGAAAGAGAAAGAGAAATCCAATGAGAAGAAAAGGAAAGAGAAAGAGAAATCCAACGAGAAGAAAGAGAGGAACGGAAAAGACAAGCTGAGCTTCACCATCAGATTGAAATGGCTCGTGTAGATGCTGAAATACAATCAGCCAGTTCACGTTCAGAAGCTCCGCCCAATCTCCGACTTAAGCTCCCCAATTTCAGGGATGGAGAGGATTTTGGAGCATTTTTAGCCCACTTCGAAAAGATCCTCGAAATCAATAACCTGGATCTGGAAGCTAAAGGTGTAGCAAGATTACTTTCCTTGTTAAATTGTAAATTGCGTGAGATTTTCATATCTTTACCATCTGAATGTACAATTAACTACAGCACCTTAAAAGCTGAGTTATTGGCCGCTCATAATATGACTCCCGATTTCTACCGCCAAGAATTTCGAGGAGGTGGTATTAAACCTGGACAGACATTCCGTCAATTCGGATACATTCTTCAGAGGAATTTTAAATTCTGGTTAGAATCCTCAAAGGTTGATCCTAACTACGAGTCCTTAACAGACTTCGTGTTGCGGGATCAATTTTTGGCGTCTCTCCCGACGGAGATCCGCGCGTTCGTCAAGGATCGTCGGTGCCAGACCTTTAAAGAGTGTAGCGAAGAAGCGGATGTCTATGCCGCAAGCCATAGTTTATACCCCAAGGAGAATCAGACTTCTCACCAACCCCCCAACCAGGAAAGAAGGAAGGATACATTCTTCAGAGGAATTTTAAATTCTGGTTAGAATCCTCAAAGGTTGATCCTAACTACGAGTCCTTAACAGACTTCGTGTTGCGGGATCAATTTTTGGCGTCTCTCCCGACGGAGATCCGCGCGTTCGTCAAGGATCGTCGGTGCCAGACCTTTAAAGAGTGTAGCGAAGAAGCAGATGTCTATGCCGCAAGCCATAGTTTATACCCCAAGGAGAATCAGACTTCTCACCAACCCCCCAACCAGGAAAGAAGGAAGGATTCGCGCCCCTTCCCAGGAAAGCTGACGAAGTTTCCGGGGCCCGTAAAACCCCAAAACTTCTTATCCCCAAACCAACAATGGGACAGAAAACCTCCCGTTAAGATTTCTCCTCCATCACTCTTCCCGAAGCGACCAATCATATGCTTTACCTGCGGTGTAGAAGACCACATGACCTGGAATTGCCCCCAAAATTCTAGGCTTAAAAGTGGACCAGCCCACCAAGTTCACCAGATTAATGCCACCCCGGCTTTCCCGGTGGTACAGACCCAAGCAGCAACTTCTCCCCCTCCGTCAGGCCACCAGGTAAATTTTATTTTTTACAAAAGTTCCCCGGGAACTTTGAAATTTGAGGAGGGCAGCGTGAACGGCTGCCGTGTATCGACTCTCGTCAGGGACACAGGGTGCACGTGTTTCATCGTGTCCGACGAGCTCCTTTCCCAGTGGACCCTAACCACGAAAAATTTGCGGTGGTACATTACTAGCTTGGGCGGGCGAACCGATTCCCCGTCGTTAGATGTTACCTGCAGTGTCAGTATTATGATGGCTGGGCTGTGGCTGGGCTGAAGTCATTCCAGCACCCATAAAATTCTGTTCCATACTTATAGGACAGAGCCCTCAAGTAAGCTCCGACCCTGTGTCCCAGGCCGCCCTTACTCGAGGTCGAGCTAAGAAGAAAGCCCAGGAGTCCGTCCCCCTCAGAACCCAAATACCGTCCGCATTCTCGGAGATCCTTAACCAGGACTTTAGGACGGCACAAAAGGAGTGTGAAGCACTAACACCCTTATGGGATAAGGCCCAAAACAAGGACATGGAGACTGTCCGTGGACCCAAAGTCATCAGGTACCTGGAGCAAGGTGTCTTACTTTATCGATCCGCCGAGGACAGTAATAACGCTGTTACAACTGCCCTATGCCTTCCACGATCCCATGTCCCTATAGTGCTCAAAATAGCTCATGAAAGCATTTTTTCCGGTCATTTTAGTCATACTAAAACGGGTCAGCGTATTTTTAAATATTTTTATTGGCCGGGTGCTGCAGCTGACATCTTAAAGCATTGTCGATCGTGCGATGTGTGTCAGAAGACGTCCGCTAAGGGGCGGGTCAAACCTGCTCCCTTACAAAGGGGACCAGTCATAACTGAACCCTTCTCCAGAGTGGCCATCGACCTGGTTGGCCCTATCCACCCCCTTCGAGCAAAGGGCACAGCTACATTTTTAACTAAGTATACTTTGCTACCCATTTTCACGAGGCTGTCCCCCTTCGCCGAATCGATAGTATTTCTTGCGCCGAGGCCCTCATTTCCATCTTTTCAAGGGTAGGCGTCCCCAAGGAAATACTCTCCGATAGAGGCTGACAATACACCTTTGAGTTGATGGAGTACGTAGGGAAGCTGCTCATGGTAAAGCGCCTTTTTACCACCCCCTTCCGGCCACAGACAAACGGGATGTGCAAGAAATTAAATGGAAATTTAAAATCCATTATTAAGAAGATCTGTGCCGAGCAGCCCCGCGAATGGCACCGATATCTCCCGGTCGCCCTATTCGCCTATCGTGAAATTCCTCACCGTACATTAGGCTTCGCCCCGTTCGAGCTCCTTTATGGACGTAATGTACGAGGGCCCCTCAGTATTTTAAAGGAGTTGTTAATCAAGCCCCAACTGGATCAAGAATTCCAGTCATTCTACGCCTATGTCTTGGATCTACGCCAGAGGCTCGAGAAATGCGCAAACATCGCCTATGAAAATGCCGATGTCAATTTGGAAAAATACAAAACCTATTTTGATGTCAGGTCCGAAGATCGTAAATTTAAGCCCGGTGATGAAGTACTCCTGCTCCTTCCCACAGCGAGTAATAAATTACTGAGCCAATGGAAAGGTCCGTACTCGGTCCGCGAGGTACAAGGACCGGTAGATTACCTCATTGGTACCCCAGCAGGCGATAAGCTCTATCACGTCAACTTATTGAAAAAGTACCACCGACGCGCCCATGGAGATACGTTCGTAGCACTGGACGAAACATCGGCACTTGAAGAGGATTACCCCGCGGAGTCCCTTAATGTAATACAGACAGTGTGCATCCAACTTGATGCCGATTACCCTCTTCCTTCCCTACCAGGCGAGTCTTTTGAACCCTCTGACCTGGATATCGACGCGCAGCTGACACCACATCAAAAGAGTCAGCTACAAGAATTATTATGTCAGTTCGACGACGTTATTTCAGAGAAGCCTGGATGCGCTACTAGTTTCGAGCATGATATTAAATTAACAACCTTAGAACCCGTCCGTTCAAAACGCTATCCCATGCCGATTCATTTACGCCAAGCCTTTAACGCCGAGGTTGATAATTTAATTATTTTAGACATAATAGAACCTTCCACCTCTAGTTATTGCCTCCCAATCGTCATGGTCAAGAAACCTGATGGCTCTTATCGGATTTGCATCGACTTCCGGAAGTTAAATTCGGTAACTGTGTTCGACGCCGAGCACATCTCGTGGGTAGACCAAAACCTCCACCTTTTTGAAAACGCCAAGTTCATCTCAGAACTCGATATGTGCAAGGCGTATTATCAAATTCCCCTCCAGCACGATGTGAAAGCATATACCGCCTTTGCAACAGAGAAAGGCTTAATGCAATTTAAGCGCCTTCCTTTTGGCCTCGTGACCGCTTGTAGCAACTATAACCGTCTCATGAGAAGGTTGTTAGATGGACTTCCGAATGTATCCTTTTACTTCGATAACGTCTACGTCGCTACTCGTGAATGTAGTCACCATTTAACCACCCTATTAGCTCTCTTCGAGCGACTGCGCGAAAATGGCCTCACCATTGGCCCCAGCAAATGCCATTTTGCCCACGAAACCATAAAATACTTGGGTTTCAAAATAGGACAAAGCCAGTTAGGTCCCCAAGAGGACAAGATTAAGGCAATCGCCGACATGCCCCTCCCGAATACTAAGAAGCAATTAAGATCATTCCTAGGATCAGCTTCTTACTATCGGCAATTTGTCCCGAATTTCGCTGCAATTTCGGCGCCCCTCAGCTCTCTTTTAAAAAAGAATTCCCTCGATCGTCTACGTTGGAATGATGTCGCTGTTTCCCATTTTAATCAGCTCAAGAGTAAGCTCATTTCTGCCCCCATTTTAAAGTTGCCCAACCCGGAAAAATCCTTTGGGATTAAGACCGACGCGAGCAACGAGGGTATTGGAGGTGTAATCCTTCAAAATGAGGATGACGGAACGAGTCATCCAGTTGCATATGCTAGTCGCCAATTATTACCACGCGAAAAGAGATATGCCACTATAGAGAAGGAAGCTCTAGCAATTATCTGGGTTATTGAAAAATATAAAATGTACTTGATAGAAAAAGAATTTCAGATAGAAACTGACCACCGTCCGTTAGCCTATATTCGGAATGTACGACAATCCAACGGCCGAATTATGCGCTGGAGTTTACTCTTGCGAGAGTAGCAATTTAAGATAAATTATATAAAAGGTTCCGATAACCAGGTCGCTGACGCACTCAGTAGGAATGCGTTACCGAATAGCGTAGAGTAATTTTTATTCGTAGGATTAGGATCTCCTTGTATGTATATACCGTCGTGTACGACTTAAATAAGATTCTCTTGTAATATAATTAGTTAATGTATATGTCTGAATTTTGTGGCTCAATGTCTATTTTTTTTTCTCATATGTATATATATTTGTACCGATTAAATTACGTATAAATTATTTTGTCCCACTAATTTTATATCATTTCATTGCTCCAAGTCCCTTTTATGATTAAGTTTGTATTAAAGGTTAGTTTCCCCTATAATCAAAAGATCAAAATAATCATATGTATTGAGGTAATACTAGTTAGGTGCATGAAGGTACGGTTGGTACAAGAAAACGATTTCCCCACAACGAAGCTCTATCGTTGTCCCTTCTCTCTTTTTTTTTGAAGTGACAACTTCCCCTGGAATGGAGGGGTGTGATAGAACGGTCTGAGGCCGCTTAAATTCAACCGCTATCACATGTAGTTTAGAAACACGTTGCTACCCACGTGCATCTTCGCGTCGAAGCCGGGCGCCTTATCGCCACCTGAATCAATATTTAACCAAGGAGGTCATTTCTCCCCCCCCCATCCCGTTTCGCCTCCATTCGTCGATCTCGCCAGATTGAGTTAGGCTTATGGGCAGATAAGGTATGTTCTCAGGCGCGGCTGGGCATTCCCTCGAAGCCCCCACTCCATTGTCCCCTACGCCAAGGGAATGGCTCGACTATTTATATGGAAACTTTCCCAATGAGATCAGATCCAGATTATCTTCGCGAGACATCACGCCAATCCGGTCTCACCTTGTGCACCAGGGGCCCTCTACCTCGAGATCCACTATTTTTGTCCAGAAGAGGACAATATCCCTTGAGTGCCAAGGTTCGAGCCTTCAAGACGCCAAGTCCTCAAGGCCCCTCCTGTTGTTCAGAAAGAGAACAACGTTAGAACAGCTATTGTTCTTTGAGCCCGTTGACAAGAGATGTTTCTCCCCCTCCCCCCCTGTTGTTCAGAAAGAGAACAACGTTAGAACAGCCATTGTTCTTTGAGCCTGTTGACAAGAAACGGTTCTCACCCTCCCCCCTGTTTTCAGAAAGAGAACAACGTTAGAACAGCCATTGTTCTTTAAGCCCTTAGATAAGAGACGGTTCTCAACCCCCCCCCCTGTTGTTCAGAAGAGAACAACGTTAGAACAGCCATTGTTCTTCAAGCCCGTTCGTCAAGAAACGGTTCTTATTCCCAAGACGTCACGTCAGGATAATTTAATCCCCCCCTCCCTTCGGCTGGAACTCGCCAGCGGACCGAAGATTCCTTCCCGTCACCTTCCTCTATTTTATTAATGATATTCATATTATTATCCTTGAGCTCAGTTCCACTTTTCAAGCATATTGAAGATAAATAACATCGGTCAACCAGATAACCACGCACTCGAAATATAATTGAATCATTCCCTCAACGAATAGTTATATATGGTATATCGTCGAGAGTCTATTCTACGATATATATATATATATATATATATATATATATATATATATATATATATATATATATATATATATATATATATATATACTATTTAAATTTGGTATCAAGTGTGTAAGGTTTAACGCTATATCTTTGCAAACACTGGTCTCAGTCGAGTAAAGCATAGTGTTATTCGTTATAAGAATAGAGTATAGTAGTTCCCTTTTGTTTTAACGATTGCTACCCCTTTGTTTTGAAACTTAAGAAGCTGAGGTAGCTCAAGGAACTGTTATAATAATTTGTTTGTGTTTTTTTTGCGTGATTTTAGTCATTGGTTATCTAGGTCGAGAAACCAATTACGAATAGGTCAGTGCCCATATTTAGGTAGGCTACTTCTCTAGAAGGCATAATTCTTATTGCAAGGAATTTATGTATATATATATATATATATATATATATATATATATATATATATATATATATATATATATATATATATATTATATATATATGTATATATATATATATATATATATATATATATATATATATATATATATATATATATATATATGTATATATATATATGTATATATATATATATATATATATATATATATATATATATATATATATATAATTCTCTCTCTAAATATTTCGCTCTAAATCTCTCTTTTTTTCTTAGACTTGGTGCTAACCACCGAAGATGATCATATATCATCTCTATTTTGTGGACGAGTATTTGTCGTGGAACGAACACAATATGATCAGGTTTACATTATGAACCACTTCTGCACAAAAGCAAAATGAAGGATGAAGAAGTTAGATTTTAGACTAACAAACTTTAATGACTTTCGTAATTGAAATGTATTTAAAGTAAATAAAGGATAGCTACACTGTGGTAAAGTCAGAGTGGGGGGATGTTATCAGTGGGGTTCCTCAGGGATCAGTTCTCGGTCCATTATTATTTGTCATCTATATAAACGATCTTGGGGAGGCAGTTAATAATAAAGTGTCAATTTTTGCGGATGATACCCTATTAGCAGCTGTAGTTAAACATATTGATGAAAATTTTAGAGTGCAGGGGGATTTAAATAAATTTTTAGCCTGGACACATAAGTAGCCAATGACTTTCAACCTTGATAAGTGCAAAGTTATTAACATGAAAAAAGATAATAGAGAATTTAACTATGAAATGGATAGGCATTGGCTGAGCTTAGTAGAGGATGAGAAAGATCTAGGAGTAGTAATATATAAGTCATTAAGGTTTTCTAAGCAGTGTATTGAAGCAAGAAATAGGGCAGATAGAGTGCTGGGTTTCATTAAGAGAAATGTCAGTTACAAAAGTAAGGAGGTTATTCTTAAACTCTATAACTCTTATGTTAGGCCACATCTAGAGTACTGTATACAGGCATGGTCCCCACATTTTAGGTACGATATTAACCTTCTCGAGTCAGTACAATGGAGGGCAACAAAGATTATTCCTTTCCTGAGGCACCTTGAATATATAGATAGACTGAGGGTATTAAATATGTTCTCATTCGAAAAGAGGTGTGTGATAGGAGAAAATTGTGATGGTTCCTAAGTTTTGTATATATCTATAGCTGCATGATTTAGTTCTTGACAAGCCTTGATTGGTGATACCCTCATTTCTGGACGCAATCCTCTGGATGTAGTTTTCTTGGGAGTTTAGGTGCCTTAAAAAAGAGGCCGTTTGACTAGGATGACCTATGATGGGCCCTTGTGACTTTTGTCACCTGTTATATTATATTGTAGGGGACTTTGATTTTGTCTTCCCTGGCGATGGTGCTTTTTGTTTTTTTATCCGCTCGTGTGGCTGGTGTCAATTGTATATTGTGGGCGCGTGATCTGACACAATCCTATGGATTGTTTGGATTGTATGTTGTAGATGCGTGATCTGACGCAGTCCTATGGATTGTTTATAAAGTACTTGCATGATCTGATATAGTCCTATGTGGGTGGGTTTTGACGGATACGGATGACCTTTGATAGTCCCTTGTGGCTTTTGTCATCCGTGAAATTATGTTTTGTTATGTTATTGTTATGGTATATACCTATAGAATGGTGAAAAGTGTGAAACCAAATTGTTCACTTTCAAATAACGATTCATTGTCCAATGTTGTAAATTTGTGGCTATAAAGGCTTTCGAACCTCTAGGCACACAACCTAAATGGTTCGCGTGCGAAGGGAACAATACAATTAAATGTATCAATTACTTTTATAAAGTGTGGAAATCAAGTCGCAACTCTCTGGAACTTGACACATATGCTGCTCTGCGAAGAAGAGCCAATACAATTGATCGGAAGGCTAAGCGTGACGAAGAGGTTCGTGTGGCCTTTCTTAGAAACAGAGCCCTTAAAAATTCTTTTAGGGTACGTGAATAGCTATAAAATGGAACGAAAACGCATTAGCACACTTAACGAGGGACATAGTGTGTTTTAACACAATGATATTGATATCGCGAACGTCAGTAACAGGTGCATTCTTTTTCTGTTTAAGAGGAGGGAGTGACGGAGATATAGAGAAACCGCGAATGAGAATAGAAGGGTACAGACAAGCGCTCCAAACGTAATAGCGAGGCTCGAGAAACTAGATCCTTAGAAATTGACTGGGTTGTAGAGTTTCTTTACCCCCAACCTGCATGATATCAAGGACAAAGTAGCCTTCTTCAGCCCTTCCAAGAACTTCAATGCGTTTCTGGATGTTGGGTGGCGTGACTCCCATCCACAAAAAGGATAATCATGGCTTTATGTGTTATTATCGTCCAATAAACTAGACCCCTGTTCAGGGAAAAGTCAGAGTGTATGGTATCAGACAACATTATGAAATGACTTGCAATCCGTGTACCGCAGAAAGCAGCCGTGCTTTATAAACTTGCTCAAGTTCTTTCATGACGCAATAAGCAAAGCTGATAGAAGCCAGGTTATGGGGGTACTATACTTGGCCTTCCATAATTCGTTAGACAAAGTACCAAACTGTTGACTGATGGGGAATTGGAAGGCTTCGTCTTAGGCCATCTGCTATTCATCGTGAATATTACTAATATAGTTAAGGACATATTTAGTCAAATAATCAAGTTTACAGACAAAATAAAATGGGAAAAGGGTAGCTTCAGCTGGATAGGGAAATGCTTGGACACGTGGCAGATGTCTAACTACCTAGACAAGTGGTACAGTGTAGAAGGATACACATTTTTGTTTCCTTATTTGCAATGCTTAGCACATTGTTGGAAGCCACGTGGTTAGCCAGATCCCACGCGGCCGAGAGTCACATGGCGAAGCAAGCCCAGATGCCCCCCTTCCCTTTTTACGAACCAAGAAGAGTGTGGAGCACATCCCCTACGTGGTCGTAAATTCCAGCAGTTTTCCCTGCGGAGATAGAGAGGGGGTAAAAGAACTGTTTAACGCTTACAGTTTGGCGCCTCAACTGACCCCTGGAAATTTCCCAATGTGGGGTTATTCCCCATCTCCCGCATGAGGAGACTCTCCATATTTAAACCCCTTAGCCGCCCTAGAACAGTAGTAGGAACAAGGCTCGCTCGCAAGCAGAGGTCCCTCGACCCAAGTTGGCGTTTTTGTGTGTACCGAAACGAAGGCTGGACTCTCTCTCTCCGGTAAGGCATCCACGGTCAAACGGAAGCCGCTGCCTATGCCCCCTCTGTCTTCTGAAGCAGCTGCGCCAAATTACTCCTTCGAGTCCTCGAAGCACCCAGCCCCGTTGAAGTTACCCTGAGGTAGCCATACCTCTCCCGAAAAGGAGTCCAGCTGCCCCCTCTAGCCCCAGCTAAGTTTAGAACTTACGCCCTCACAGCCCCGGAAGTAAGGTGCCGACCATACCCTTCCTTCCCACTCTTCTCCTGGCGAAAATCCATCCTTTGAAGACGGCGACACGGTCGTCTCGCCGAGCCCCTACTTTTCCTCAAGCCTCCTTGAAGTCACTGTCGCCCTACGATCCGTAACTTCCATTTTTCCCCCTTTAATCTTGTAAGCCTATTTGGATCTGAGCAGGTAGCTCGAAACTAATTAATAGAAATTAAACTTTCCCACCAGTAACGATAAATCATTATCCAACCTTTAATTTACCTCTATATCATTTGGATCATTTTTAATTTGTAAATAAAATTTCTATTTTTTTATATTTATCTTTAATTAACATGAACATCACTTTCGGCTTCATTATACAAATCTCGCCAACCTCGGACTCGACCTGATTAGTTAAGCGTATTGACCCCGCGCCTCAACCTGACCTTTCGAATCCGCGCATCAACATAGCGTTCAGTCATTGGACAGTTTGCTTTAATAGCCTGAGCTCTCCCCCTTCATACTAATAATAGATATTATATTATATAGTCGGCTATACCACGACATATATTAATACTCATCAGGTATGCAAATCCTCGGTCAGTCTACTCTCGCTGATGTGGAGAAAGACGTATGAGTGCTGATTAATTATTAGCGACCCAAAGCTCTCTAGACAGTATGTTGAGGCAGAAAAAAATGGTCTCAGTGAGGGTTTCACCGAGGCAGTTCATTTTATAAACAACTAGATTGGGCTTCCCTTTTATAAACAGTTGGTGCGACCTTGGAGTACGGGGTTCAGCTTTGATGCCCCAGATTTCAAAAAGTAATCGAACGCTTGGTAAATATAAGGCGGGGGCCACGAAACTGACCTCGTCGATTAGGCATAGAGACTGTCAGAGGGGAATGCAAGAAGTCGGTCTCTTTTCGCTAGAGACTCGGAGACTCTGTGGACAACTAATAGTGTTCACATTTCCTTGAGACTTCGAGAATAGTGACCACGCAGAAGTTGTTTACCCTTAACGATAACAAGACTATGAATGGGAGTTCGAAGCTTGAACTTCCATGATTAAGTACAACTTTGGTTGATAACCATTGCAAAATAAGGTACCAGCTACCTGCAGAGGTAGTTAATAGTTACAGTATTACACAATTCAAGGATATAATTGACTGAATGTTTTTGTTTTTTCAATACTCAATGAGTCTCATATGGATAGGTTCCCAGTGCCATATGATAAATTAGTGCTCTCTCGGGTCATCTTTTTCCCTTTTAAATCTCATTATCTTTTCCACGCCTCAATAGACCCAATAAAGCGTGAGAGAAGGCGCTAAATTTTCTTAAATAAATATAGATATTTTTTCAAGATGTAGCTTTACCCTCAAAATTCGTGGTTGTATTCGCTTCCTCAGCAGTCGGGTATCTTTTCGATATTACCGTGCCCGCAGGGGCAGGTGGGAAGAGCTTTTATCTTCCCATTTTCCGTAAATAATAAACCTTCGGTGTAGATCACGATGTCTTTTGAGGTACTCCTAGGAGAAGATGGAGAGTCTTTACAAGCAGCCCCTCGCAAGGGATAAATCGGCATGCCATTTCGTTCACAATGCCCTTGCCAGTCTAAAACAAGATTGAGTTTACCTGGGCTTTATTATTTCTGGACATTTCCAGATTTACCCACTTTTTTGCTGATATTTTTACATGCTTTTTCTCATCTATTTTCATGGCCAGTGGCTAATCGCCAACCAGCTTTCGTCCGTTCATTCTTGATCGAGACCCGAACGTAGAGTGGCTGTTTCACCGTTCTGGCTCCGTTTGGGGTAGTGGTTTTTAACTTTCTTGCATTCTTTCCACTCTTATTTTTTAATGCCCTATTTTTTTCCTTTTTTATCCTTATATACAGCCGCAAAATTGCTGCAGGTAACATCTGGGAGGGTGCTCTCCCTACTCCAACGTACAGTTTGCCCTACAGTCCCAGTACCTACATGACAGTCTGCTGCTATATATCTTCCACACACTTTCTCTAGCTCCACTACTTTCTTTATAAATCTCGTTGCAAACTGTTTGTATGATGCGGCCTCTTTGCTATTGCGCTTTAATTTCGAGAGGGGAAAATGAAGTGGAGTGGAACAATGCGACACTTTAGGAAGAGGCATGTATAGAAACTTCAACCCCACATAAAAAGGAGGGGGGGACGAAACAGAGCAGTATTTTTTAGTATAAATTACTTTTAAAATTCCTATGTATTTAATAGGGCCCCTCCAGCACGGCTCTACAGAACATTTAATACCCTAAGTTTCTGTTTACTTATGTAATGTATTTACTTATTATTCCTTTTTTCTTAACTGTTTCATTTCGCTTCAGTTGTCTTTCGTCTGTTTTTTTCTGTCTTTTCTAACAATCTATCCTTTTAGCCGGTTTTATACTATTCAAGTAAATAAATGTGGAGGTGAGGCAATAAACGCTACAGTCACAAAAGGCCAGACAAAGCATGTAGAATAACGATATAGACAGTGGCCTATTTAGTCAAATAATCAAGTTTACAGGCAAAGCATGAAAGCGGAGATTGAAATACTAACCCCAGTCTCCTCGGGGGTTTCTTGAGGAGGGACCAAAATCAGAGCTTGAAGAATTTTTAATTGTGCTAATTGGATCTTAGGTCGAGACCCCGAAAGCCCAAAGCTCGTATCCCTAAATACAGTCATACTTCTATGTAAGTCGTTTCGACTTAGGTCTGTTTTTCTAAAATATTAAATAAAATATTAACTTCGTTGCCTGAGAAAAACAGCAATAATATTCATACTGTACTGTACTGTTAAATCCGGGTTGTATCGGTTGTTTACGTTTATTTTCGCCTCCGGGAAATAAATAAACAAAGTCAATATAACTAAGTCGCGTGCTCTCAATTATTCTGACTTATGTATGACCTATGACCTTCAAAACTTTCAACCAGTGGTGCAATCGGATCTATAGTTAGTTTTCTTTAATAATTCCCGGACTAACCTTGGGAGGACTTTGGCAATTACATAATTTGAAAGAGAATGTAGAGCAACATAAAGTGTTTCATATCTCGTTAAAATCGGCCGAATAGTTACGATTTCTTTGCCAAAAAAACATTCGAAAGTAAAATTGTTACCATCCGACCGTCGACCTATGGACCGACATAGTAACCTATAGAGTCGCGTGCACGCGACTAAAAATAAATAGAAACATATAATTTGTCCATACTCAAATAGAAACATATAAGCTGTACATACCCAAATTTCTTGCTTAATTTAGTTCATCGCAGACGACGATAACTTTGCACCATGGTGAAGTAGAAGAATTTAGGTAGAACAGGTTCACTGCATCTGGTGGGCCGTTGGTGGCTGATGAGTCCAATCCTGGATTGGCCTAAGCGATCACATGTGTCGCAGGGAAAGTTGCCGTCTTCTTTGTTCGGCTAGGGTGTTGTAGCGGGTTGTGAGTAGTCCAGTGCCCGCGCGACACGTCTGACGCCACTCTGGGCAGTCAGCGGCACTTCCTTCTATGTTGATGGGGTCAATGTCGCATTTCTGTAGCAAAGTTTTGATATGGTCTTTAAAGCGTTTACGAGACCCTCCAGCATGTCGTATGCCTAGAGTAAGCTCTCCATACAGGACCTTACGGGGAAGCGTATTCTCAGGCATGCGAATGGTATGTCCCACCCAGCACAGTTGACGTTGCGTGAGGATGGACTCAAGAGGGTCAATTTGTGCTCGTCTACGAATTTCCACATAGGGTACTTTATGCCACCACTTGAGCCCTAAAATTCGCTCTAGGCAGGTGGTGTGAAAGGCCTCCAGTTTTTTTAAGTGGCACCGGTATGGAACCTATGATTCACTGCTGTACAAAAGGATGGATAAACAGATTGCTCTATACACAGACACCTTGCTGGTGGTGGTGAGGCCTCTGTTGAGGAACACCCTGCGGGACAACCTTACAAAGGCAGCAGAGGCTAGTCCAATACGGCGTTGAACCTCACTGGTTAGGCCGCAGGAGTTGTTAAGTACAGAGCCCAGGTAAGTGAACTCTTTTACATTCTTCAGTGGCTGTTGGTTGATGGTGAAATCAACTGGCTCACTTCAGTTTTGTTGATATTTATGGCTAGTCTTGAGCTGGTATAGGCATCGGTATCAGCGTTAATGGTGCGCTGGAGACCATCTTGAGTGGAGCCTATTAGGGCAGTGTCATCGGCATACTGCAGCTCATGGATTCCCTCTTTTGTTACTCATCTTTTTGCTTAAAGGCGCCGCAAGTTAAACATATTTCCATCTAAGCCATAAGATAGCAGGACACCATCAGCAGGGTCAACATACTGCTTATCAATAGTGGACACAGCTGCAACGAATAGATTAAAAATGATGGGAGCAATTACACATCTCTGTTCAACACCTATATCTACCAGGAAAGGCTCTAATTTTATCCCAGCACTAGAGACGCGTGCCATTTAGCCATTATGCATGGCTCTGAAAACAGCCAAGAGTGTTGGTGGGCACCCGGATTTCCTCGGTGCTTTCCAGAGCAGCGGTATGTTAACCGTATCAAAAGCTTTCGCAATATCCTCCAAAAACATATAAAGGTCTTGATGCTGCTCTATGCTTTTTTCTTGGAGCTGCCTTGCCACAAACACCATATCGGTGGTGCTGTGTGCTTTCCTGAATCCGCATTTGGATTTAGGTAGAACCTGCTCAGCAATGTTGTCTAGGATTCGGGAGAGCAAGGTTTTAGTAAGGACTTTTCCCGAGGTGGAAAGAAGGAAGATACCCCAACTGTTGCCACATATGGGTCTGTTACCTTTCTTTTTGTAGATGCTAATGATGTCTGCATTTTTACAAAGTTGTGGGCAGCATCTGGATCGCTACACACCATGGATGATATTGTACAGACAATATACGACAGCATCATCGTCATATTTCAGAATTTTAGCGGAGATGCTGTCAGAGCCAGTTACTTTGTTGTTCTTCGAGCTGCTGACTGCCAGGTGAACTTCTTGACGAGATGGAATGTTGCCAAGTTCTGGCAAGACAGGGAGATCAGGCATGTTGTCGAGGAAGGTAGAACCAGTTGGGTTACTCCTGCTTAATATATCTTTGTAGTGTTTAGCCCAGCGGCCTAGAATCTCGGTCTTTCAGTAATGAGGGTGAATCCATCAGCCCTTCTGACGGGACAAAAGCTGTTACCCTGGGGCCTATGTGCCATCTTGAGAGCATTGTAGAATTTTGTTGGTCCCTTGAATCCGCAAATCCTTGAATTTCACCAGCAAGTTTTAGCCATCACTCATTCCTTATTTTTCTATTTTCTCGCTGGACTCTAGAACGGAGTTCTCCAAAATTTGCATGTGTTCTTGCATTGGGGTTAGTGAGTGATGACTGATGAGCTCTTTTCTTTTCATCTATAAGTTGATGTATGTATTTAGCTTACTCATTAAACCAGTCTCTGTTTTGGGGGGGAGGTGCCAAGTACGGTCCTAACGGTGTTAAGGAGTACTTCACTTACTGCACTCCACCTCTCAGATAAGGTTTCTGTCGTTGCTAGGATGTCATTTGGAACAGGCAGTGTGAGGTTTGCTGAGAGTTCTGCTGGCAGAGTAGCACGTTTTACTTGGTCACTGAGGGATCGATGTTGAGGCGACACCTAGCTGCTTGACGACGTATTGGTGGTCAGATACGTAGCTTCAAAACTGTACGAACCATGCGGTGATCAGGCCATCCATCAGCACCCCTCATTGTTCGTGTGATAACCACATCTGCCAGATCACAATGCCTCACAATAACATATCCAGTAGATGCCATGTTTTTGATCTTGGATGCATCCAGGTGGTTTTGAACATGCCACGGAGCTCGAAAATCATATTTTAATGGCCAGTTAGTGCTAGGAGCAGTAGGTAAGGAGGCGTAGACCGTTTTCGTTACATTCTCCAACTCCTTGGTGACCAATGATTCCTCCCCATAGGTGGTGACTGCGTCCAACTCTGGAATTGAAATCTCCAAGTATGATGATTTTGTTTTCACGAGTGATGGCTTGTGTTATTTCGTTGAGCTGCCTGTACTTCCTTGCCTGTACTTAGAGTAGGCTTATATACATTGATTAGTTTTGCATGACGGTTGTTTGTTAAGGGAAAGCGCCAGCTCATATGCGTCTCGCTGATACCTGTTGGGTTTTGAGTAATGAAAGTAAGCAGCGATGTTTTTACTGCAAGAGCAAAACCATGGATACAAGGAGCCCCCTCTTTTATGCCTTTCACTGAGGGCTGCTATTTCTATGTTGTATCTTTTCAACTCGTAAGCAATAAGAGCTGTTCGACTTTGTGGTCTTACATTGTCAGTCAGATAAAGGAGAGTTCGCATATTCCATGTGCCAACTGTAAGCTTCTTTGCTGTTTGCCTTCTGTAATTGGGACCGAAGTGTAGGTTGCCACGGCGAGGCTCGGTTACCTGCCCATGGAGGTTGGAACAGGCAATGTTTGGGCTGGGTGGCGTGGATCCTAAAGAGAGCCGTCCAGTCACCCTGGGACCTACCGAAGGAGGCCGCTGTTCCTGCCCAGGCCTTTCAGCGATCATCACCCCAAGGCCACCTCGCGTGCAGGGTCGGGACCAAGGGTTACTAGTAGCAACCTCCACCTGCCCTTACTGTTCTTCCCCCGTCGCTGGAGGACTCTTTAGAAGTTAGAAAAGGGAAATAGAGTTGTAGGAAAAAGGCAGCATGGAGCAAGACTTGTACAATGAGGATTAGAGTGGAAAGTGGATACACAGTCCTCAGTCACTATCTTGGCAGACCAACAGCTGACACAGTGGCAAGGGAAGACCATGATGACTGCACTACTGGGCTGTTGCAGGGGTGTGCCAAGAGCTCGGTCTGTTGCGCCTTGCATAATGTGTCACCCTAATCCAGATTTGTTTTCGAGGTTTACTCCCTTAGCCCAAGTCCATCTAAGGAAACCCACTGAGCTGTGGGCAGGGGTTGATAGGGATTAGGGCGTATCCACACTACGGTGGGCAGTACTTCCACACCTCTTCGGCCCCCTGCTGCTCCGAGATCCCTATCGTTTAGCCTGGAACCGCAAGACACACAGTACCCGTGTGTGACCACGAAGAGGCACGGCAGGAGTCTTGATGCATGAGAAGCTGTGTTCTGGCAGGGGAAGACTTACGCACTCGGCTTCCCTGTTCGCAAAAATCTAGCCAGGGGTATCTTTGAAGCAAGTAGGGTCAAGCAATACATGCAACTTAAAGTCTACGGAGCATACATAGCACGCAACCGACTGCTAACTTCCCACACTAGACGCTTCTTACACCCTGCGATCCGACATACCAAAATAGAAACATATAATCTGTACATACCCAAATACTCAATCGCTAAACGTCACTTAACCGATTTTAACGAGGGAAATAAAACTGCATTGTAGGGAGTGATAATATGCGGTTACTATAAAACCTACACATTGTATCGGGCACACCTAACAACCTAATAAAACTGTATCAATTAGATATTTTTACATTGACTTTTCGGTGCAGTACACATGATCGTTTTCGAAGTAGACAAGATCGTTTTCACCAACCCAATTCATACATGTTTTTTTTACGGTTATTAGTTTAATGTATTGGTTATAGTCACTTGCTTGGCACGGATGAAGAGCGTCCCCGAGATGTCCCCTGTACAGTGTAAAGGTGGGTAATGATTGCTATACTAACTGTATTTAGGGATTTTAGTGTTTCGCCATTTGGTTGTTTAGGGATTTGGGGCTTTCGGGATTTCGTCCAATCCTTGTGCTAATTTTGTTTATTATTTGAGGGAGTGAAAAAAATGTCTCTCGAATCCCACCTTTAGATTAGGACAAGATGCGCAGATCTCAGGGAAGGCTGGCGCACGCGCTGTGCCACTGCGAGAGAGGGAGTCAGTCAAATGAGGGTTCCCTACGCTCTATAATATCCTCACTCTATCCTAAATTGACCTACAAACACTACTCTTGAGTCCAGTACTATGATCACTCAATATGTTCCTTGGTTGAATCTCCCATTTTCCTCCCTTGCTAAGGGGCTTGCCTCCCTTACCAAACAAGGAAATAAATAGGATATATAGCCGCCTTTTCGATGCTTCTGTCACCACGTAGTCTCCTCTTTGGTTATTCTAGCAATGAATCTTACACACATTTTTACGTACCCAAACTTTACGTTTAAAAAATCTTATTTTTGAGACTTAGTGGTATAGATAGCCTCGTTGGTTTCCTTGTTCTACTAAGTTAAAATCTGCCCATTTTCTCAAAGACGACAAAAAAACTGAAGGAAGTTAGGCAAAGGTGGTGTTAGCTCTCCCTGTAAGAGGGTTCTAGCCCCTTCCCTTGAGGTCTTCTAGTCTTTGTAGGAGAATGTTAATAAGGGTATTTAAGCTCTTATTCTATGTAGTTAGTTAGTTACTCAGCGCCAATCCTTCCATGATACCTGTAGGATCCTCAACCGGATAATGACATTTATATAAGGTCAGTATGACAATAGCTGGTCGGCCCGAGGGACCCAGGAGCGGGTCCTCTTTGGAGAGAGGTGCCAGGAAGTATTATGTTTTGACACCAAACAGAGAGGGACCTGTTCCGCGTCAGAGGTACGTGGATATAGATACCCATAAACAGGATTCCTTGAAACAGAGAGCGCGTGTGTGTTGTGATGTGAAGGCGGAAGAGGAAAGAAAGCAGTGTTGTGATTGGCTATGTGTGTGGTGGGAAGTGTAAGATCTACCCACCCGAATACAGGGGAGAGCACAGGGCGTCCACCAATCGGTAGCCAAATCTCGACGTGCGCTGACGTTTGTGTCCGCTCATGCCAGGATTCGGATTCGAACCCGGTACCGCTACGTTGGGAGGCTAACGCCGTATCCACTCGGCTATGTCTGTCATCACCCTCATCTAAATTGTCCACTAGGTGTATGCTTCCTCGTTGAATGACGCAAGTTCCTTTTTAGTTATCCACTATATGGTGAGTGAGTAAGAATACAACTACCGTGGTGCAAGCTGCACGTCGTAAAGTTGAATAAATGTAACAATACCTACCGGGTTTGGACAAAATAATTGAAACAGGTGATATTTCTAATCCTATATTTTTGCTAACGTTTGGTTATATATAAATAAGAATCCCAATGATACATAAGTCTTATGTATATGCACTGCAAACATCCTGTACTTGAGGTAATAACCAAACTGTTTCTTTTTTTACAGATGTATGCGACAGCATATGTCAAAATGTGTGACTTTTCTGACCTTCGCAGAGGTCAAATTGTTGGAACACGAAAGGCTGGAGCCTTTGTAACAAAAATGCCGATTCTGTTTACATTACGAGTTAAACTGCGTCTAAAGTCTTGGCGTACAAAAAAAAAACAAGAAAAAATAGGTCTTGGAAGCGTAACTCAGGATGGAAGGATAAAATCAGTAAAAAAGACCGTACGTCATCAAAACGCATTTTCTCAATATATCAAAAAACTTCAACTATTAAAGTACTGCACAGCTAAACCAACAACTTGCAAACTTAGTACCAAACAAAACAGTTTTAGAGAGCTCAATGTAACTTGATCTCATGGAAGGTTGCCACTAACAAATCTTTTCTTTCTCTCATCAACACACACACACTCTGTTCCAAGGAACCCTACCGATGGGTATCTATATCTACATACCTCTGATGCGGAACATGGCCCTCTGCCCCGGGGCGACGAAGATTCCACCTGAACGTTGTTTGGTGTCAAAACCATAATATTTCTGGTCTTTGGTGCCCTCGGGCTCACCAGCGATTGTCATATTGACCTTTATGTCTATTTATTATCCGGTCGGGATCCGTTTGGATAAGGGCATGTTAGCGAATTACTACAACTACCACATGAATCGTACTCCATGCTATCACATAGATCGTGCCCCACTGCCCTATGCCCTAACAAATACTGAATTATGTCTTCTCACACGAATATGCGGGACTTCTTTGAATAGGACATAGATGGAAAGAAGAGTTGCGCGCACTTCTCACATAAACTGTGAAAAGCAAAGTTGCGTAGGTTAAAGCACCAAAGGACCCCTAATACGTTCTTATTAAATGCTAAACAATGGGAGATGCTATAAAAATCCCCAGGAACCAAGTAAGAGCTATGCACAGACAGAGTCGGACTTTTATCGCCTTTTGGAGGCCGAGGATTTCTTTTAGAAAAGAAAGACAATTAGAGAAACCAATGATGGCATGGAAAATTAAAAAAAAAGATAAATAAAAAGACTAGAAGTAAGGCGGGTTAAGAATCAGAAAGACTAAAGTAGCAAACAATAATTTCCAACTCAGAAATGATCAAGTGGAGGGTTATAGCACCGACCTGTCCCCGCATTCAAGATTTCGAAGGTTCAAGTCGTGGATGAGGCTAAGAGGAAGAGTTTGGATCTCTTTCAGATCGTCCGGAGATGAGGATTGAAGGCGCTGAGCAACTGCTAACTCCAAGAAGGCTCTGAACCAGTTACTCTCCTGGGGCAAAAACTAACAGGAAAAAGATCAGGTAACATCAATTACATTCATATCAACTTCTAGTACCCTTATAACACAACATGTCCTTAAATAACAAAGGAAATTTATAATTCTATCTGGGTCAATATCCTACTGACCTCAACGAAGAATTGTTTATCTTTACCATATCCCCCTTTGCTCAAAGGATTAAACTCCTTTGTATATCCCAACTTGACCATTTATAAATATCCTTCAACCATCATAAAATATTTCCCTTCCACTAAGCCTAAATCGCAAAATAAAGATGCAAGCATCTATTTAATCCCGTTGTAAAGGCCTAAATTGCATCTCTTTCTAAGTGGGAGAGATCGGAAGGCAGAGCCAAATTAAGGGGTGGGCCCAAGGAGCCGGGGCCTTGGGCCACCCACCAAGAGGGAGCCTCCCACCAAAAATATCATGAGCATCGAGTCAGATATACTGCGTGAATTGAACTTCACTGACATCATCAGCGACTTTGCAACACAAAAATCGCGAAAAGTGTCTGGACTGTAATGGTTATAAACTTCATCCATTCTCTGACTTGAACTATTTTTACTTGTTAGTTGTTAGTTATACTATAATTTTTCATGAAAAATTAAATAATTGTAACTGAATTTCTGTGTGTAAATAAATTTGGTAAGAACAACTTGTGTTCATTTCATTTGTGTGTATTCATTACATATTATAGCATTGGAAGAATAGGCCCCGTTCAGTATTTCCTAAGTAAAAGTGTCCTATTTATATATTAGGATTTAGGTTACTAGTCTGTGGTGTATGCAATAGGGCCCCTATTGCCACCCGCCCTCCTGAAACAACTTGGATCCGACACTGCCCAACAGCTAACAATGTGCCCCCCACCAAAATGGGCCCCGGGTTACCCACATCCTAAATACGGCCCTGTCCGAAGGTCATTAGATAAACGCAATACGAACATAGGGGAGATATTCTTAGAGTAAGCATTAATTTTTATGAGACCCAAATAATTTATCATTGTAACAATTATAATTAAACAAAAGTTATGGAATCCATTAATTAAAGAAATTCCGAATTTCAATTTGTAGGAAGGGCAGTATAAATGCAGTCCACATGTCCTAAACTTAATTTTAAAGGATATTATTAATCACCTTAATTTAATAGCCCCAGATTAATGTTAGTTGCCTGTTGTTATATATTCCAGTATTTCAGTTTTTTGTCAATTTATTTAAGTTTACGGCCGAAGATCATATGGGAAACTATATGTCGAAAGTAGTCCGGTTTTAATAAACTTTATGCGCGTGAGGAGAGCAAATAAATCCTACAGGAAAATGAAAGGTGGATTCCAAGTACGTTCGAACTTGTTCAGTTCATTCTCATTATTATGCGGTTAAAAGGGCTTTTTTTGCTTTATTTTATGCCTTATCCTCTCGTGTATGTGAGAAGAGCTGCTTCCGAGGGTTTTGATGAAGAGCTCGTAAGCCAAAAAATAGCCCTCGCCAGCGCGGCCACCGAGATGTTCTTCTTATTCGCGAGCGCTGTCATTTTGCGCTTCACAGCAATTCCACAGGGCTTCCTCACAACTAAACGGTTGAGAACTTGAAGTCTGCCTGAATGAGGTCGATCTTTGAGGCCTTCCTCGTTCTTGAGCCTCTCCACGACTCTGTGGGCACTCATCCGGATGACGTTGAGCAACTTAACGATGTAGGACTTGTTGTGGCCAGAGCGCAGGAGAGCAGATATCTCAATACTTTTCACACTTCCATCTCAACATACCTGCATACAATGAAAAGACTTTTTAATGACACATATTGAATAAGTAAACTTTAAAGTTTTTCTGACGGATTTTTTTCTATCACACAAGTAAACCTCTCGAAAAGTGAAAAAAACGAGTGTAACAGAAATTTTGCAAAACTCGGTAAGTAGTCAGAAGTGACGTCTATCTTTTCGACTTCCTGTCCCAACTTAATGACCGAACGACTTCGAAAACGAGCTTGATGCTCGATGGTAAGATCATCCTCCGCTTGCAGGATGTAGAAGTAACAACTTCTGCATCGACGTCTAGTTACCCCTTCCCACAATACACCAAGGACTCAACTCGTGCAATTTACTCCGGTTATAGTTTGCCATCGTTAATACACATGTCTCTAGACGATATATTCATGAAGGGATGAATCCTTGATCTTCTACCATGCATCGTTTGTCATCGTTGATACTCTTGTCTCTTGACGATATCTTAATGAAGGGATCAATCCTTGATCTTCTAAGATCCATCGTTTTCCATCGTTAATACTCCTGTCTCTTGACGATATCTTCATGAAGGGATGAATCCTTGATCTTCTACCCTCCATCGTTTGACATCGTTAATATTCCTGTTTCTTGACGATATCGTCATGAAGGGATGAATCCTTGATCTTCTAAGATCCATCGTTTGAAATCGTTAATACTACTGTCTCTTGACGATATCTTCATGAAGGGATGAATCCTTGATCTTCTACCATGCATCGTTTGTCATCGTTAATACTCCTGGCTCTTGACGACATCTTCATGAAGGGATGAATCCTTAAACTTCTACCATCCCTCGTTTGCCATCGTTAAGACTCCTGTCTCTTGATGATATCTTCATAAAGGGATAAATCGTTGATCTTCTACCATCCCTCGTTTTCCATCGTTAATACTCCTGTCTCTTTGCGATATCTTCATGAAGGGATGAATCCTTGATGTTCTACCATCCTTCGTTTGCCATCGTTGATACTCCTGTATCTTGAAAATATTTTCATGAATAGATGAATCCTTAATCTTCTACCATCCAGAGTTTGCCATCGTTAAAACACCTGTCTCTTAAAGATATCTTCATGAAGGGATAAATCCTTGATCTTTTACCATCCATCGTTTGTCATCGTTAATACTCTTTTCTCTTAACGATATCTTCATGAAGGGATGAATCCTTGATCTTCTACCATCCCTCGTTTTTCATCGTTAATACTCTTGTCTCTTGACGATATCTTCATGAAGGGATGAATCCTTGATCTTTTACCAGGCCTCGTTTTTCATCGTTAATACTCCTGTCTCTTAACAATATCTTCATGAATGGATGAATCCTTGATCTTCTACCATCCATCGTTTGCCATCGTTAAAACACCTGTCTCTCGACGATATCTTCATGAAGGGATGAATCCTTAATCTTCTACCATCCCTCGTTTTCCATCGTTAATACTCCTGTCCCTTGACGATATCTTCATAAAGGGATATATCCTGGATGTTCTACCATCCTTCGTTTGCCATCTTTGATACTCCTATCTCTTGACAATATCTTCATGAATGGATGAATCCTTGATCTTCTACCAATAATCGTTTGCCATCGTTAAGAGAACTATCTCTCGACGATATCTTCATCAAGGGATGAATCCTTGATCTTCTACCCTCCTTCGTTTGCCATCGTTAATACTCCTGTCCCTTGACGATATCTTTATGAAAGGATGAATCCTCGATCTTCTACTATCTTTCGTTTGCTATCGTTGATACTTCTGTCTCTTGACGACTTTTTCATGAAGGGATGAATCCTTGATGTTCTACCATCCATCGTTTGCCATCGTTAATACTCCTGCCTCTTGATGATATATTCATAAAGGAATGAATACTTAAACTTCTACCATCCCTCGTTTGCCATCGTTAATACTCCTGCCTCTTGACGATATCTTTATAAAGTGATAAATCCTTGATGTTCAACCATCCCTCGTTTTCCATCGTTAATACTCCTGTCTCTTTGCGATATCTTAAGGAAGGGATGATTTCTTGATGTTCTACCATCCTTCGTTTGCAATCGTTGATACTTTTGTCTCTTGACAATATATTCATAAATGCATGTATCCTTGATCTTCTACCATCCATCGCTTGCCATCGTTAAAACACCTGTCTTTTGACGATATCTTAGTGACGGGATAAATCCTTGATCTTTTACCATCCATCGTTTGCCATCGTTAATACTCATGTCTCTTGACGGTATCTTCATGAAGGAATGAATCATTGATCTTCTACCATCCTTCGTTTGCCATCGTTGATACTCCTGTCTTTTGACAATATTTTCATGAATGGATGAATCCTTGATCTTCTACCATCCATAGTTTGCCATCGTTAAAACACCTGTCTCTTGACGATATCTTCATCAGGGGATAAATTCTTGATCTTCTACCATCCATCGTTTGTCATCGTTAATACTCTTGTCTCTTAACGATATCTTCATGAAGGGATGAATCCTTGATCTTATACCATCCATCGTAAATACTCCTGTCTCTTGACGATTTTTTCATGAAGGGATAAATCCTTAATCTTCTATAATCCATCGTTAGCTAGGGGTATTACTCCTGTCTCTTGACGATATCTTCATGAAGAGATGAATCCTTGATCTTTGACCCTCCATCGTTTGACATCGTTAATATTCCTGTCTCTTGACGATATCGTCATGAAGGGATGAATCCTTGATCTTCTACCATCCATCGTTTGCCATCGTTAATACTCTTGTCTCTGGACAATATCTTCATGAATGGATAAATTCTTGATCTTCTACCATCAATCGTTTGCCATCATTAAAACACCTGTCTTTTGACGATATCTTCATGAAGGGATGAATCCTTGATCTTCTACCATCCCTCGTTTTCCATCGTTAATACTCCTGTCTCTTGATGATATCTTCATGAAGGGATGAATCCTTGATCTTCTACCATTTTTCGTTTGCCATCGTTGATACTCCTGTCTCTTAACAATATCTTCATGAATGGATGAATCCTTGATCTTATACCATCCATCGTTTGCCATCGTTAAAACACCTGTCTCTCGACGATTTTTTTCATGAATGGATGAATCCTTAATCTTCTACAATCTTTCGTTTGCCATCGTTGATACTCCTGTCTCTTGACAATATTTTCATGAATGGATGAATCCTTGAACTTCTACCCTCCATCGTTTGCCATCGTTAAAACACCTGTCTCTTGACGATATCTTCATGAAGGGATGAATCCTTGATCTTTTACCATCCCTCGTTTTCCATCGTCAATACTCCTGTCTCTTGACGATATATTCATAAATGGATAAATCCTAGATGTTCTACCATCCTTCGTTTGCCATCGTTGATACTCCTGTCTCTTAACAATATCTTCATGAATGAATGAATCCTTGATCTTCTACCATCCATCTTTTGCCATCGTTAAACGACCTGTCTCTTGACGATATCTTCATTAAGGGATGAATCCTTGATCTTCTACCATCCCTCGTTTGCCATCGTTAATACTCCTGTCCCTGGACCATATTTTCATAAAGGGATGAATCCTTGATTTCTACCATCTTTCATTTGCCATCGTTGAAACTCCTGTCTCTTGACAATATTTTGATGAATGGATGAATCCTTGATCTTCTACCATCCATCGTTTATCATCGTTAAAACATCTGTCTCTTTACGATATCTTCATGAAGGCATGAATCCTTGATCATATACCATCCATCGTTTTCCATCATTAATACTCCTGTCTCTTGACGATTTCTCTATGAAATGATGAATCCTTGATCTTCTACAATCCATCGTTAGCTATCTGTAATACTCCTGTGTCTTGACGATATCTTCAAGAAGACATGAATCCTTTATCTTCTACACTCCATCGTTTGACATCGTTAATATTCCGGTCTATTGAAGATATCGTCATGGAACGATAAATCCTTGATCTTCTACCATCCAGAGTTTGCCATCGTTAAAACACCTGTCTCTTAAAGATATCTTGATGAAGGAATAAATCCTTGATCTTTTACCATCCATCGTTTGTCATCGTTAATACTCTTTTCTCTTAACGATATCTTCATGAAGGAATGAATCCTTGATCTTCTACCATCCCTCGTTTTTCATCGTTAATACTCTTGTCTCTTGACGATATCTTCATGAAGGGATGAATCCTTGATCTTTTACCATGCCTCGTTTTTCATCGTTAATACTCCTGTCTCTTAACAATATCTTCATGAATGGATGAATCCTTGATCTTCTACCATCCATCGTTTGCCATCGTTAAAACACCTGTCTCTCGACGATATCTTCATGAAGCGATGAATCCTTAATCTTCTACCATCCCTCGTTTTCCATCGTTAATACTCCTGCCCCTTGACGATATCTTCATAAAGGGATATATCCTGGATGTTCCACCATCCTTCGTTTGCCATCTTTGATACTCCTATCTCTTGACAATATCTTCATGAATGGATGAATCCTTGATCTTCTACCAATAATCGTTTGCCATCGTTAAGAGAACTATCTCTCGACGATATCTTCATCAAGAGATGAATCCTTGATCTTCTACCATCCCTCGTTTGCCATCGTAAATACGCCTGTCCCTTGACGATATCTTTATGAAAGGATGAATCCTCGATCTTCTACTATCTTTCGTTTGCTATCGTTGATACTTCTGTCTCTTGACGACTTTTTCATGAAGGGATGAATCCTTGATGTTCTACCATCCATCGTTTGCCATCGTTAATACTCCTGCCTCTTGATGATATATTCATAAAGGAATGAATACTTAAACTTCTACCATCCCTCGTTTGCCATTGTTAATACTCCTGCCTCTTGACGATATCTTTATAAAGTGATAAATCCTTGATGTTCAACCGTCACTTGTTTTACATCGTTAATACTCCTGTCTCTTTGCGATATCTTAAGAAAGGGATGATTTCTTGATGTTCTACCATCCTTCGTTTGCAATCGTTGATACTTTTGTCTCTTGACAATATCTTCATGAATGCATGTATCCTTGATCTTCTACCATCCATCGCTTGCCATCGTTAAAACACCTGTCTTTTGACGATATCTTAATGAAGGGATAAATCCTTGATCTTTTACCATCCATCGTTTGCCATCGTTAATACTCATGTCTCTTGACGATATCTTCATGAAGGAATGAATCATTGATCTTCTACCATCCTTCGTTTGCCATCGTTGATACTCCTGTCTCTTGACAATATTTTCATGAATGGATGAATCCTTGATCTTCTACCATCCATAGTTTGCCATCGTTAAAACACCTGTCTCTTGACGATATCTTCATCAGGGGATAAATTCTTGATCTTCTACCATCTATCGTTTGTCATCGTTAATACTCTTGTCTCTTAAAGATATCTTCATGAAGGGATGAATCCTTGATCTTATACCATCCATCGTAAATACTCCTGTCTCTTGACGATTTTTTCATAAAGGGATAAATCCTTAATCTTCTATAATCCATCGTTAGCTAGGAGTAATATTCCTGTCTCTTGACGATATCTTCATGAAGATATGAATCCTTGATCTTTTACCCTCCATCGTTTGACATCGTTAATATTCCTGTTTCTTGACGATATCGTCATGAAGGGATGAATCCTTGATCTTCTAAGATCCATCGTTTGAAATCGTTAATACTACTGTCTCTTGACGATATCTTCATGAAGGGATGAATCCTTCATCTTCTACCATGCATCGTTTGTCATCGTTAATACTCCTGGCTCTTGACGACATCTTCATGAAGGGATGAATCCTTAAACTTCTACCATCCCTCGTTTGCCATCGTTAAGACTCCTGTCTCTTGACAATATATTCATAAATGCATGTATCCTTGATCTTCTACCATCCATCGCTTGCCATCGTTAAAACACCTGTCTTTTGACGATATCTTAATGACGGGATAAATCCTTGATCTTTTACCATCCATCGTTTGCCATCGTTAATACTCATGTCTCTTGACGGTATCTTCATGAAGGAATGAATCATTGATCTTCTACCATCCTTCGTTTGCCATCGTTGATACTCCTGTCTTTTGAGAATATTTTCATGAATGGATGAATCCTCGATCTTCTACCATCCATAGTTTGCCATCGTTAAAACACCTGTCTCTTGACGATATCTTCATCAGGGGATAAATTCTTGATCTTCTACCATCCATCGTTTGTCATCGTTAATACTCTTGTCTCTTAACGATATCTTCATGAAGGGATGAATCCTTGATCTTATACCATCCATCGTAAATACTCCTGTCTCTTGACGATTTTTTCATAAAGGGATAAATCCTTAATCTTCTATAATCCATCGTTAGCTAGGGGTAATACTCCTGTCTCTTGACGATATCTTCATGAAGAGATGAATCCTTGATCTTTTACCCTCCATCGTTTGACATCGTTAATATACCTGTCTCTTGACGATATCGTCATGAAGGGATGAATCCTTGATCTTCTACCATCCATCGTTTGTCATCGTTAATACTCTTGTCTCTGGACAATATCTTCATGAATGGATAAATTCTTGATCTTCTACCATCAATCGTTTGCCATCATTAAAACACCTGTCTTTTGACGATATCTTCATGAAGGGATGAATCCTTGATCTTCTACCATCCCTCGTTTTCCATCGTTAATACTCCTGTCTCTTGATGATATCTTCATGAAGGGATGAATCCTTGATCTTCTACCATTTTTCGTTTGCCATCGTTGATACTCCTGTCTCTTAACAATATCTTCATGAATGGATGAATCCTTGATCTTATACCATCCATCGTTTGCCATCGTTAAAACACCTGTCTCTCGACGATTTTTTTCATGAATGGATGAATCCTTAATCTTCTACAATCTTTCGTTTGCCATCGTTGATACTCCTGTCTCTTGACAAAATTTTCATGAATGGATGAATCTTTGAACATCTACCCTCCATCGTTTGCCATCGTTAAAACACCTGTCTCTTGACGATATCTTCATGAAGGGATGAATCCTTGATCTTCTACCATCCCTCGTTTTCCATCGTCAATACTCCTGTCTCTTGACGATATATTCATAAATGGATAAATCCTAGATGTTCTACCATCCTTCGTTTGCCATCGTTGATACTCCTGTCTCTTAACAATAACTTCATGAATGAATGAATCCTTGATCTTCTACCATCCATCTTTTGCCATCGTTAAACGACCTGTCTCTTGACGATATCTTCATTAAGGGATGAATCCTTGATCTTCTACCATCCCTCGTTTGCCATCGTTAATACTCCTGTCCCTGGACCATATTTTCATAAAGGGATGAATCCTTGATTTCTACCATCTTTCATTTGCCATCGTTGAAACTCCTGTCTCTTGACAATATTTTGATGAATGGATAATTCTTTGATCTTCTACCATCCATCGTTTATCATCGTTAAAACATCTGTCTCTTTACGATATCTTCATGAAGGCATGAATCCTTGATCATTTACCATCTATCGTTTTCCATCATTAATACTCCTGTCTCTTGATGATTTCTCTATGAAATGATGAATCCTTGATCTTCTACAATCCATCGTTAGCTATCTGTAATACTCCTGTGTCTTGACGATATCTTCAAGAAGAGATGAATCCTTTATCTTCTACACTCCATCGTTTGACATCGTTAATATTCCGGTCTATTGAAGATATCGTCATGGAACGATAAATCCTTGATCTTCTACCATCCAGAGTTTGCCATCGTTAAAACACCTGTCTCTTAAAGATATCTTGATGAAGGAATAAATCCTTGATCTTTTACCATCCATCGTTTGTCATCGTTAATACTCTTTTCTCTTAACGATATCTTCATGAAGGGATGAATCCTTGATCTTCTACCATCCCTCGTTTTTCATCGTTAATACTCTTGTCTCTTGACGATATCTTCATGAAGGGATGAATCCTTGATCTTTTACCATGCCTCGTTTTTCATCGTTAATACTCCTGTCTCTTAACAATATCTTCATGAATGGATGAATCCTTGATCTTCTACCATCCATCGTTTGCCATCGTTAAAACACCTGTCTCTCGACGATATCTTCATGAAGGGATGAATCCTTAATCTTCTACCATCCCTCGTTTTCCATCGTTAATACTCCTGCCCCTTGACGATATCTTCATAAAGGGATATATCCTGGATGTTCTACCATCCTTCGTTTGCCATCTTTGATACTCCTATCTCTTGACAATATCTTCATGAATGGATGAATCCTTGATCTTCTACCAATAATCGTTTGCTATCGTTAAGAGAACTATCTCTCGACGATATCTTCATCAAGAGATGAATCCTTGATCTTCTACCATCCCTCGTTTGCCATCGTTAATACTCCTGTCCCTTGACGATATCTTTATGAAAGGATGAATCCTCGATCTTCTACTATCTTTCGTTTGCTATCGTTGATACTTCTGTCTCTTGACGACTCTTTCATGAAGGGATGAATCCTTGATGTTCTACCATCCATCGTTTGCCATCGTTAATACTCCTGCCTCTTGATGATATATTCATAAAGGAATGAATACTTAAACTTCTACCATCCCTCGTTTGCCATTGTTAATACTCCTGCCTCTTGACGATATCTTTATAAAGTGATAAATCCTTGATGTTCAACCATCCCTTGTTTTACATCGTTAATACTCCTGTCTCTTTGCGATATCTTAAGAAAGGGATGATTTCTTGATGTTCTACCATCCTTCGTTTGCAATCGTTGATACTTTTGTCTCTTGACAATATCTTCATGAATGCATGTATCCTTGATCTTCTACCATCCATTGCTTGCCATCGTTAAAACACCTGTCTTTTGACGATATCTTAATGAAGGGATAAATCCTTGATCTTTTACCATCCATCGTTTGCCATCGTTAATACTCATGTCTCTTGACGATATCTTCATGAAGGAATGAATCATTGATCTTCTACCATCCTTCGTTTGCCATCGTTGATACTCCTGTCTCTTGACAATATTTTCATGAATGGATGAATCCTTGATCTTCTACCATCTATAGTTTGCCATCGTTAAAACACCTGTCTCTTGACGATATCTTCATCAGGGGATAAATTCTTGATCTTCTACCATCCATCGTTTGTCATCGTTAATACTCTTGTCTCTTAACGATATCTTCATGAAGGGATGAATCCTTGATCTTATACCATCCATCGTAAATACTCCTGTCTCTTGACGATTTTTTCATAAAGGGATAAATCCTTAATCTTCTATAATCCATCGTTAGCTAGGAGTAATACTCCTGTCTCTTGACGATATCTTCATGAAGATATGAATCCTTGATCTTTTACCCTCCATCGTTTGACATCGTTAATATTCCTGTCTCTTGACGATATCGTCATGAAGGGATGAATCCTTGATCTTCTACCATCCATCGTTTGCCATCATTAATACTCTTGTCTCTGGACAATATCTTCATGAATGGATAAATTCTTGATCTTCTACCATAAATCGTTTGCCATCATTAAAACACCTGTCTTTTGACGATATCTTCATGAAGGGATAAATCCTTGATCTTCTACCATCCCTCGTTTTCCATCGTTAATACTCCTGTCTCTTGATGATATCTTCATAAAGGGATGAATCCTTGATCTTCTACCATTTTTCGTTTGCCATCGTTGATACTCCTGTCTCTTAACAATATCTTCATGAATGGATGAATCCTTGATCTTATACCATCCATCGTTTGCCATCGTTAAAACACCTGTCTCTCGACGATTTTTTTCATGAATGGATAAATCCTTAATCTTCTACAATCTTTCGTTTGCCATCGTTGATACTCCTGTCTCTTGACAATATTTTCATGAATGGATGAATCCTTGAACCTCTAACCTACATCGTTTGCCATCGTTAAAACACCTGTCTCTTGACGATATCTTCATGAAGGGATGAATCCTTGATCTTCTACCATCCCTCGTTTTCCATCGTCAATACTCCTGTCTCTTGACGATATATTCATAAATGGATAAATCCTAGATGTTCTACCATCCTTCGTTTGCCATCGTTGATACTCCTGTCTCTTAACAATATCTTCATGATTGAATGAATCCTTGATCTTCTACCATCCAGCTTTTGCCATCGTTAAACGACCTGTCTCTTGACGATATCTTCATTAAGGGATGAATCCTTGATCTTCTACCATCCCTCGTTTGCCATCGTTAATACTCCTGTCCCTGGACCATATTTTCATAAAGAGATGAATCCATGATTTCTACCATCTTTCATAAGCCATCGTTGATACTCCTGTCTCTTGACAATATTTTGATGAATGGATGAATCCTTGATCTTCTACCATCCATCGTTTATCATCGTTAAAACATCTGTCTCTTTACGATATCTTCATGAAGGAATGAATCCTTGATCATATACCATCCATCGTTTTCCATCATTAATACTCCTGTCTCTTGACGATTTCTCTATGAAGGGATGAATCCTTGATCTTCTACAATCCATCGTTAGCTATCTGTAATACTCCTGTGTCTTGACGATATCTTCAAGAAGAGATGAATCCTTTATCTTCTACACTCCATCGTTTGACATCGTTAATATTCCGGTCTATTGAAGATATCGTCATGAAACGATAAATCCTTGATCTTCTACCATCCTTCGTTTGCCATCGTTGATACTCCTGTGTCTTGACAATATCTTCATGAGGAAATAAAACCTTGATCTTTTACCATCCATCGTTTCTCATCGTTGATACTCCTGTCTCTTGACGATATCTTCGTGAAAGGATGAATCCTTGATCTTCTACCATCCTTCCTTTGCCATCGTTGATACTCCTGTCTCTTTTCGATACCTTCTTAGAGGGATGAATCCTTGATCTTATACCCCCTAACGTTTGCCATCGTTAATACTCCTGTCTCTTGATGATATCTTAATGAAGTGATAAATCCTTGATCTTCTACCATCCCTCGCTTGCCTTCGTTAATACACTTTTCTCTTGACGATATATTTATAAAGGGATGAATCCTTGATCTTCTACCATCCTTCGTTTCCCATCTTTGATACTACTGTCTTTAGATGATATATTCATGAAGGAATAAATCCTTGATCTTCTACCATCCATCGTTTCCCATCGTTAATACTCCTGTCGCTTGACGATATCTTCATGAAGGGATGAATCCTTGATCTTCTACCCTCCTTCGTTCGCCATTGTTTATAATCCTGTCTCTTGACGATATCTTCATGTAGGGATAAATCCTTGATCTTCTATAGTCATCGTTTGCCATCGTTAATACTCCTGTCTCTGACAGATATCTTTATGAAGGGATGGATCATTAATCTTCTACCATCCTTCGTTTGCCATCGTTGATACTCCTTTCTCTTGACGATATATTCATGAAGGGGGAAATCCTTGATCTTCTACCATCCCTCGTTAGCAATCGTTAATACTCCTGTCTCTTGACGATATTTTCATGAAGGGATGAATCCTTGATCTTATACCATCCCTTATTTGCCATCGTTGATACTCCTGTCTCTTGACAATATCTTCATGAAGGGATGAATCCTTGATCTTCTATAACCATCGTTTTCCATCGTTAATACTCCTGTCTCTTGATGATATTTTCATGAAGGGATGAATCCTTGATCTTCTACCATCCTTCGTTTGCCATCGTTGATACTCCTGTCTCCTGATCCTATCTTCATGAACGGATGAATCCTTGTTCTTATACCATCCATTGTTCGCCATCGTTAATACTCCTGTCCCTTGACGATATCTTCATGAAAGGATGAATCCTTGATCTTTTACCATCCTTCGTTCGCCATCGTTGATACTCCTGTCTCTTGACAATATTTTAATGAATCGATGAATCCTTGATCTTCTACCATCCCTTGTTTTTTTAACGTTAATACTCCTGTCTCTTGACAAAATATTCATAAAGGGATAAATCCTGGATGTTCTACCATCCTTTGTTTGCCATCGTTGATACTCTTGTCTCTTAACAATATCTTCATGAATGGATGAATCCTTGATCTTCTACCATCAATCGTTTGCCATCGTTAATAGAACTGCCTCTTGACGATATCTTCATGAAGGGATGAATCCTTAACTTCTAGCATCCCTCGTTTACCATCGTTAATACTCCTGTCCCTTGACGATATCTTCATGAAAGGATGAATCCTCGATCTTCTACTATCTTTCGTTTGCTATCGTTGATACTTCTGTCTCTTGACGACATTTTCATGAAGGGATGAATCCTTGATGTTCTACCATCCATCGTTTGCCATCGTTAATACTCCTGTCTCTTGATGATATATTCATAAAGGGATGAATCCTTAAACTTCTACCATTCCTCGTTTGCCATCGTTAATACTCCTGCCTCTTGACGATATCTTCATAAAGAGATAAATCCTTGATGTTCAACCATCCCTTGTTTTACATCGTTAATACTCCTGTCTCTTTGCGATATCTTAAGAAAGGGATGATTTCTTGATGTTCTACCATCCTTCGTTTGCAATCGTTGATACTTTTGTCTCTTGACAATATCTTCATGAATGCATGTATCCTTGATCTTCTACCATCCATTGCTTGCCATCGTTAAAACACCTGTCTTTTGACGATATCTTAATGAAGGGATAAATCCTTGATCTTTTACCATCCATCGTTTGCCATCGTTAATACTCATGTCTCTTGACGATATCTTCATGAAGGAATGAATCATTGATCTTCTACCATCCTTCGTTTGCCATCGTTGATACTCCTGTCTCTTGACAATATTTTCATGAATGGATGAATCCTTGATCTTCTACCATCTATAGTTTGCCATCGTTAAAACACCTGTCTCTTGACGATATCTTCATCAGGGGATAAATTCTTGATCTTCTACCATCCATCGTTTGTCATCGTTAATACTCTTGTCTCTTAACGATATCTTCATGAAGGGATGAATCCTTGATCTTATACCATCCATCGTAAATACTCCTGTCTCTTGACGATTTTTTCATAAAGGGATAAATCCTTAATCTTCTATAATCCATCGTTAGCTAGGAGTAATACTCCTGTCTCTTGACGATATCTTCATGAAGATATGAATCCTTGATCTTTTACCCTCCATCGTTTGACATCGTTAATATTCCTGTCTCTTGACGATATCGTCATGAAGGGATGAATCCTTGATCTTCTACCATCCATCGTTTGCCATCATTAATACTCTTGTCTCTGGACAATATCTTCATGAATGGATAAATTCTTGATCTTCTACCATAAATCGTTTGCCATCATTAAAACACCTGTCTTTTGACGATATCTTCATGAAGGGATAAATCCTTGATCTTCTACCATCCCTCGTTTTCCATCGTTAATACTCCTGTCTCTTGATGATATCTTCATAAAGGGATGAATCCTTGATCTTCTACCATTTTTCGTTTGCTATCGTTGATACTCCTGTCTCTTAACAATATCTTCATGAATGGATGAATCCTTGATCTTATACCATCCATCGTTTGCCATCGTTAAAACACCTGTCTCTCGACGATTTTTTTCATGAATGGATAAATCCTTAATCTTCTACAATCTTTCGTTTGCCATCGTTGATACTCCTGTCTCTTGACAATATTTTCATGAATGGATGAATCCTTGAACCTCTAACCTACATCGTTTGCCATCGTTAAAATACCTGTCTCTTGACGATATCTTCATGAAGGGATGAATCCTTGATCTTCTACCATCCCTCGTTTTCCATCGTCAATACTCCTGTCTCTTGACGATATATTCATAAATGGATAAATCCTAGATGTTCTACCATCCTTCGTTTGCCATCGTTGATACTCCTGTCTCTTAACAATATCTTCATGATTGAATGAATCCTTGATCTTCTACCATCCAGCTTTTGCCATCGTTAAACGACCTGTCTCTTGACGATATCTTCATTAAGGGATGAATCCTTGATCTTCTACCATCCCTCGTTTGCCATCGTTAATACTCCTGTCCCTGGACCATATTTTCATAAAGAGATGAATCCATGATTTCTACCATCTTTCATAAGCCATCGTTGATACTCCTGTCTCTTGACAATATTTTGATGAATGGATGAATCCTTGATCTTCTACCATCCATCGTTTATCATCGTTAAAACATCTGTCTCTTTACGATATCTTCATGAAGGAATGAATCCTTGATCATATACCATCCATCGTTTTCCATCATTAATACTCCTGTCTCTTGACGATTTCTCTATGAAGGGATGAATCCTTGATCTTCTACAATCCATCGTTAGCTATCTGTAATACTCCTGTGTCTTGACGATATCTTCAAGAAGAGATGAATCCTTTATCTTCTACACTCCATCGTTTGACATCGTTAATATTCCGGTCTATTGAAGATATCGTCATGAAACGATAAATCCTTGATCTTCTACCATCCTTCGTTTGCCATCGTTGATACTCCTGTGTCTTGACAATATCTTCATGAGGAAATAAATCCTTGATCTTTTACCATCCATCGTTTCTCATCGTTGATACTCCTGTCTCTTGACGATATCTTCGTGAAAGGATGAATCCTTGATCTTCTACCATCCTTCCTTTGCCATCGTTGATACTCCTGTCTCTTTTCGATACCTTCTTAGAGGGATGAATCCTTGATCTTATACCCCCTTACGTTTGCCATCGTTAATACTCCTGTCTCTTGATGATATCTTCATGAAGTGATAAATCCTTGATCTTCTACCATCCCTCGCTTGCCTTCGTTATACACTTTTCTCTTGACGATATATTTATAAAGGGATGAATCCTTGATCTTCTACCATCCTTCGTTTCCCATCTTTGATACTACTGTCTTTAGATAATATATTCATGAAGGAATAAATCCTTGATCTTCTACCATCCATCGTTTCCCATCGTTAATACTCCTGTCGCTTGACGATATCTTCATGAAGGGATGAATCCTTGATCTTCTACCCTCCTTCGTTCGCCATTGTTGATAATCCTGTCTCTTGACGATATCTTCATGTAGGGATAAATCCTTGATCTTCTATAGTCATCGTTTGCCATCGTTAATACTCCTGTCTCTGACAGATATCTTTATGAAGGGATGGATCATTAATCTTCTACCATCCTTCGTTTGCCATCGTTGATACTCCTTTCTCTTGACGATATATTCATGAAGGGGGAAATCCTTGATCTTCTACCATCCCTCGTTAGCAATCGTTAATACTCCTGTCTCTTGACGATATTTTCATGAAGGGATGAATCCTTGATCTTATACCATCCCTTATTTGCCATCGTTGATACTCCTGTCTCTTGACAATATCTTCATGAAGGGATGAATCCTTGATCTTCTATAACCATCGTTTTCCATCGTTAATACTCCTGTCTCTTGATGATATTTTCATGAAGGGATGAATCCTTGATCTTCTACCATCCTTCGTTTGCCATCGTTGATACTCCTGTCTCCTGATCCTATCTTCATGAACGGATGAATCCTTGTTCTTATACCATCCATTGTTCGCCATCGTTAATACTCCTGTCCCTTGACGATATCTTAATGAAAGGATGAATCCTTTAATCTTTTACCATCCTTCGTTCGCCATCGTTGATACTCCTGTCTCTTGACAATATTTTAATGAATCGATGAATCCTTTATCTTCTACCATCCATCGTTCGCCATCGGTAAAACACCTGTCTTTTGACGATATCTTCATGAAGGGGTGAATCCTTGATCTTCTACCATCCCTTGTTTTTTTAACGTTAATACTCCTGTCTCTTGACAAAATATTCATAAAGGGATAAATCCTGGATGTTCTACCATCCTTTGTTTGCCATCGTTGATACTCTTGTCTCTTAACAATATCTTCATGAATGGATGAATCCTTGATCTTCTACCATCAATCGTTTGCCATCGTTAATAGAACTGCCTCTTGACGATATCTTCATGAAGGGATGAATCCTTGATCTTCTCCCATCCCTCGTTTACCATCGTTAATACTCCTGTCCCTTGACGATATCTTCATGAAAGGATGAATCCTCGATCTTCTACTATCTTTCGTTTGCTATCGTTGATACTTCTGTCTCTTGACGACATTTTCATGAAGGGATGAATCCTTGATGTTCTACCATCCATCGTTTGCCATCGTTAATACTCCTGTCTCTTGATGATATATTCATAAAGGGATGAATCCTTAAACTTCTACCATTCCTCGTTTGCCATCGTTAATACTCCTGCCTCTTGACGATATCTTCATAAAGAGATAAATCCTTGATGTTCAACCATCCCTCGTTTTCCATCGTTAATACTCCTGTCTCTTTGCAATATCTTTATGAAGAGATGATTTCTTGATGTTCTACCATCCTTCGTTTGCAATCGTTGATACTCCTGTCTCTTGACAATATCTTCATGAATGCATGAATCCTTGATCTTCTACAATCCATCGTTTGCCATCTTTAACCCCCCTCTCTTGACAATATCTTCATAAATGCATGATCCTTTATTTTCTACCATCCATCGTTTGCCATCGTTAAACGACCTGTCTCTTGACGATATCTTCATGAAGGAATGAATCATTGATCTTCTACCATCCTTCGTTTGCTATCGTTGATACTCCTGTCTCTTGACAATATTTTCATGAATGGATGAATCCTTGATCTTCTACCCTCCATAGTTTGCCATCGTTAAAACACCTGTCTCTTGACGATATCTTCATGAAGGGATAAATTCTTGATCTTCTACCATCCATCGTTTGTCATCGTTAAAACTCTTGTCTCTTAACGATATCTTCATGAAGGGATGAATTCTTGATCTTATACCATCCATCGTAAATACTCCTGTCTCTTGACGATTTCTTCATTAAGGGATAAATCCTTAATCTTCTACAATCCATCGTTAGCTAGGGGTAATACTCCTGTCTCTTGACGATATCTTCATGAAGAGATGAATCCTTGATCTTTTACCCTCCATCGTTTGACATCGTTAATATTCCTATCTCTTGCCCCCATCGTCATGAAGGGATGAATCCTTGATCTTCTACCATCCATCGTTTGCCATCGTTAATACTCTTGTCTCTTTACGATATCTTCATGAAGGGCTGAATCCTTGATCTTCTCCCATCTACGTTTGCCATCGTTGATACTCCTGTCTCTGGACAATATCTTCATGAATGGATGAATTCTTGATCTTCTACCATCCATCGTTTGCCATCGTTAAAACACCTGTCTTTTGACGATATCTTCGTGAAGGGATGAATCCTTGATCTTTTACCATCCCTCGTTTTCCATCATTAATACTCCTGTCTCTTGATGATATCTTTATGAAGGAATGAATCCTTGATCTTCTACAATCTTTCCTTTGCCATCATTGATACTCCTGTCTCTTGACAATATTTTCATGAATGGATGAATCCTTGATCTTCTACCATCCATCGTTTGCCATCGTTAAAACACCTGTCTCTTGACGATATCTTCATGAAGGGATGAATCCTTGATCTTTTACCATCCTTCGTTTTCCATCGTTAATACTTCTGTCTCTTGATGATATATTCATAAATGGATAAATCCTAGATGTTCTACCATCCTTCGTTTGCCATCGTTAAAACTCTTGTCTCCTAACAATATCTTCATCAATGAATAAATCCTTGATCTTCTACCATCCCTCGTTTGCCATCGTTAAAAACTCCTGTCCCTGGACCATATTTTCATAAAGAGATGAATCCTTGATTTCTACCATCTTTCATAAGCCATCGTTGATACTCCTGTCTCTTGACAATATTTTGATGAATGGATGAATCCTTGATCTTCTACCATCCATCGTTTATCATCGTTAAAACATCTGTCTCTTTACGATATCTTCATGAAGGCATGAATCCTTGATCATATACCATCCATCGTTTTCCATCATTAATACTCCTGTCTCTTGACGATTTCTCTATGAAGGGATGAATCCTTGATCTTATACCATCCCTTATTTGCCATCGTTGATACTCCTGTCTCTTGACAATATCTTCATGAAGGGATGAATCCTTGATCTTCTATAACCATCGTTTTCCATCGTTAATACTCCTGTCTCTTGATGATATTTTCATGAAGGGATGAATCCTTGATCTTCTACCATCCTTCGTTTGCCATCGTTGATACTCCTGTCTCCTGATCCTATCTTCATGAACGGATGAATCCTTGTTCTTATACCATCCATTGTTCGCCATCGTTAATACTCCTGTCCCTTGACGATATCTTCATGAAAGGATGAATCCTTGATCTTTTACCATCCTTCGTTCGCCATCGTTGATACTCCTGTCTCTTGACAATATTTTAATGAATCGATGAATCCTTTATCTTCTACCATCCATCGTTCGCCATCGGTAAAACACCTGTCTTTTGACGATATCTTCATGAAGGGATGAATCCTTGATCTTCTACCATCCCTTGTTTTTTTATCGTTAATACTCCTGTCTCTTGACAAAATATTCATAAAGGGATAAATCCTGGATGTTCTACCATCCTTCGTTTGCCATCGTTGATACTCCTGTCTCTTAACAATATCTTCATGAATGGTTGAATCCTTGATCTTCTACCATCAATCGTTTGCCATCATTAATAGAACTGTCTCTTGACGATATCTTCATGAAGGGATGAATCCTTGATCTTCTACCATCCCTCGTTTACCATCGTTAATACTCCTGTCCCTTGACGATATCTTCATGAAAGGATGAATCCTCGATCTTCTACTATCTTTCGTTTGCTATCGTTGATACTTCTGTCTCTTGACGACATTTTCATGAAGGGATGAATCCTTGATGTTCTACCATCCATCGTTTGCCATCGTTAATACTCCTGTCTCTTGCTGATATATTCATAAAGGTATGAATCCTTAAACTTCTATATTCCTCGTTTGCCATCGTTAATACTCCTGCCTCTTGACGATATCTTCATAAAGAGATAAATCCTTGATGTTCAACCATCCCTCGTTTTCCATCGTTAATACTCCTGTCTCTTTGCAATATCTTTATGAAGAGATGATTTCTTGATGTTCTACCATCCTTCGTTTGCAATCGTTGATACTCCTGTCTCTTGACAATATCTTCATGAATGCATGAATCCTTGATCTTCTACAATCCATCGTTTGCCATCTTTAACCCCCCTCTCTTGACAATATCTTCATAAATGCATGATCCTTTATTTTCTACCATCCATCGTTTGCCATCGTTAAACGACCTGTCTCTTGACTATATCTTCATGAAGGAATGAATCATTGATCTTCTACCATCCTTCGTTTGCTATCGTTGATACTCCTGTCTCTTGACAATATTTTCATGAATGGATGAATCCTTGATCTTCTACCCTCCATAGTTTGCCATCGTTAAAACACCTGTCTCTTGACGATATCTTCATGAAGGGATAAATTCTTGATCTTCTACCATCCATCGTTTGTCATCGTTAAAACTCTTGTCTCTTAACGATATCTTCATGAAGGGATGAATTCTTGATCTTATACCATCCATCGTAAATACTCCTGTCTCTTGACGATTTCTTCATTAAGGGATAAATCCTTAATCTTCTACAATCCATCGTTAGCTAGGGGTAATACTCCTGTCTCTTGACGATATCTTCATGAAGAGATGAATCCTTGATCTTTTACCCTCCATCGTTTGACATCGTTAATATTCCTATCTCTTGACGATATCGTCATGAAGGGATGAATCCTTGATCTTCTACCATCCATCGTTTGCCATCGTTAATACTCTTGTCTCTTTACGATATCTTCATGAAGGGCTGAATCCTTGATCTTCTCCCATCTACGTTTGCCATCGTTGATACTCCTGTCTCTGGACAATATCTTCATGAATGGATGAATTCTTGATCTTCTACCATCCATCGTTTGCCATCGTTAAAACACCTGTCTTTTGACGATATCTTCGTGAAGGGATGAATCCTTGATCTTTTACCATCCCTCGTTTTCCATCATTAATACTCCTGTCTCTTGATGATATCTTTATGAAGGAATGAATCCTTGATCTTCTACAATCTTTCCTTTGCCATCATTGATACTCCTGTCTCTTGACAATATTTTCATGAATGGATGAATCCTTGATCTTCTACCATCCATCGTTTGCCATCGTTAAAACACCTGTCTCTTGACGATATCTTCATGAAGGGATGAATCCTTGATCTTTTACCATCCTTCGTTTTCCATCGTTAATACTTCTGTCTCTTGATGATATATTCATAAATGGATAAATCCTAGATGTTCTACCATCCTTCGTTTGCCATCGTTAAAACTCTTGTCTCCTAACAATATCTTCATCAATGAATAAATCCTTGATCTTCTACCATCCCTCGTTTGCCATCGTTAAAAACTCCTGTCCCTGGACCATATTTTCATAAAGAGATGAATCCTTGATTTCTACCATCTTTCATAAGCCATCGTTGATACTCCTGTCTCTTGACAATATTTTGATGAATGGATGAATCCTTGATCTTCTACCATCCATCGTTTATCATCGTTAAAACATCTGTCTCTTTACGATATCTTCATGAAGGCATGAATCCTTGATCATATACCATCCATCGTTTTCCATCATTAATACTCCTGTCTCTTGACGATTTCTCTATGAAGGGATGAATCCTTGATCTTATACCATCCCTTATTTGCCATCGTTGATACTCCTGTCTCTTGACAATATCTTCATGAAGGGATGAATCCTTGATCTTCTATAACCATCGTTTTCCATCGTTAATACTCCTGTCTCTTGATGATATTTTCATGAAGGGATGAATCCTTGATCTTCTACCATCCTTCGTTTGCCATCGTTGATACTCCTGTCTCCTGATCCTATCTTCATGAACGGATGAATCCTTGTTCTTATACCATCCATTGTTCGCCATCGTTAATACTCCTGTCCCTTGACGATATCTTCATGAAAGGATGAATCCTTGATCTTTTACCATCCTTCGTTCGCCATCGTTGATACTCCTGTCTCTTGACAATATTTTAATGAATCGATGAATCCTTTATCTTCTACCATCCATCGTTCGCCATCGGTAAAACACCTGTCTTTTGACGATATCTTCATGAAGGGATGAATCCTTGATCTTCTACCATCCCTTGTTTTTTTATCGTTAATACTCCTGTCTCTTGACAAAATATTCATAAAGGGATAAATCCTGGATGTTCTACCATCCTTCGTTTGCCATCGTTGATACTCCTGTCTCTTAACAATATCTTCATGAATGGTTGAATCCTTGATCTTCTACCATCAATCGTTTGCCATCATTAATAGAACTGTCTCTTGACGATATCTTCATGAAGGGATGAATCCTTGATCTTCTACCATCCCTCGTTTACCATCGTTAATACTCCTGTCCCTTGACGATATCTTCATGAAAGGATGAATCCTCGATCTTCTACTATCTTTCGTTTGCTATCGTTGATACTTCTGTCTCTTGACGACATTTTCATGAAGGGATGAATCCTTGATGTTCTACCATCCATCGTTTGCCATCGTTAATACTCCTGTCTCTTGCTGATATATTCATAAAGGTATGAATCCTTAAACTTCTATATTCCTCGTTTGCCATCGTTAATACTCCTGCCTCTTGACGATATCTTCATAAAGAGATAAATCCTTGATGTTCAACCATCCCTCGTTTTCCATCGTTAATACTCCTGTCTCTTTGCAATATCTTTATGAAGAGATGATTTCTTGATGTTCTACCATCCTTCGTTTGCAATCGTTGATACTCCTGTCTCTTGACAATATCTTCATGAATGCATGAATCCTTGATCTTCTACAATCCATCGTTTGCCATCTTTAACCCCCCTCTCTTGACAATATCTTCATAAATGCATGATCCTTTATTTTCTACCATCCATCGTTTGCCATCGTTAAACGACCTGTCTCTTGACGATATCTTCATGAAGGAATGAATCATTGATCTTCTACCATCCTTCGTTTGCTATCGTTGATACTCCTGTCTCTTGACAATATTTTCATGAATGGATGAATCCTTGATCTTCTACCCTCCATAGTTTGCCATCGTTAAAACACCTGTCTCTTGACGATATCTTCATGAAGGGATAAATTCTTGATCTTCTACCATCCATCGTTTGTCATCGTTAAAACTCTTGTCTCTTAACGATATCTTCATGAAGGGATGAATTCTTGATCTTATACCATCCATCGTAAATACTCCTGTCTCTTGACGATTTCTTCATTAAGGGATAAATCCTTAATCTTCTACAATCCATCTTTAGCTAGGGGTAATACTCCTGTCTCTTGACGATATCTTCATGAAGAGATGAATCCTTGATCTTTTACCCTCCATCGTTTGACATCGTTAATATTCCTATCTCTTGACGATATCGTCATGAAGGGATGAATCCTTGATCTTCTACCATCCATCGTTTGCCATCGTTAATACTCTTGTCTCTTTACGATATCTTCATGAAGGGCTGAATCCTTGATCTTCTCCCATCTACGTTTGACATCGTTGATACTCCTGTCTCTGGACAATATCTTCATGAATGGATGAATTCTTGATCTTCTACCATCCATCGTTTGCCATCGTTAAAACACCTGTCTTTTGACGATATCTTCGTGAAGGGATGAATCCTTGATCTTTTACCATCCCTCGTTTTCCATCATTAATACTCCTGTCTCTTGATGATATCTTTATGAAGGAATGAATCCTTGATCTTCTACCATCTTTCATAAGCCATCGTTGATACTCCTGTCTCTTGACAATATTTTGATGAATGGATGAATCCTTGATCTTCTACCATCCATCGTTTATCATCGTTAAAACATCTGTCTCTTTACGATATCTTCATGAAGGCATGAATCCTTGATCATATACCATCCATCGTTTTCCATCATTAATACTCCTGTCTCTTGACGATTTCTCTATGAAGGGATGAATCCTTGATCTTCTACAATCCATCGTTAGCTATCTGTAATACTCCTGTGTCTTGACGATATCTTCAAGAAGAGATGAATCCTTTATCTTCTACACTCCATCGTTTGACATGGTTAATATTCCGGTCTATTGAAGATATCGTCATGAAACGATAAATCCTTGATCTTCTACCATCCTTCATTTGCCATCGTTGATACTCCTGTGTCTTGACAATATCTTCATGAGGAAATAAATCCTTGATCTTTTACCATCCATCGTTTCTCATCGTTGATACTCCTGTCTCTTGACGATATCTTCTTGAAAGGATGAATCCTTGATCTTCTACTATCCTTCCTTTGCCATCGTTGATACTCCTGTCTCTTTTCGATACCTTCTTAGAGGGATGAATCCTTGATCTTATACCATCCAACGTTTGCCATCGTTAATACACCTGTCTCTTGATGATATCTTCATGAAGTGATAAATCCTTGATCTTCTACCATCCCTCGCTTGCCTTCATTAATACACTTTTCTCTTGACGATATATTTATAAAGGGATGAATCCTTGATCTTCTACCATCCTTCGTTTCCCATCTTTGATACTACTGTCTTTAGATAATATATTCATGAAGGAATAAATCCTTGATCTTCTACCATCCATCGTTTCCCATCGTTAATACTCCTGTCGCTTGACGATATCTTTATGAAGGGATAAATCCTTGATCTTCTATAGTCATCGTTTGCCAGCGTTAATACTCCTGTCTCTGACAGATATCTTTATGAAGGGATGGATCATTAATCTTCTACCATCCTTCGTTTGCCATCGTTGATACTCCTTTCTCTTGACGATATATTCATGAAGGGGGAAATCCTTGATCTTCTACCATCCCTCGTTAGCATTCGTTAATACTCCTGTCTCTTGACGATATTTTCATGAAGGGATGAATCCTTGATCTTATACCATCCCTTATTTGCTATCGTTGATACTCCTGTCTCTTGACAATATCTTCATGAAGGGATGAATCCTTGATCTTCTTTCACCATCGTTTTCCATCGTTAATACTTCTGTCTCTTGATGATATTTTCATGAAGGGATGAATCCTTGATCTTCTACCAACCTTCGTTTGAAATCGTTGATACTCCTGTCTCCTGATCCTATCTTCATGAACGGATGAATCCTTGTTCTTATACCATCCATTGTTCGCCATCGTTAATACTCCTGTCCCTTGACGATATCTTCATGAAAGGATGAATCCTTGATCTTTTACCATCTTTCGTTCGCCATCGTTGATACTCCTGTCTCTTGACAATATTTTAATGAATCGATGAATCCTTTATCTTCTACCATCCATCGTTCGCCATCGGTAAAACACCTGTCTTTTGACGATATCTTCATGAAGGGATGAATCCTTGATCTTCTACCCTCCCTTGTTTTTTTATCGTTAATACTCCTGTCTCTTGACAAAATATTCATAAAGGGATAAATCCTGGATGTTCTACCATCCTTCGTTTGCCATCGTTGATACTCCTGTCTCTTAACAATATCTTCATGAATGGATGAATCCTTGATCTTCTACCATCAATCGTTTGCCATCGTTAATAGAACTGTCTCTTGACGATATCTTCATGAAGAGATGAATCCTTGATCTTCTACCATCCCTCGTTTACCATCGTTAATACTCCTGTCCCTTGACGATATCTTCATGAAAGGATGAATCCTCGATCTTCTACTATCTTTCCTTTGCTATCGTTGATACTTCTGTCTCTTGACGACATTTTCATGAAGGGATGAATCCTTGATGTTCTACCATCCATCGTTTGCCATCGTTAATACTCCTGTCTCTTGATGATATATTCATAAAGGGATGAATCCTTAAACTTCTACCATTCCTCGTTTGCCATCGTTAATACTCCTGCCTCTTGACGATATCTTCATAAAGAGATAAATCCTTGATGTTCAACCATCCCTCGTTTTCCATCGTTAATACTCCTGTCTCTTTGCAATATATTTATGAAGAGATGATTTCTTGATGTTCTACCATCCTTCGTTTGCAATCGTTGATACTCCTGTCTCTTGACAATATCTTCATGAATGCATGAATCCTTGATCTTCTACAATCCATCGTTTGCCATCTTTAACCCCCCTCTCTTGACAATATCTTCATAAATGCATGATCCTTTATTTTCTACCATCCATCGTTTGCCATCGTTAAACGACCTGTCTCTTGACGATATCTTCATGAAGGAATGAATCATTGATCTTCTACCATCCTTCGTTTGCTATCGTTGATACTCCTGTCTCTTGACAATATTTTCATGAATGGATGAATCCTTGATCTTCTACCCTCCATAGTTTGCCATCGTTAATACACCTGTCTCTTGATGATATCTTCATGAAGTGATAAATCCTTGATCTTCTACCATCCCTCGCTTGCCTTCGTTAATACACTTTTCTCTTGACGATATATTTATAAAGGGATGAATCCTTGATCTTCTACCATCCTTCGTTTCCCATCTTTGATACTACTGTCTTTAGATAATATATTCATGAAGGAATAAATCCTTGATCTTCTACCATCCATCGTTTCCCATCGTTAATACTCCTGTCGCTTGACGATATCTTCATGAAGGGATGAATCCTTGATCTTCTACCCTCCTTCGTTCGCCATTGTTGATAATCCTGTCTCTTGACGATATCTTCATGAAGGGATAAATCCTTGATCTTCTATAGTCATCGTTTGCCATCGTTAATACTCCTGTCTCTGACAGATATCTTTATGAAGGGATGGAGCATTAATCTTCTACCATCCTTCGTTTGCCATCGTTGATACTCCTTTCTCTTGACGATATATTCATGAAGGGGAAAATCCTTGATCTTCTACCATCCCTCGTTAGCATTCGTTAATACTCCTGTCTCTTGACGATATTTTCATGAAGGGATGAATCCTTGATCTTATACCATCCCTTATTTGCCATCGTTGATACTCCTGTCTCTTGACAATATCTTCATGAAGGGATGAATCCTTGATCTTCTATAACCATCGTTTTCCATCGTTAATACTCCTGTCTCTTGATGATATTTTCATGAACGGATGAATCCTTGATCTTCTACCATCCTTCGTTTGCCATCGTTGATACTCCTGTCTCCTGATCCTATCTTCATGAACGGATGAATCCTTGTTCTTATACCATCCATTGTTCGCCATCGTTAATACTCCTGTCCCTTGACGATATCTTCATGAAAGGATGAATCCTTGATCTTTTACCATCTTTCGTTCGCCATCGTTGATACTCCTGTCTCTTGACAATATTTTAATGAATCGATGAATCCTTTATCTTCTACCATCCATCGTTCGCCATCGGTAAAACACCTGTCTTTTGACGATATCTTCATGAAGGGATGAATCCTTGATCTTCTACCATCCCTTGTTTTTTTTGGTTAATACTCCTGTCTCTTGACAAAATATTCATAAAGGGATAAATCCTGGATGTTCTACCATCCTTCGTTTGCCATCGTTGATACTCCTGTCTCTTAACAATATCTTCATGAATGGATGAATCCTTGATCTTCTACCATCAATCGTTTGCCATCGTTAATAGAACTGTCTCTTGACGATATCTTCATGAAGGGATGAATCCTTGATCTTCTACCATCCCTCGTTTACCATCGTTAATACTCCTGTCCCTTGACGATATCTTCATGAAAGGATGAATCCTCGATCTTCTACTATCTTTCGTTTGCTATCGTTGATACTTCTGTCTCTTGACGACATTTTCATGAAGGGATGAATCCTTGATGTTCTACCATCCATCGTTTGCCATCGTTAATACTCCTGTCTCTTGATGATATATTCATAAAGGGATGAATCCTTAAACTTCTACCATTCCTCGTTTTCCATCGTTAATACTCCTGCCTCTTGACGATATCTTCATAAAGAGATAAATCCTTGATGTTCAACCATCCCTCGTTTTCCATCGTTAATACTCCTATCTCTTTGCAATATATTTATGAAGAGATGATTTCTTGATGTTCTACCATCCTTCGTTTGCAATCGTTGATACTCCTGTCTCTTGACAATATCTTCATGAATGCATGAATCCTTGATCTTCTACAATCCATCGTTTGCCATCTTTAACCCCCCTCTCTTGACTATATCTTCATAAATGCATGATCCTTTATTTTCTACCATCCATCGTTTGCCATCTTTAAACGACCTGTCTCTTGACGATATCTTCATGAAGGAATGAATCATTGATCTTCTACCATCCTTCGTTTGCTATCGTTGATACTCCTGTCTCTTGACAATATTTTCATGAATGGATGAATCCTTGATCTTCTACCCTCCATAGTTTGCCATCGTTAAAACACCTGTCTCTTGACGATATCTTCATGAAGGGATAAATTCTTGATCTTCTACCACCCATCGTTTGTCATCGTTAAAACTCTTGTCTCTTAACGATATCTTCATGAAGGGATAAATTCTTGATCTTATACCATCCATCGTAAATACTCCTGTCTCTTGACGATTTCTTCATTAAGGGATAAATCCTTAATCTTCTACAATCCATCGTTAGCTAGGGGTAATACTCCTGTCTCTTGACGATATCTTCATGAAGAGATGAATCCTTGATCTTTTACCCTCCATCGTTTGACATCGTTAATATTCCTGTCTCTTGACGATATCGTCATGAAGGGATGAATCCTTGATCTTCTACCATCCATCGTTTGCCATCGTTAATACTCTTGTCTCTTTACGATATCTTCATGAAGGGCTGAATCCTTGATCTTCTCCCATCTACGTTTGCCATCGTTGATACTCCTGTCTCTGGACAATATCTTCATGAATGGATGAATTCTTGATCTTCTACCATCCATCGTTTGCCATCGTTAAAACACCTGTCTTTTGACGATATCTTCGTGAAGGGATGAATCCTTGATCTTTTACCATCCCTCGTTTTCCATCATTAATACTCCTGTCTCTTGATGATATCTTTATGAAGGAATGAATCCTTGATCTTCTACAATCTTTCGTTTGCCATCATTGATACTCCTGTCTCTTGACAATATTTTCATGAATGGATGAATCCTTGATCTTATACCATCCATCGTTTGCCATCGTTAAAACACCTGTCTCTTGACGATTTTTTCATGAAGGGATGAATCCTTGATCTTTTACCATCCTCCGTTTTCCATCGTTAATACTTCTGTCTCTTGATGATATATTCATAAATGGATAAATCCTAGATGTTCTACCATCCTTCGTTTGCCATCGTTGATACTCCTGTCTCTTAACAATATCTTCATCAATGAATAAATCCTTGATCTTCTACCATCCCTCGTTTGCCATCGTTAAAACACCTGTCTTTTGACGATATCTTCATAAAGGCATGAATCCTTGATCTTCTACTATCTTTCGTTTGATATCGTTGATACTTCTGTCTCTTGACGACTTTTTCATGAAGGGATGAATCCTTGATATTCTACCATCCATCGTTTGCCATCGTTAATACTCCTGTCTCTTGATGATATATTCATAAAGGGATGAATCCCTAAACTTGTACCATCCCTCGTTTGCCCTCGTTAATAGTCCTGCCTCTTGACGATATCTTCCTAAATGGATAAATCCTAGATGTTCTACCATCCTTCATTTGCCATCGTTGATAATCCTGTCTCTTGACAATATTTTGATGAATAGATGAATCCTTGATCTTCTACCATCCATCTTTTATCATCGTTAAAACACCTGTCTCTTGACGATATCTTCATGAAGAGATGAATCCTTGATCTTTTACCCTCCATCGTTTGACATCGTTAATATTCCTGTCTCTTGACGATATCGTCATGAAGGGATGAATCCTTGATCTTCTACCATCCATCGTTTGCCATCGTTAATACTCTTGTCTCTTTACGATATCTTCATGAAGGGCTGAATCCTTGATCTTCTCCCATCTACGTTTGCCATCGTTGATACTCCTGTCTCTGGACAATATCTTCATGAATGGATGAATTCTTGATCTTCTACCATCCATCGTTTGCCATCGTTAAAACACCTGTCTTTTGACGATATCTTCGTGAAGGGATGAATCCTTGATCTTTTACCATCCCTCGTTTTCCATCATTAATACTCCTGTCTCTTGATGATATCTTTATGAAGGAATGAATCCTTGATCTTCTACAATCTTTCGTTTGCCATCATTGATACTCCTGTCTCTTGACAATATTTTCATGAATGGATGAATCCTTGATCTTATACCATCCATCGTTTGCCATCGTTAAAACACCTGTCTCTTGACGATTTTTTCATGAAGGGATGAATCCTTGATCTTTTACCATCCTCCGTTTTCCATCGTTAATACTTCTGTCTCTTGATGATATATTCATAAATGGATAAATCCTAGATGTTCTACCATCCTTCGTTTGCCATCGTTGATACTCCTGTCTCTTAACAATATCTTCATCAATGAATAAATCCTTGATCTTCTACCATCCCTCGTTTGCCATCGTTAAAACACCTGTCTTTTGACGATATCTTCATAAAGGCATGAATCCTTGATCTTCTACTATCTTTCGTTTGATATCGTTGATACTTCTGTCTCTTGACGACTTTTTCATGAAGGGATGAATCCTTGATGTTCTACCATCCATCGTTTGCCATCGTTAATACTCCTGTCTCTTGATGATATATTCATAAAGGGATGAATCCCTAAACTTGTACCATCCCTCGTTTGCCCTCGTTAATAGTCCTGCCTCTTGACGATATCTTCCTAAATGGATAAATCCTAGATGTTCTACCATCCTTCATTTGCCATCGTTGATAATCCTGTCTCTTGACAATATTTTGATGAATAGATGAATCCTTGATCTTCTACCATCCATCTTTTATCATCGTTAAAACACCTGTCTCTTGACGATATCTTCATGAAGGCATGAATCCTTGATCTTCTACCATCCATCGTTTGTCAACGTTAATACTCTTGTCTCTTGATGATATCTTAATGAAGGGATGAATCCTTGATCATATACCATCCATCGTTTTCCATTATTAATACTCCTGTCTTTTGACGATTTCTCTATGAAGGGATGAATCCTTGATCTTTTACAATCCATCGTTAGCTATCTGCAATACTCCAGTGTCTTGACGATATCTTCAAGAAGAGATGAATCCTTTATCTTCTACACTACCTCGTTTGACATCGTTAATATTCCGGTCTATTGACGATATCGTCATGAAACGATAAATCCTTGATCTTCTACCATCCTTCGTTTGCCATCGTTGATACTCCTGTCTCTTGACAATATCTTCATGAGGAAATAAATCCTTGATCTTTTACCATCCATCGTTTCTCATCGTTAATATTCCTGTCTCTTGACGATATCTTCACGAAAGGATGAATCCTTGATCTTCTACCATCCTTCCTTTGCCATCGTTGATACTCCTGTCTTACGACAATATATTCATGAAGGTATGAATCCTTAATCTTCTACCATCCATCGTTTCCTATCGTTAATACTCCTGTCTCTTGATGATATCTTCATGAAGTGATGAATCCTTGATCTTCTACCATCCCTCGCTTGCCTTGGTTAATACTCTTGTCTCTTGACGATATATTCATGAAGGGATGAATCCTTGATCTTCTACGATCCTCCGTTTGCCATCGTTAATACTCCTGTCTTTCGACAATATATTCATGAAGGTATGAATCCTTGATCTTCTACCATCCATCGTTTCCCATCGTTAATACTCCTGTCTCTTGACGATATCTTCATGAAGGGATGAATCCTTGATCTTTTACCCTCCTTCGTTTGCCATCGATGATAATCCTGTCTCTTGACAATATCTTCATGAAGGGATGAATCCTTGATCTTCTATATCCATCGTTTGCCATCGTTAATACTCCTGTCTCTGGAAGATATCTTCATGAAGGGATGGATCATTAATCTTCTACCATCCTTAGTTTGCCATCGTTGATACTTCTTTCTCTTGACGATATATTCATGAAGGGGGAAATCCTTGATCTTCTACCATCCCTCGTTAGCTATCGTTTATTACTCCTGTCTCTTGACGATATTTTCATGAAGGGATGTAGCCTTGATCTTCTACCATCCCTTGTTTGCCATCGTTGATACTCCTGTCTCTTGACAACATCTTCATGAAGGGATGAATCCTTGATCTTCTATAACCATCGTTTGCCATCGTTAATACTCCTGTCTCTTGACGATATCTTCATGAAGGGATGAATCCTTGATCTTCTACCATCCTTTGTTTGCCATCGTTGATACTCCTGTCTCCTGATCCTATCTTCATGAAGGGATGAATCCTTGTTCTTTTACCATCTATTGTTTTCCATCGTTAATACTCCTGTCCCTTGACGATATCTTCATGAAATGATGAATACTTGATGTTTTACCATCCTTCGTTCGCCATCGTTGATACTCCTGTCTCTTGACAATATTTTCATGAATGGATGAATCCTTGATCTTCTACCATCCATCGTTCGCCATCGTTAAACACCTGTCTTTTGACGATATCTTCATGAAGGGATGAATCCTTGATCTTCTACCATCCCTTGTTTTCCATCGTTAATACTTCTGTCTCTTGACGATATATTCATAAAGGGATAAATCCTGGATGTTCTACCATCCTTCGTTTGCCATCGTTGATACTCCTGTCTCTTAACAATATCTTCATTAATGGATGAATCCTTGATCTTCTACCATCCATCGTTTGCGATGGTTAAAAGACCTGTCTCTTGACGATATCCTGATGAAGGGATGAATCCTTGATCTTCTACCATCCCTCGTTTGCCATCGTTAATACTCCTGTCCCTTGACGATATCTTCATGAATGGATGAATCCTTGATCTTCTACCACATATCGTTTGTCATCGTTAAAACACCTGTCTCTTGACGATATCTTCATGAAGGCATGAATCCTTGATCTTCTACCATCCATCGTTTGTCAACGTTAATACTCTTGTCTCCTGACGATATCTTTATAAAGGGATGAATCCTTGATCATATACCATCCATCGTTTTCCATCATTAATACTCCTATCTCTTGACGATTTCTCCATGAAGGGATAAATCCTTGATCATCTAAAATCCATCGTTAGCTATCTGTAATACTCCTGTGTCTTGACGATATTTTCAAGATGAGCTGAATCCCTTATCTTCTACACTTCATCGTTTGACTTTGTTAATATTTTGGTCTATTGACGATATCGTCATGAAAGGATGAATCCTTGATCTTCTACCATCCATCGTTTGCCATCGTTAATACTCCTGTCTCTTGATGATATCTTCATGAAGTTATAAATCCTTGATCTTCTACCATCCCTCGCTTGCCATCGTTAATACTCCCGTCTCTTGACGATATATTCATGAAGGGATGAATCCTTGATTTTCTATCATCCTCCGTTTGCCATCGTTGATACTCCTCTCTTTTGACAATATCTTCATGAAGGTATAAATCCTTGATTTTCTACCATCCATCGTTTCCCATCGTTAATACTCCTGTCTTTTGACGATATCTTCATGTAGGGATGAATCCTTGATCTTCTACCCTCCTTCGTTTGCCATCGTTGATAATCCTGTCTCTTGACGATATCTTCATGAAGGGATGAATCCTTGATCTTCTACCATCCATTTTTTTTCTATCCTTAATACTCCTGTCTCTTGATGATATCTTCATGAAGGGATGAATCCTTGATCTTCTACCATCCCTTGTTTGCCATCGTTGATACTCCTGTCTCTTTGACAATATCTTTATGAAGGGATGAATCCTTGATCTTCTATATCCATCGTTTGTTATCGTTAATACTCCTGTCTCTGGAAGTTATCTTCATGAAGGGATGGATCATTAATCTTTTACCATCCTTCGTTTGCCATCGTTGGTACTCCTGTCTCCTGACGCTATCTTCATGAATGGATGAATCCTTGTTCTTATACCATCCATCGTTTGCCATTGTTCATCCTCTTGTCTTTTGACAATATTTTCATGAATCTATGAATCCTTGATCTTCTACCATCCATCGTTCGCTATCGTTAAATCATCTGTCTCTTGACGATATCTTCATGAAGGGATGAATCCTTGATCTTCTACCATCCATCGTTTTCCATCGTTAATACTCCTGTCTTTTGACGATATCTTCATGAAGGGATGAATCCTTGATCTACTACCATCTCTCGTTTGCCATCGTTAATACTCCTGTATCTTGTTATATCTTCATGAAGGGATGAATCCTTGATCTTCTACCATCCCTCGTTTGCCATCGTTAATACTCCTGTCTCTTGACGATTTTTCCAATGCAAACTTTCCAGTCTTTCTTCCTCTACTGTTGCCAACGCATGTTTAGTTCTTGTTCCAAACACTACGAAATGTTACCGACCTCTTCACCGTTGACACTAGCGTTTACTTGGGTTTCTAATACCATAGCCACTGGTAGACAATGAAATCAAATTTACCCATTCGAACTTTTCTCCCTTTTCGCCCACTCTACGCTCTGTTAGAGTTTAGCCTCATAGACAGCCTGGTAAGTTCATATTCATTGAGAGACCACGTAATTCCGGCACCTCGTTCATTATATTGCCTAGTACATATGTTCACTGTATTAACTTAAACTGCAATGTATACAGTGATGGTATACGTTTAGTAAATCAATGAGTATCCACCTTCACGCCACATCAGACATGCTTGGGTGACATTCTTCATCCACGCCAATAGACCAATTTAGCGTCCCCCCCCCCTCAACAGCTGGGTGCAAATAATCCCGTGTCCTTCGACGTCAAAAATGAAGGCTAAAATACCCCCTTGATACAGTTCTTTTTTTAACAGGTGTGAGATTTGGCTATTTTATACAGTCACTACCTTGACATTGTAGTGACTGTCATGTGATGGTGGCTACTCATTGATCTACCAACCCCATGTTCACTGTGGTTAGTCTCATGTTATATAAGGTTAGGGGCACCTTCTGCCCCCCCTGAGCTTCATTAGCAGCGCGCGCACAGTTTTAAACCTCTATGGGTCACGTACCCTTCGTGATGTTAAGCTGGACAGTTTCAGTATTTTTTGTCTAAGAATTTGAGTCAAATCTCTTTGTTTAATGAATAGTTCTAAATGGTACTCTCGCTATCAAAGCATATATTTTAAGAGCGGTTTTGGTAGCTCTCTCCCCCTTGCTACTTTTAAACGTCTCCTGAAGACTCAGAATTGCCTTCTCTCCCCTGTAAACCTTCTCTACACTCGCAACACAACCTGCGCTTTGGGATGGCTAACAGCCCTGAATGGCGCATTAGAAATACCTATTATTATTATTATTATAATTTTCTGGGCCAAATATCTCATGCAGAAGAACCAGAGTAGAATAAGAATAAGGCGAAAAGATTGATTTAGAAATAGGAGACATTGAACATATAAGAAAGAACAATTAACAATTTTTTGCTTTCGACATGAAATGGGTAGAGTTAACCCTCTATCTCACGCACACAAAAACACATATACGTACACCCATGTGCTCATCGAGACCTGTAGTACGATTTATTCAATACTAACATTGATCGGTGGAAGGTGAACCTGGGCCGCGATATTCGTCTTCATCTTATTCTCATCCCCCCTTTTCCCCTCCTTCTTATTTCTCAAGGGGGGAGTGATTTCCCCCTTCAAAAAAGTCGAGACATGAGGAGAAGGATACTCTGCGATGACTCTTGAATGCCAATAGGTACTCGTCGGGTTGTAGGCCAAAGCGCTCTTCAGTGGTAGCCTTCGAGAGAGAAGCTTACAGATTTGGGTCTTATCATGCAGTGAGAGGGACGTCAAGGGCCAACGGTCCTCTTTGTTGCTCAGAAGAGCATCTGGTACATTCGTTTTAACTCCATATTCTGTTAGGAGAAGGATATTGGAAGTAAGACGCCTTCTAAAAAAAAAATAAACTATGGATATGAAGTAGATTAAGACTCAATTTAGTTTTGTATTCAACATTTAGTTTAAAAAAATAAATTAATTCCAGGACAACTTAATATATTCTCTTTTAAAAATGCAAAAAATTTGTTGAGAGGTGGACACTCCTGACAGTTTCTAGCATTAATACATTACTCTATATTCACTTAAAAATTAGGATATATCCCAAGGGCTTGTGGCTCACCATTGGCCATTTCGGCTACTTTCTGAAGACACATCATCCTAAGGTCAAGAACGAATTGGAATTTCATGCTGGTAAATATGGTCAAATAAATACTCTAAAAATAAGGAAATGATGTTAAATCTCCCTCTATCTTTACCCCATCTGTATAGACCCAACGAAACGAGGAAGAATCCGTTATACGTTCTTAAAAAGATATCTTCCCTGGGACATCTTAGAAATGATTTGTCTTTACTATCTTTGTTGGAACATCTTCGAGATAATTTATCTTTAGTATCTTCGCTGAGACATCTTAGAGATGATTTTTCTTTACTATCCCTATTTAGAGGTATCTTATATTTACTAGCAATGACTAAAATGAATTTATCTTTTTTGATCTGAAAAGAACCTTTGAAGAAAGCATGTGGTACATGTTGGTTTACGAATGTAGAACAAGCGCAGATCCATGCTTCTGACCTTGTAACATGGGACCATAAACATAAAATAGAAACTCACATATAAATTAGACAGGGACCTATGATAGATCTATTTCATTTATCATAATAAGGTTAAAAAATCACCTTAGATAAGGGAAATAAAAGTAAGTTGTAAAACACGACACAGGCCGTCCTCTCATGTTTGATGGCTGAGTTTGATCAGAACAGGAGGCACTCAGAGCTTGACTGACAGCTGCCATGTCAAATGAATCTATAAGAAAATCCCAACAGTAGTAAGGTAAAGTGCAAATCCCAACAGTAGTAAGGTAATCGGCAAATCTCAACACTAGTAAGGTTAACTGCAAATCTCAACAGTAGTAAGGTTAACTGCAATCCCCAACATTAGTAAGGTAAACTGCAAATCCCAACGCTAGTAAGGTAAACTGCAAATCCCTAAAGTAGTAAGGTAAACTGCAAATCCCAACAGTAGTAAGGTAAACTGCAAATCCCAACAGTAGTAAGGCAAACTGCAAATTGCAATGTACGCAGAGATCTACACATTAGCCAGGGTCACATTTGTACCGAGGCAAAGAATTAGAAAGTACGTCTAAAGCTTAGGTATGCAGTTAAATGTAACAAAATATGTTATTTTTTTGGACAGCCCTAAATTAATATAGAAGATAATTGCTAAGAATTCATTTATAAGAAAAAACACCCAATTGATCTCACAGAATGGGACAAACGAATGTAAATTTAATAGATGATTAAAAAAAAATGAGGCTGCAAAATTAAGCGAGTTAGTGTCTCATTTGCCTCAGTGTAGCTACTGACTAGGTGATGGTATGCGGTTAATATAGCAATGTTGGATTGGTCATTGGATAATCACTTGCTTGGCGTGAATGAAGTGAGTCCACCAGGTGTACCGGATGCAGTGTGATTTGTAACAACTCATTGCCACACTCACAGCAAAATCCCACAAAACGGTTCTCAGCTCACATATTTGGATCACCGAGATCGTTGGTGGGGGTGGGGGGGTCTGGTCTCCTGAACAGATCTTTGGTAAATATTAGTTCGAGGATTTCTTATTCCTGCATTCCCTCACTTTTCTCTTTCATTTTATATTCTATTTTATGGTGTTAATTTTTTTTAGGATTATTTAAAACGTACTAATCTAATTTCCTATTCTTTTCTCCTTCCTGTTCCTTTTCTCATTCCTTCTATAACCTCTCTACATTAAAATCTACCAATTTCCTCCTACAAATAAGCTTTAAATTAAAGAAATAATAATTAATAAAGCACAAAATTGTAATATTATATTGTTTGTTAAAGAAAACACTTTGAGAAAATGGAAAAAATCAAAGTTAACGATAAATAGATTCAAATTTGCTCCGTTTGTTGATTTTCGACGGTAGGTTGCCATGGGAACGGAAAATTCTACTCGCTTACTTCGATTACTAAGAAATAAATCTCTCAGAATATTGTTAAGAAGGGAAAAGTATCGATCGAGAGCATCTCCGCCAGAAAGTTTCGAAGAGAGATCTGTAAAGAATGTGGTAAACATAGAGGAAGTGAAATTGTGTGGAAGATATATAACGTAAATTGACCGGTTGGCGTTGAGGCTGGGGGGGGGGGGGGGAACACAATCCTTGGGATGTCAACTACATCATAATTGCCTATGCTCTACTTGATATCCAGTTTTGGTGGGGGGGGGGTCTCAGTGTATATATATATATATATATATATATATATATATATATATATATATATATATATATATATATATATATATATATTTAGGCAAAATAGTTATTTTGGCCTAACCAAAGGGAAATAATAAAAAACACATATGAACAAACAAAAGCTGCGTGATAAGGAAACATCATTGCAAAAATAAAGTCTCAACCATTGCGCCACCAACGAAGAGTTATTTAATTGCGCCCCCGATCTTTTTTTTTAATCGCGGACGAGATGGCACCAAGTGATGAAAGTAACATGAAGATCAGAAGGACAAACGCTTGTAAGCTAAAGGGCACCAGAGCTGGTAGGAGAAATTACGTACAGGGCGACGATAGTAGTAGGTTTTGACAAGAAGGAAGCCTTCCGTGGCCCAATGGAGGGCCACCCGCTCCATGTCAAGTGAGTATTTATAGGGATCCATTTCGGCAGCCTTACGAGACGGAAGAAGGATATGTTATGCATGTGAAGATAGGAGGAAGAGAACGGTGTTGTGATTTGCAATGTGCGTGATGACCTACGTAGGTGGAGTTATCTGTGCCCGCCCGTTAGACAGCGAGCGAGCCTACTATATGCAACTAGCTCCCTACTAACGCAATTTTTTATTTGTATGCATCTGTTCTCACCCCGGATCGAGCCTGGTACCTAGGCATGGAATGCCACTGCCATATTCACTGGGCTAATGAGGACTTCCCAATGAGGAGCACAGCCCAGAGTTCCTACGCCTCTATTTCCCTCATCTATACGGTCGTCTTCTGTGTATCTTTCTGTTTAGCCCATCAATGGATAAAGTATAATAAGAGGATTGGAGCGATAATTTTTACTTAATAAACATAAATAAACATTTAGATAATGCTATATAAATTTCATTAAAGAACCTTTGTTAAAAAAAAGTTACAATATCTTCAATGACAAAAATAAACAAATAGGCTACACGTAAACACCCCAATTGCTGATTAGTATTTTTAGCGTAAAGCATTAAATTAAAGTACTCTCTTCTACTAGCAAATATGACAGGGGTTCACGCACAAATGTTTCTACTTCCATTAAATCGTGAAACGTACTAAACTCATACTATCGCAATATGAATATAAATGTTCTTTCTATCTTACATGACAGGAGAGATCAGGGATTGCCGGATGTCGCTGGAGGGCTTATCTAGCGCTTTGGAGGGTTGCAGTGGCCGATGATAGAATTTCGTAGAGATGGGATGGCGGAAGCGAGGTGGGGCGAGGTCAACTTCTTATTGCAAATTTGCCTCCGGTTACGTTAAGAAGACGAAGAGAGTTACGGTGCTCTTCGCTCCAAGATTCCTCTTCTGAATAATCTTGAAGCCTCTTGGTGAATTATTCTTTATCGCCGAGTGCCCAACTAGATTTGGGGTATACGGGGGGATTTTTACTGTAATTAACGAACGGAACCTCGTTGGGGCTTGGTTATTCTCCTCTCACTCGTACGGAACTTGAGCTGTGAGAGTCACTCGAGTGTGAGCGGGTTTTCTTTTCTCCAGTCAGACTTCTTCTAAGTCTGTAAAGGATTCTTCGGTATGGCACCGATACAAAACTTGACGATTTATGTTAATTCGGCCCTGAAGGGGGGGGGGGATCGATCTCCACGAAATGATCCTATGTCTTTCTCACCGGATAATCTTGACTGGCTGAAGTATCGATCTCCACGAACTGATCCTACGTCGTTCTCACCGAATAATAATCTTGACTAACTGAAGGATCGATCTTCACGAACTGATCCTCCGTCGTTCTCACCGAATAATAATCTTGACTGACTGAAGGGTCGATCTTCACGAACTGATCCTCCGTCGTTCTCACCGAATAATAATCTTGAATGACTGAAGGATTGATTTTCACGAACTGATCCTCCGTCGTTCTCACCGAATAATAATCTTGACTGACTGACTGAAGGATCGATCTTCACGAACTGATCCTCCGTCGTTCTCACCGAATAATAATCCTCTCTCTTTCTTTCAGGGGCTTATTTATAGGTGGACCACCGCCCCATATAAGGAAGAAGCGGCGAGGCCGAAGAGAGGTGCGCGAATGGTGAGTTCGCATCTGGGAGAGCGAGCAGTGCATCCGTTGGCACTAAGGTGCCCAAGTCGGCTTGTTAATTAACGAGACCCTCAACCGTTACACTCTTTGGCGTGCCTTTTGACTGGCACCGCTTTTTAGTGACATAACCACAGGCCTACGGATCTCGTAGGTAATTGGAACTTTAGAGCGTCGTTTAAGGGCCTTTGGTGGTTGCCTTAACACAGATGGTCGCTTCAACTACCTAGGCGGCGACGAGATCAAACAGGGTAGGCAGTTACTGTTATTCGCCGGCTACCGTTCCCACGAGTCTCCTCATGGTTCTCACTTCTCGGGCTTTCTCTACAAGGAGGAAGGGGAGACTTTAAGATATATGTCAGCCTGGCCCTCCTGGAGGCTTTATGTTGCAATTTCTCTACAGTAAATGTTGGGGTGAAAAGTTAACGTGTAGCGCCCATTGCAAGGTGGATTAGCATCAACAATGAAGCCTCACAAATGAGTGTCATATAAATCCGATCAAGTCTTGAGATGGGCACGCAAATAATTATGCACATACAGATAAACTAAAAATTGTATAGCAGTCTCCATAAATAAGAATAACTTTGTGTAAATAATATATAACATCTTTGTAAATTAATAATGTATAGCTTTCGTCCATGTAAACAACAAGACAAAAGTGCATTGCAAGGTAGAATAGGTTCAACAATGAAGCCTCACAAATGAGTATCATGTGAGACCTATAGAGGTTTTGAACAGGCACATAAATCAAACATTGAAATAATATACCATCCCGAAAATAATGGATTAATGTAAGACAAAACAAATACTTGCAAATAATGTAAAATTACAATTTAATAATCTATGTATCAATGCGAAGCCACGCCCCTTTAATTGGGGTTATTATGAATAAGCAGGCAGAAACATACAACAGCATTATTATTATGAGCATCGTGATTTTATCATAGCATTGGATTATCAGTATTGACATTATTGGCCTATAGTCAGACAGTACCTCGTCCTCAATCCGTCCGTCCATAGTCCCAACAATCTGACGCAGAAGGAGACTTAGAAGAAACACTGAGTATTAACACTGTTAGTCAGCTAAAGACGTGGGGACACAAACGAACCACGGAAAACTCGACAATTTCATTTGCCTGAACCAATTTAGCACTAAGCCAAGATTAAAAGCCTGACTACAAAACCGCCATTCTATCCTTCCGAGTCCTTCCTTCTGCCAAGCAACAACCAGGTTGTCATAGAACCCAGCCTACAAGTGGATTACGCAAAAGAACACTTTGGAGTCAGACCAGACTCGACAGTAAGGCCGCATTAGCCTATCATCTATAACTGGTAACACGTCGACACCACATAAACTAGTGACCCCTACGACCAAACAAAAGGTAATTAAATAATATGGATGCGTCGGACCATCACCAAGCAGGACAAGGAGAAACGGAAATCGTGAAAGCCATCACCATCAAGCAAACCATCTTTAACGAGACAGCAGTATCAGGTTGGTTTATGATAGTAGGGGCCCAGTTTCATATATTGAGGATAAATAAGGAGCAAGCAATTTTTTTTCCAGACCCGGCTGCACTACCTCCCGAGACTGTCGACCGAATTCCAGCTACAGACTTATTTTTACAAAATTACCAGCTTCTAAGGACCTAAGTAATAAGGCTGTTCGAAAGAAATAAACCAGAGCTCTTCAAGAAGCTCATTGCCTCATTCACACTCACTGGTCGAGCTTCAATCAACCTAGAGGAACTGCAGAGAACAACTCTACAGAATGAAGCTGGAGAAAACTCATGGGGTACAAATTTATTCAATCCTTTCGATCAAACATCGCGCACATAATCGACACCCAGAAGAACCTAACCCAGGCCCAGCTAGGAAAGCTTGCTGACAAACTAATGTCATTTTATAGGGCACAGTGTCTTAAATACGGTAAGTGCGTGCTCAGTGCTAATGGGTGTGTACCCTCTAGTGGAAACCGTCCTAACTTTGTACCGTGTAGTAACAAAATAGTGCCAATAGTATACCGATAGTACTGCGACCTCTTCGCAGGAACCAAAAGACCTGTGATATGTCGATCACGGAGGGAGAGCGAAATTCTGCAAGCCTTGGTGCAGATGGCCGAAAAGATGGGAACAGGTTCAAATGCAACCGTTCTCCCGGCCATCTTGAAGGAGCCAGTTGTGCGCTCATCAAAATCACCGTGGGCTTCGCTAATCCAAATGGTCCCGAAGAAGTCTCCGGGTGAGTGCAGGGTGTTTGGCCATTTTTGCGTACTTCATGCAATCACCAAGCCCGACATATTTCCACTAGCAAAAATACAAAGTGTAGCAAACTAACTTTATGGTAAAACAATTTTCTCTAGGTTGGATCTGGCTCGTACTTACTATTAGATACCAATTAACCCGGCGTACATAGAGAATATTGCGGTGGTAACGCTGTTTGGGTTATGGGAGTATATAAAATTACCCTTTGGCCTCAGGAATGCAAGCTGCACATTCCAACGTCACATGGCTAACCTTTTTCGGGGATTAGAGTTTATTTATGTATATATAGACGACATCCTGATATTTTCGGAGAGTTTGGACGACCATTTGGATGATTTAGATCAAGTATTCAAAAAACTTTCGAGAACAGTCTACGGATATCCCTGGAGAAATGGGAATTAGCGAAAGAAGAGATTGAATTTCTATGGTATCATATTTCGGCTACAGGAATTTGCCGACCAGCTAAGAAAATGAAGGGAATTGGGGCCATGCCAGTATCAAAAGACTATAAGGAACTACAATGATACGTAGGCATGTTAGGCTACTATCGAAGGAGGATTCCAAATTTTGCCGCGATTGCACCCCCGCTGACCGAACTCGCACGTCTGCAACCCTAGGCTCGTGAGCTTGAATGGAACGAAGCTGCACGAGAAGCATTCAATAATACTAAAATAACTCTGATTAATTCCGTTAAGCTCTGTCAACCGCTGCCAAATGACTCACCATAAGAACAGGTGACGGACTGCTCCCAATGCGAGGTAGGTGCTGTCCTTCACCAGATGGTGAATGGATCACCGCAAACTAAGCAAGATTCAGCAAGCGTACTCTACATACGACAGGGAACTCCTGGCAGCGTATCTGCTGTGATCCACTTCAGGCACATAATTGAGGGTCGCCATGTTACATTATGCGCAGAGCACAAACCGTAAGTATCGGCTTTCTCTTCACCATTGTGTGGCAAAACGGACAGGCAGCAACGCCCAGGACGGCGATTTGGGAATATATCAACTTAATCACCAACGTACGTGACCAAGACAACGTCGTTGCTGTCTGCCTATCGCGGAACTTCATTCGGCCCAAATTGATTCATTTAAAATCCGAGCATTGGCGGCAGCGCAGGATAACGATGAAAAACCATTAGAACTGCAGTCGACACTAAAATCTTTCACTTTTCCCGGAGAAGCTCAACTAGGGTATGAAGTAACATGAAGATATCCACGACCGATCGTCCCTACGGCATGCAGAAGGACTATCTTCAATCATTTGCACAATTCCCCCTCCCCCTGAATTAAAGCATTCCTCTGTCTAATTAAGTCTCGATATCTTTGGCCTAATATGGATAGGGACATTTGCTCGTGGGCACGGTAGTGCTTCTCATATCTGTCCTCCAAGATCGATTGCCACACGAAATTTCCAATCCTGCCCATTAATATTCCCTCGCCAAGATTCGAGACCGTGCACATTGACATCGTCAGACCATTACCACCGTGCACGTTGCCTGGACAATCCTATCAGCCGCATATTACTGGTATCTCTTATCATGCATTGCCCGGGCTACAAGATGGATCGAAGCATTACCGATTCCGGACATAAGAGCTGCAACGGTTGTTTTTTGGCCTCCTTACATGGATGGATTTCCAGATTTGTAGTCCCATTGTACGTGGTAACCTACAGAGGAGCCCAATTCGAGTCCGAATTGTTAAAAAAATTATCAGCCTTCGTTGGTTTCCATCGTCTCCGCACCACGATGTACACACCAACCACGAACGGGGTGGCGGAAATAACACATAGAGCTCTGAATTGCTCCATAATGGCCCGTCGACAAAGCCCTTGGTTTCATCCTCATCGTTGAAAACCGAATCATTATGAACTTAGCCACAACCATGGCACAAGTCGACTTCACACAGTCCCCAAACCTATCGTACTCAAAGATCTTCGTGAGACAATTCATATGTGGGTCCGTATCTATCGTGTTTGCAAACCGTTAGAAGCGTCATATGCTGACCTTTTCCCCGTAGTCGAGCGCGACGACAAGGTCTACAGGTTGAAATTCCTTAATGGCAAACAAGATAATATGCAAGAGATAGGCTGGGCGAACGGCCTTTTACACTTCACCTCATGAAGAAAAAGATTAAACAGAGAACAATAGCGTTAAAGACAATCAAAGGAAAACCTCTTCAGGTACCAGGAAGAACAATGATAAGCCGGACATTTTTATACGATCATGGAGACGGGTATCGTTCGCTAAAGATCCGTCATTTTTTTTTATTTTTAAAACTGGTTGCATTGTAAAATAGATTGATCTCAAAATATAAAATGTATGCGTTCATTCTATTGCCACGGCTTACTATAATAAAAAGAGGCAAATTGTTCCCACGCCTCAACATTTTGTACATCTATCTATAAATGACTAATGAATTTTCCCCTGTCAACCGAAGTGTATACCATAACATATTATAGCCATAGGGCTACTTACAAAATAGAAAGACCCCGAAATGATATATATATATATATATATATATATATATATATATATATATATATATATATATATATATATATATATATATATATATATATATATATATAAAAATATATATCAAAACCATGTGAATAATGTAGCAATTACTGATGCAAAAATTGTTTACCCCCGAGAGTGTATATTAGAAATCAAAGAACCTCATTTGTAATACTCCGGGTTTCGAGGGTGAGTCTTTGTAGCGCCCAATTGCAAGATGGAGTAAAGCTTAAAGGAACTTCCCAATCAGCACCCCGTTGGCCATATGAAATCTTGAAATTGGGCACACAAATCGAACAGTGAAACAATATACCATCCTGTAATAATGAATTAATTAATTAAGACAAAAAATTTCTTGTAAATAATGTAAAATTACAATTAAATAATCTATGTATCAATGCAAAGCAGACTTTTTGTAATAAGACGAGTGAAATTATTGTGCTTCCACGCGAAAGAACAAACACAATCATTAGTAAACAGAGGCGATCCGAAGGTCTAGCCAGAGGGATAACAAAGACGGTCGAAACAGCTTTGTACACATAAAACGGAATCTGATCTGACCCGCTAGAGTTTACATGAACTCTTGAAAGAAAAAAACAAACTTGCTATAAATGTTGGCTGATAAAGCATGGTTAGGTTCCAAAAGCAAGACAGTATCTTGATGCACACACACACACCCTTTGTAGAAAACATACGCACATACCTTTTGATCAGATAAGCTCCGCCCCGCATTCGGATTAGAGAAGCGAATCCATGCTCACTTAATTGGCGTTAGTATAAATAAGTGGGCAGAAACATACAACAGCATTGTTACTATGTAGTACCATGATTATTATCATTGGAGCAATGAATTATCATTATTGGCATTGGCCTAGAGCCAGACAGTACCTCGTCTTTAATCTGCCCGTCCATAGTCCCACCAATCTGATGCAGAAGAATTCTTATAAGAAACACTGAGTATTAACACTGATAGTCAGCCATAAACGTGAGTACACAAACGAATAACGGAAAACTGGACAATTTCATTTGCCTGAACCAATTCAGCCCTAAGCCATGAACTCATCGGACCGATAACAAGCAGAACAAGAAAGGTAAAAAAATATGGCCTCACAGCTCCGCCCAGCAGTCATAATAGAGAACACATGTATCACTAGTCAGTACCTCGTCCTCAATCCGTCTGTCCATAGTCCTAACAACCTGACGCAGAAGGAGACTTACAAGAAACACTGGGTATTAAAAGTGATAGTCAGCCAAAGACGTGAGCTCACAAACGAACCACGGAAAATTCAACAATTTCACTTGCCCGAACTGAAGTAGCCCTAAGTCAAGATTAAAGCCTACAAAACCGCAATTTTTCTTCTGAGTCCTTCCTTCTGCCAAGCAACAACCAGGTTACCATTCGAACCCAGCCTAAAGCGGATTACCCAAAAGAATATTTTGCAATCAAACCAAGAGATCACAGTAACAAATCACTGATTGAGAATTGTGGTACCCATGATAGCCATAACATGTAAAATGAGAGATTAATTATGAGTCAGTATCAGAGAAATAACCTTAATTTGATACATATTTGTTAAAATTATAAACATAAATATGAATTTTAAATAAAAAAATGATAAGTAGCATTCATTTCTTTAAAAGGGTGTAATTTTGAAAAAAACCTGGGTTTTATTCTGTTTTTTTTTCAAAAAACAAATGCTACAAGCATTAGAATAACATATAAAAATAATATCTATCTCTATTTTTATATAATATTAATAATTAATTAGTTTAATAATTATATTATAGTAAGAAAAGATCACAGTCACAGATCACTGATCGAGAATTTTGGGTACCCATGATAACCATAACCTGTAGAAGGAGAGATGAATTATGAGTCAGTATCAGAGAAATAATCTTAATTTGATTCATATTTGTTGAAATTATAAACCTAAATATGAATTTTAAATAAAATAATGATAAGTAGCGTTCATTTCTTGCAAAAAAGTCCAATTTTGAAAAAAGAAAAAAAACCGGGATTTATCAAATTTCATTTGAAATAGCAAAATAAAACCCGGTAATAACCTCGAGTTTTTAGGGCTGGTTTTTTTTTATTTGCCAACCCTGATAAACGTACCTCTATCTCTTTGAAAAATTATTAAATTAGTTCGTTTATGTGTAACTGATAATGTGTTTTCAGCTAAAGATAGGTTTTTCCGCAAAAAATATGGCCTAAGCAAGGGTAATCGTCTCTTTCCTATTCTATGCAATCTTTTTATGGAAAATTATGAAACGTCCTTCCTTCCTAGAATCCATTATCAACCTCTTATCTTGTTCCGATATGTAGACGATATCCTATCGTCATGACCCTTAGATAACGACAACTTCAACAAATTTTTCCACAACCTGAATTCATTACACCCCTCAATTAAATTCAAAGTAGAATGGGAATATAACAATTCTTTACCGTTTCTGGATGTAAAAATCCACCGTTTAAATAATCGGATACAATGCTCTGTCTATCGAAAACCTACTAATTCAAATGCTTACATACATTTCTTCACATTGCATGACAAATCTGTTAAGATATCCGTTCTTTCTTCCCTTTTCCTCCGAGCCTATAGAACATGTGAACCAAATTTCCCTTAGGATGAAATCAACCACCTTAATGGAAATTTCATTGAGCTAAAATATCCCATTAATTTCATAAACAAATGCCATTCTAAGGCCAGAAAAAATCTGTATTCTATTTCCACCCCACAAAAGGAGAACTTAAAAAAAATGTATAATCTTCACATATGCTCCAGCTCAAGCCCCCGTAAAATCGTATGCTAACAAAAATAACAAATATAACAATTAAATACACACATACCATCCAAAAGTCTTTAAACAAACTGCGTTCCACTAACCAAGACGTGGGTGTATATTGAATCCCCTGTAAAGATTGTGTCAAATTTTAAATTGGTAAGTCGGGTCACTTTAGTAAGAGGATCAAAGAACACCGCGCAGATATCACGAGAGGCTCACATTTCTACAGTCTCTTCGTTCATATGCAAAATTATGACCATAGAATCGAATTTAACCAAGCTAAAATTATTTATAAATCCAACAATTATATAGAAAGGAGGCTTGCTGAATAAATCATTATTAGCAAGGTCGATAATTTTAATATTTCTGAAGGACAATATGAATTTGTCAAATAAATCTCGAAATCTGTTGCCCAACCCTTTAAAAAAACAGCCAGAATCGTTCAATCCCCGAGATTAACAGTTTCTTCCCCATCTATAAACATATTTATATTTTTCATTATGTTTTCATTTTGTTTAGTGTGATTTTTCGCCTTTATATACTGGAGTCGCATATCATACCTTTCATTATATCTACACTTGATAATAGCAAAAGCCGAAATTAGTTCTGTTCGCAAATAAATCGGATTCAAATATTGTGGATTATTATTTCTTGCACCGAATATATATCTCGTTAATGTGATATCTTTTAATATATATATATATATATATATATATATATATATATATATATATATATATATATATATATATATATATATATATATATATATATATATATATATATTCTGCGTGAGGTTAAGTTGCAATAAAATTCCACCCCCTAGCTTTTGCATGGACCTCTAGAACAAGGGGGTGATAACATTCCCACAGCATACAACGGCCTCCTTCCATTCTAACCCGATCCCTCGTGACAGCCCCACTAAATTGCGGGAAGGTTGGCGGTGCCTGCAGCAGATATGGGATCAAAGACCTTCTCCCTCCATCTCCTAAGGGGTTGGAGGGAGCAGATATCAGGTGGTCCTGGGGGCAAATTAACAAAAAACGACAACATTTACTGATGATCTTGACCTTGCCCTCGTGGCTTCTTTTAACCTTGTTGCGGCTGCTTTAAATCGACCCATCAAGTCATAGATTGTGCCCCTCAATTATGTTTCTTCCTCAAAAACATTTTGTAAACATTTACTGATTTCTGTTAAAATGAAAATCTTTCCACAAATATCGAGAAAGATATTTGCTCTCACTTGGGTGGTTAGAATTTAAACTTCTCAACCTTTCTTTTTCCAAACACCTACCTTTATGGTTCATTTTGAGGAGCTAGCTAAAGACTTAAAAGATGTGCCTTGCTATGGCTCTTTTAATAGATTTCTGACTGAGCTTTCGAATATTTCCCATGAAATATACCAAAAATTGAGGCTATATAAATCCAGTTAAATTATTTTTCGTAAATCTGACGTAAAAATTCTTCGTGACTTGGGGAAAAACAGGAAACTTATAATTACAAAACTAGACAAAGGAAATGAAGTAGTCATATTGAATCGTGAAGATTATATAAACAAAACACAAATTATATTGGCAGACTCGTCTAAATTTAAAAAGATAAGGACTCCCCAAATTTCCATAGTTTCAGTAAATTACAATTTAGTTCTTTACTGGATCTAGTTTTTGGTGGTTCGGCGTTTACCTTTGATGGTTAGATTTATCAACAAATTGATGGAGTCTGCATGGAGTCTCAAATCGGCCCTTTGGCAGCAAATTTTGCATGGCTCATTTGGAAGAAAAGATTTTTTCTGAAGTTCCTAATTCATGTAGAGTGTGGACCAACCTTTTATAGACGCTTTGTAGATGACTCCATAGCGATATTTAAACAACGTGATCAAGCTTTAGAATTTCTTAATTTTTTAAACACCATCCACCCTGATATTAGATATACAATGGAAACTGAAAGTGATAACACCCTCCCCTTTTTAGATATTTTAATAAGGAAAAACCAAAATAGTGTATAAACATCAGTTTACAGGAAGCCCACTAATAGGATGTTAGGATTAAACTTTTTTAGTAGCTTAGATTTGAAATATAAAATCTCGTCCATTAAGACCCTTATTAACCACGCATACAATTTTTGTTCATCTTATATTATTATAGATCAAGAATTCCAAAACCTCAAATCTTTCTTTTTAAGCAATGGTTTTCCTTTAAATATTGTTGAAAAATCAATCCGCACATTTTTAATTCGAGTTTACCAACCTTGTCACCCGGAAATAACGGTGACAAAAGACATTACGTGATTATGCCAGAACTGGGTATTTATATTAAAGTCTTTAGCCGAAAATTACACGTATCGTTAAAGAAATATTTTTGTCAAATAGAATTTTAAATTGCCTTTATGAACGTTTTCACATTCAGGTGAAAACAACATGCACTGACTTACATAAAGAACACCTACACAGTAGAGAAACAGCAGCAGATGACCACTTAGGCAACCTGAACTTCTACAACCCTAGCATAAATTGGGACCAAGTTAGAGCAGAGTTGAGGGATACAAACTGGGAGGACATTCTACCAGACACCAACGTAGACAACCTTCTCAAGAAATTTGTGGCGAGATGTAGGGAAATTTGTTCCAAACACATACCCCAAAAAACCAGAAGGAGAATCAAAAATATAATCCCCAGAGACCGTAAAGTCCTCATGAGAAGAAGACACTCACTTCGTACCAAACTTAGAAAGACAAATTACACACCCCTTCAAGGAAGAATACGGTCCCAGATTGAAGAGGTTGAAACAAAACTAAGACAGTCGCATGAGGAACAACAACGCAGGGAAGAAAGAGAAGCAATAACCCGAATTAAGGAAAACCCAAAGTACTTCTTCTCATATGCAAAGAAGAAACTGAAAACCAAATCACCAGTGGGACCTCTCTACGGACCGGATGGTGAGCCGACAGCAGACCCCAAACAAATGGCTAACATACTGAAGAACCAGTATGAAGGTGTTTTCAGCAACCCAAGGGAAGAAGAGAGGATATTAGATGCAGGAACTTTTTTCACTGCTCGACCAAGTACTCCTCACACACTCTCATCAATCAACATTGGGGAGAAGGACATAATAGAGGCAATTAAATTGATTGCCCCAGATGCAGCGGCTGGACCAGATGGCTTCCACTCTCAGCTGCTAAGAAACTGCAGTCAAGAACTAGCCAAACCCCTCCAGATGCTCTGGTCTCTCTCACTGCAGAATGGTACTGTACCAGTAGCCCTCAAGTCGGCTATCATTACGCCCATTCATAAAGGAGGCAGCAGAGGCCAAGCTAGCAAGTACAGGCCAGTAGCCCTGACATCCCATCTTGTCAAGATCTGTGAAAGAATAGTGAGAAAAAGGATGGTTGAATTTATAGAATCAAAGAGAGCCTTCAATGACGGACAACACGGCTTCAGACAGGGCCGCTCATGTTTGTCTCAACTACTCCAACACTATGAGAGAATTCTAGAAACCATACGGGATGGACAAAATGCCGATGTAATATATTTGGATTTTGCAAAGGCCTTCGACAAAGTGGATCACGGGATCCTATTACATAAATTACGAAGCCTTGGAATAGAAGGCTCACTTGGAAAATGGCTACACAGTTTCCTAACTGGGAGGACCCAGCAGGTATCTGTGCAAGGTGAACTGTCGTTACCTAGCAGTGTGCGGAGCGGTGTTCCGCAGGGCTCAGTGCTAGGTCCACTCCTGTTCATAATACATGTGGGAGATATAGACAACAACCTGGAGCATGTCGAAGCATCCTCCTTTGCAGACGACACAAGGATAAAAAGGCAAATAACAAGCCCAGAAGATGCAGCTAAAGTACAAGAAGACCTGCAGAGAATACTGGACTGGGCATCAACCAACAACATGCTCCTAAATGGAGAAAAATTTGAATTAGTAAGATATGGGAGAAACGACATACTCAAGAGCTCCACCAACTACAAATATGATGAACAGCAGATAGAAGATAAGGAGCATGTCAAGGATCTGGGAGTCCACATGAGCAGTGATGCTACTTTTACCCACCACATAAATGCTGTGGCTGAAGCAGGAAAGAGCATGAGTGGTTGGGTGCTAAGGACTTTTGCTTCCAGAGAAGGGCAGTGCCTTAAAACACTCTGGAAGTCTCTAGTTCTCCCAAGGCTGGAGTACTGTTGCCAGCTTTGGTCCCCCCATAAAATACAAGAAATAACTACCCTTGAAGGCATCCAAAGATCATACACGGCACGAATCCAAGAGGTACAGCACTTAAACTATTGGGACAGACTCAGAGAACTGAAACTGTACTCATTACAAAGGAGACGGGATCGGTACACAATAATCTACATGTGGAAGATATTGGAAGGCAGAGTGCCAAATGTGGCCATAGTCACCAACCAACACCCAAGGAAAGGGAGACTCAGTTACATCAAGGGAGTACAGGGCACCGTACAGCGAGTAAGAAACCTGGCCCACAACTCCTTCACGTACAATGGGCCTCGCTTATTCAACTGTCTCCCGCAAGAACTAAGAGACCTGAGTGGAATTAGCCCTGAAGCCTTCAAAAATAATCTGGATAAGTGGCTTCAAGGACTAGAAGACAATCCACCAACACCAGGATACCCCAGCCGTCACCACAACACCTTGCCAGAAGTAATTCAAACTCTGGAAAGGGAGGAGAATGTGGGATCAAGCGGGTTAGGCGGAAGCCGACTTCAGCCTTGCCATTAACAGGCAGAATTCACCGAAAGTATACCGAAAGTAAGTAAAATAAATATAAAATTTTTCTTTAAAATAAAGTATTAGTCTTTTAGACTTTTGTCTTTAGTTTTTTATATACAATCTTTAGTTATGTGGCCACATTTTTTTTTTTAATTGTCACTGCTCTGTTATGTACATTGAATTTTCCCCACTTTTCGCTCCTTGTGTCTTATAATCTCCCTCGTAAGGCTACCTCCATTTCTTTTAATCTGTTACCCTTTCCGTCTTCTCAGTTTGACCTTACTACTTGCTTCTTGTAATTCTTAATGTGAATCTTCATCTTTCCCCTTCCGTCTTCCTCATTGGTGATTTCTTGTTTTTGAGGCGGTCTTTTATACTTTTCTTTCGTATATATACCTCTAATATAATATTATTTCTTGTAGTTATCCTTGATAAGGAACTTAATAAAGTTCGAAAGTACTTGGAAACACCATTTCATTTTTTCCTGCGGGACATTGCATTCATTTGCTACCCCCTCACGTGATACTTTGTGAGTTTTTCATTTCATATATATATATATATATATATATATATATATATATATATATATATATATATATATATATATATATATATATATATATATATATATAACTGGCGAACGAATTGATAGACGCAAACTTCAGACGAAGTATGATTAGGATAATCAAGACAAAACCGAAGACTCTTCGTAACGTTTCAGGATTATTACAAATCCCATCATCACTGCTAAAGAATGGATAAAAATATTAAAATGTGAACATAAAACGTTTTCTAATATATAGAAACATGAAGCTTAAATTTAAAATGAATGAATTAAATAGTATGTGAGTACAGAGAGGAAATACAAGGGAAGGGATTTAAAATACGAAAAAAATACTATGTTTTCAAATGAATGTGAACTTACAAATTAACAAGCTTTTTAATATGTGATTATATTTAATGGAACAGATAAGGAAGTAAAGGTTTGAGAAGTTGGTTACCACATCAAGTATTCTGAAGTTCTCGAGTGTGTCCCGAGAACTACATTGCGAGATGTGGATTCGAATCGGGGATGGGTCTGATTTCCTAAGTTGAGGTCTAGTTCTTTCAGAACGACCCATGTATTGCACAAAGCAAGAGTAAAGCGTGCTCCTTGTAGGCCCCAAATATGATAAAGTGTTACTACATGTACAACGAAAACTGTATGTAATTTTGGATCGCATACTAGTCGGGGTTGATTTTAGAAATTAAAAAGAGATGCCAGTCTTAAGTCTTATTGGAAACAATAAAAGGGAATAATTGAAGATAGGGCGAATCAACAATTTTAACAATTCATTTAAGTCATTCGGATTGGGAACCAAAGTATGTAAAGGAAAATATCGTTAATTTATTCAAGGGTTGCAATGGGGGCAGAGTGAAGTATTTTTTATTAAGAAATAAGCTAATTTGTTTCTGAAGAGATTTGGGGTAACTATCGTAAGCAATTTTTTTTGTTATAAAATAGGAATTCGAAATGAAGAGTTGGAAACGTTTAAGCATAAATTATATGATCCATGAAGGAGAGTGTGAATAGCATTAATTTTAACGTTGAACTCACAAAAGCTAAAGAAACTTAATCCATGGTTAAAAAAAAGTGGGTTTTCGATAAACATTTGACATGAAGTGACTATCTACTCGGCTAATTATCACGTCACGAAAGGAGATGGCTATTATTTTGCTCAAGCTCAGACAAAAAATTGAATATTAAGATGTTTCGAGTTTAAATAATTCAGGAGGAGCATAGATTGTTAATTATGTCGTAATAATAACATGAGATCTACATAGCCCTTATATAAGACCGGACGAAAATTAATGGGACAGTTATCGGCAGTCCTTTTCGGGAAAGCATTAAGCCTACCTTATTATGTGGTTTGAGTATCTTCTTAATCTTCTCTTGCATTCCATTTTCCTAGAAATATTCGGGTTTCCTTATTTTACAACATTAAGATAACTAGAGTATTTAGAATTGTCCTAACTTTTAGTCGCGTGCGAGTCTTGTTGCGGGCGACTCTACATCTCACTATGTTGATCGGTGTCCGTTTTGCTTTTTTTTTGTTTTTGCAATAACATTGTAACTATTCAGCCGATTCTAACAAAATTTGAAACCCTTAAGTTGTTTTATATTCTCTTTTGAATTATATAATTGTCAATGTCCTCCCAAGGTTGGCCCATGCAGTATTTTGTTTGGGCAATAACATCATAACTATTTGGCCGATTCTGAATTATTGAAAGTTTTTGAAGGTCGTAAGGCCATAAAGCAGAATAATTGAGAACATGTGACTTTTTGGTCAGCAGACCTTGTTTTGAAAAATGGTAGGGAAAAGAGTATTCATACAGATTCATTATTCCAATTTATTATTTACAGGATGCAGAAGGTAATTTGCCGCCTAACTTCACTATAATAAAAAATAACAGGTAGTTCATTTATGCAAATATATTTACAAAAGTTACTTACATGTTACAGACTTGAAGGATTGTACTATTCATTATATGCAATGAAACCGCCGTCGGTTTCAATCACGGGCTCCAGGCAGCGTCAGGACCTGTTTGAGCCCTTTGAAACTGCCCCCCCCCCCTCCCTCCTTTGTTTAACCGGTTGGACTTGTTAGTCTCTCTTCCAAGCACGCCACAAACGAGATAGTTCAGGTAGTATCAGTCTAGGAGGTTGGGAGGTCAGATGTTAGGAGTGATGCTGTAAAGAAATTGTCTGACTACCAAGCTAGGGGCCTAAGCCCTCCTGCCACACGTACGGCTTTCCAGTTACAACCTACAGGATCCATGGCAACACTAACTCATGGAGGCACTTGGAGTATTCCGTTCGCTGACCAATACTGCGGTTTGGACGGAGCTTGCTTGAAAAGAAGGCTTGTTCGGATGTACAATATATATATATATATATATATATATATATATATATATATATATATATATATATATATATATATATATAGAGAGAGAGAGAGAGAGAGAGAGAGAACTTTGCCACATGCCTTGACTGGTTCTACGGAAGGAGGGGGAGCAGGGGCAGAGATAGATTTCAGGAAATAAGATTTCGCATTTCGCAGCTCTGCGACTGTAAATAAAGGTCCGTATCTTTTCTGTTTTTAGCTCGGTGTCAATGACTGCACCTGCTTCGGCATTTGTTTGTACAGCTGTTGCGTTTCCCAGAATTTGCTCTACCCAAAATGGTCTGAAAGATAATGCGGAAGCCGTCTTTGCTTGTGTATGAGCGTGTGAAAATGTCTTGATTTACTTTTACCTATGTGGCCCTTACCGGAATACAGTATCTACATGATTTCATGATAAAATCCTATACAATTCTATTATATTATTGCATTTACATAATTATGTGCGTGCCTATCACGAGAATTTATAGGAAACATAACATTCATTTGTGATGCTTCATTGTTAATCCTATTTCACTCTGCAATTTGGCCCTGCAGGGGAAATTTGAAGCCAGCGGTTGTTTTGCGAGATTCCCCCTTGGTCCTGGAAGAGCCAAATCATGTTAGGCTTGTTGGGATTTTTCATTTTGTTCATAAGCTTTAGAACACGTAACTACCGCTTGTCCTTAATCTTCTACGACAGAAGCTGACCATTTCTCATCTTGTATGAGCAGTAGAACATGTCATGTCAGCATTCACTAACTGCCAGATAAGAGACTCTGACACTAACTTGTCTCTGGGTATGGATTTCATTTAATTACTGAGATCGTTGTCAATGATGGACTGGATCTCGGCCTGGCACGGGTCCAGAGGAAGCTGAAGGGGGCTGAAGCCCCAGACCCCAATTTTAGACCCGTTTATGTTTATATTTCTTTTTTATACCATACTTGTATTCTGCTATTCAGAAAGAGTTATGGAATAATATGCAATATTTTAAAAAAAGATTTTTATAAACCGTTGCGCGCGAATGCATCTTACACGATACTCTTCTAAAATACCAGTAAATCTCAAAAAATAATTATTATTATAACTTAGCTGACCTCAAGAACTAAAATAAACCTCAATTTACAATTTTATGATGTGTGGAAAATATTCGGAGCTGATAAGTGTTAGTGCTCTTTCCAGAGGTGTGCGGTCCGATTCGGATAATCGAATCGGACTAACCCCCGCCAAATGAATCCGATGATCGCACTCAGACTGCCGAAAATTTAAAGCGATTTGCTATTAATCCAGGTTGACGTCGTCTTTCTCTTTTCGCAATAGCAGTTTCTTAGTAAATTTTTCTATATTTTTCTCAAGTAAATATTTTTCGGTTTTATTCGATTCTATTCACACTTTCGTATTTTTTCTATAATATAATACGTAAAATATCATGATTAATTATTATATCATATTTAATAAAAAGGTTATATTTTACAAGTATACAGTAGGCATAATACGTGTTTAGTTTTGTTTTTTCTTACGCTTCTCATATCGGTTAAGTGACGCGCCGCACCAGTTTAGAGCCAGTCGTTGTGAGAGCAAGTTGTTGCTGCGCTGCTTCCTTGCCACCACTTGTGAACGCTTCGAAGTAATCCTTCTGTTTTCATTTTCCTGCTATTGCAGACGCAAACGGCAGTAAGTTGCACCATAAATATTTTCATTTAGTATTTCTATTTCGTTCTATTAGTATTCATATGATCATATTCAGAATAATTAGTTTCATAAAGTAACGATAAATCAAGCTTAAAGTTCATGAATTAGTCATTTCATACAAGTTTCATCATGTATTCGTGCGCACCTGCTTCTTACTTGTGCGCACTTGCTTGTTGATAGTTAGAATTTATTTGTACATTTAACTTAATATTTATTTGTGCGTTTCGTAATTTTGTTTCTAAATAGTGAATTTTTGTACAGAATTTAGCGCGTGCAAAAGAAGTAGCCTTGTCGAAGACGGAATTTTATTCACACCTTTGATAGCGGACGAAGACGCGTCCGTTACATCCAGTATGGAGAAATTTCTGACTCCTCAGACCATGAACAGGAACGCCAGCGGGGCAAACCAGAAGTCACTCTGCTCCCAGCCCAGCGACCAGGCGGCGGCGGCGGTGGTCAATGACAACATCATGAGGAGGGGGGGGGGGAGAAACCCTGACCCTTCCGCTCTCGCGCAGCGAGAGCAGGATGTCGCTGGACTCGAACGAGTCGGCTGAGAGCAAAGCCACGGTGGAGACAGACAGCTCCAGCCTCAGCCAGGAGAACATTTGGAGGCACATCGCCCTGTTCTTCAAGGTCATGGACAACAAGAAGGCTACCTGCACCAAGTGCTCAAAGACACTCAAAATTCAACAGGGAACAACTTCAAACTTGAAGGTCACTTTAAATTTATTTTATTTAATAATTTATTTAAAGACTTTTTACCGGGATTTATAATTATTTGACAAAGACTAATCAGGCTAAAAGTTAGGCATTTATTTTCAGTTTTTACTATATGAATTTCAATTTATTTTTGTTTTTACTTTTTAGATACACTACCAGATGTACCACCCTGGTCAAGTCTACGACCTCAAGGCAGCTATCGAGGGCGCCAGCAAACGCGGCCGTCACAAGTCCTCCCAGGACGCGGCCGCGACCAGGATGCAGGCCAGCATCGAGGAGAGTTTCAAGGAGAAGTTCTCCCAGAAGAAATGCCTCGACCTGTACTATAGGTGAGTAATTTTCATTTCTCAAGTTAAAGTATCACTATATTTTTATTTTTGAGTGTTTTAATTTTAAAACTGTGAAACTCAGTTTAGACACTGAATGATTGAATAGTATTAATAAATTTATTTTAATTGAATATAGATGTTTTAAACATTTAACAGTTTTCTGTTTTTAATTCTTAAACATGTTTTAACAATTTATATGTCTCATACACTCATATAAAAAATGATATGATAAATAAAAAAAATCTTGTAATTTTAAATTTATTTTAAAACTTCTAATTTTGCTTCATGTCGTTCATGAACTGCATGAAGCCAGCCTCAGAGACAGACAATCAACACAATAAGGTTATGTGGGTGTACGCCTGCCCACAGTTCAAGGTCCCCTCCAGGCGGAAGCTCTCCCGCGACATCAGAGCGATGGAGAACCAGGCCAAGGCAGACCTGACGGACCTCCTCGCGAAACAGGAGTTCGTCGCCACCACGGCCGACAGCTGGTCGGCAAGCAACAGGGCCTTCATGGGGATGACAGTGGCATGGCGGGACAAGGTCACCTTCAAGAGGCACTCCGCCGTCCTCAGAATCAAGGAGATCACCGTGAGCCAGACGGATACCTACCTGGCAGAGGCGATCTCCGAGATGCACACCGAATTCGGTATCAAAAGAAAGGTGTGTAAACTCTAAGAATTTTTGCATATTTGTCTTTATATTTGCCCAGGTATCCAGCAAAATTGTACATTTTTACTTTGTAATACTATATGAATTTGATGCTGTAGTCTGCGTGAAAAATGTTATGTATGTTTGCCTTTAATACTTTGAAGAAAACTGAGAGAGTCTGTAAAAATAAAGAAGTGATGACTGATAAATGATATTAAACTTTGTTTTAAAACATTATTTTGCTTTTCATGTTGTCAGTACCACCACTGAGAATGGCGCGATCTACACCAGCGCTTTTAACCGCAACATCGAGCGGGATGCCGAGCAGCAAGGACAAGATGTAGTGGACCAAGAGGTGGTACACAACAGCACCATCCTAGTGGTAGACGCCATGGGGGAGGTGAACCAAGAGGAAAACGTGGTGCAGCTCCCCAAGCATCGCCGCTGTAAGCACACACAGTGAACCTGCTATCCTCCAGGGGTGTGGAGAACGTGCCGGCTGCACTACCCAGCCCAGGCCGGCCTTCAACAGTCGGGTCGTCAAGACCCAGAGCGTGTGGAACGCCCAGAACACAAAGACAGTGAACGCCAATGACATTAAATCCGCTATGGACAAGAAGCTTGTTACCCCTGGCGTCACCAGGTAGAATTCTAGCATCGACGCCTACAAGTGCCTGCTGAGAGAGGTCCTTGACTTGGACAAGAGGATCAAGCAAAACCAGATCTGTCAGCGGCAGCACCCCTACCCCCTGCCGCACATCACGCAGGAGTACGTCAAGGTGACCATCCCCCTTGACGTACTCCAGGGCGAGGAGAAGGCATACATGTGGTGCCTTCTCCCCCACCTCCAGGGGCTCAAAGGCTCCCTGGAAGCGCTGTCGCGCGACAGCAGCATTGTCCATACCCAGAACCTGGTGGCCACCTCCTCCACTAGCCTGGAACAAAAGGCTTTGATGGCAGGTTAGTCATATTATGATATTATTATTATTTTTTATTAATATATTTTATCGCAGTGAGTTAAAACTTAATGAGTGTTTTTTTCTTTTTATATTATATTATTATTAAAAGGTTATAATTCTTGCTAGTCAAATGATTCATTTGAAATGAACTAAAATCAGTGTAATGAAATTTAATTTTTCAATTGACAAATCTGATATATTTTTAAATGTATTTTAAAACTTTTCTTTTACTGCAGGTTCAGCCACCTCTTTGTGGACATGGACCTGTTGATGGCTACGGCACTGCACCCCCCACGACAAGTTCACCACCGCCAGGGCCATCTCCTGGCGGTGGTGAACAATGAGGTCTACTGCGACCTGTTGTGGGACAAGCTCATCAGTGACTTTCTCGCCCTCGTCCGGCCTGACGAGCACCTGGACCCTGCCCCTCAACATGGACCCTCACCAGGCTCCAGCAGCACGGACTACCTATTCGCCATGGAGGATGGGCAGCAAAAGGAGAGCCTCGAAGAGAAGGTCAGGGAAGAGGTCAACAACTGGTTGAGGAAGCCGCCGAGGGAAAACACGGTGCTCTCGCCCAATCTCTTCCCGCTCGAGTTCCGTGATGCTTGGGTAACACTCTTCCTTAAATATAACACGCCGCTCCCGAGCTCCGCCTTGATTGAGCGCGTGTTCAGCTATGGGTCGGACATCCTCAGGCTTAAGAGGGCGGCCCTCGTTGCACTAAACTTCGAAGCCCTCGTCTTCATGAAGGGCAACTTCCATCTCCTCAAAAAGGCCCACGAGGTGGAGGAGGGAGACAAGGACTAAGCTGGCGGGCTTAGAGTAGAGTAGAGTAGAGTAGAGTGGAAACTTTTAAATATTAGGAGGTATATATGGAACAAAGTTGTTAGTTGACCCTATATTTTTTCCGAGAGAATATATTAGTATTACTGTGTGTATTTTGTGTAATATGTACTGTATAGTTGAATTTTTTATTATATTATTTTTGAATAAAAATAAAATGTTTATTTTTCACCTTAAAAGTTTGGTTTCTTTTTGTATTAGCTAGAAATGGCTTATTTAGGTTAAAAAAGCATTAAGTTCCTTTGAGAAACAGTGAAAATCGCCATAAAAACATTCAATCGCTTTTAAAAATATCGAATCTCATTAAAAAAATGAATCGAATCGGATAATCGCTAATCAGACTTAGATTTTTGGCACCCGAATTGGATAATCGTCAATCGGACTTAGATTGTTGGCACCAGAATTGGATAATGAATCAGACTTGACGAGCTGGCGAATCGGTAATCCCTAATTGGACTTCAATTTTTTCGAATCGCACCCACCTCTGCTCATTTTCATGTAATATACTATTATTTATTGTCAATGATAAATTTTCTACAGACTTCCTCACTCTAGGTAGTCTTGCTTAAGTTAGATCAGCTTCGCATGAAGTAGTCGGCTCGCTTTCTAGGAGCGAGCTCATAACTCTCAAACATCTATTACGGAATCACAGTATTTTTGCCGGACCATCATGGAAATGAAGCCATCTTCTGTTGATTTCAGCATTAATGCGTTTACGTCAGCAGGCAATAACAAGCTATCGTGTCCTCTGGCTGGCAGTCATCAATTGTGGACCAGAAATCGTTATGCTTGAGGAGTGAATAGGACTCTGGGCTAAATTGTACATAGTTCTCTTTCTAATAGTTGTATGATATGGTTTCCTCTCGAGAATAGTTGTTACCCCTGGTAATCTCGATAGAGGGGTATATATTTTGTGTGGAATCTGTACTCAATTACCCTGTGGCTTTTGCAATCCATGAATGTTATGACCCCCTCTATATAAAAGAGCATATCATTTTTGTCTTCTCACAGAGTTTACTTCTTTAATTTCAAGCCTTTATAGGCTAGTCTTATCATTGACTTTTGGGACATTGTAGATGCATGATCTGACATAATCCTATGGATGCATTTTGTGGGTGGGTTTTGACAGAATCGGATGACCTTTGATAGGCATTTGTGGCTTTTGTCATCCGTGAAGTTGTTATATTATGTTATTTTACAACAATCAGCATCTCGGTTTCTCTCAGTGCAATATGCTCCTTTGAACAAGTTTTTATATCCACGAACATTTTCCTTAAAATATCTGACCTATAAAAATTGCTTACGTCGCCAAACAAACAAACTAACGAGAAGTTTTCGTGTGATGTTGACGTATCTGATTGATATTAAACGAGACTCACGGACGACAGAGGTACTTCAGTTTTTTGGAAGATATCGCGTTTTGAAAAACAAAGGTCCGCATTTATAATAGGCCTTTTCGGAAAGGTTTCTCGATGAGATTTCTTCGTACCGGTTCTCTCTCGTTTGTTTTCCTTAATCGTTTTTGGAGTAACAACACGGAAGACATCTGGATGTATACCTAGTGCGTCATGGGTAAATCTGAGGAAGAGGAAGACGGACCAGCTGCTGCCATGCAAGTAAATCACGCACCGGCAGCTAAGCGACCCCTGGAGGCGGAAGCCGACTGTGACCATCAACCACTCACCTCAAAATCTGCTAGGAACGCAAACCAGCCCCCACCACAGCCGGTAAGGGTAAATTACCATGACGGTGACCAGCCAAGAGAGGGTGGACCAGGTGAAGAACAGGCAAATGTAAAAGTTTACATCAAGTCCACTGAAGGTAAGATACTGACTGCCCACCCAACAGCCCTGACCAGGGCCCTTAATGAATCCCCGCTGGGCACCGGCCAGGCTATACGGTTGGAGGTGACCCGTGATGGCCTGAACAAGCTGGCATGCAGACTAGAAGATATCACCACCCTTGGCCCATGGAGGGTGCAGTGCTGGGAGTCCAGATGCCTCAACCCCGGCTTGCTGTATCGTAAGGTGGGACCGTTCAGCCCCCAGTACACTGCTGAGAACCTGGCTGAAGAATTTGATTTCCGTGACCATGTTGGTGTCGCTCTCAACGAGGTCCTACCCTTACCACCGCGAGCAGATGGGTCCAGATTCTTCAGGCTGGCCTTCCAGGGCACTCAGCTCCCCAGGCAAATAGCACTGGGGCACCAAGTGAAGAATGTGACCGAATTCAAATTACCAGCCCTCCGGTGCTGCAGATGCTATCAGTTTGGCCATGGAGCACTAGCTTGTAGGTACAAAGTCAGATGCAATAACTGCAGTGGATACCATCCCTTCAAGACACCAGAGGGGAATCAGTGCATGAACACCCCATACTGTTACTTCTGCCGGGAAGATCACCGTTTATTAAGCAAGAACTGTCCAGCACTGCTGAAGGCAGAAGAGATTAATGAAAACTGCAGACAACAAAAAGTGAACACAGAGGACACAAACACAAAACTCAAACAAATCAGACCAAAGCCCATTTCCCCAAACACACAATCTAACACCAGTACACACACCCAAAGAGCTCGCATCCCTCCTCCTGCTGCACTGAACAAAGTGCCTACCCCTTTGATTCTAAATAATTCCTTCGCTATCCTTAATGACACGATAGATGAGGATCAGTACACATGCGAGGCAGATGCCACAACCTCTCAGCGCACTGACACCCACACACACTGCCCCCGCCACCCCCAAGCACACCGCTGTTTTACAGTCAACACACCGGCCCGCCAGCATGTTCTCTCCAGTGCACACCACCCGTTTGCTGACATTGAGGTCCACCCCACACCTACCACCAGGAAAAGTGAACAACTCACTTATCAAACGTATGCTGAAAAAGTTACAGGAACTAAATCTAGGACCAGTCCCGCACCCCAAATGCCGGAGAAGACAGACGACTCGGCAGACATCAACTGGTGGTCACTGGTCCCTTCACTTATCAACATATTCCGAAAAGGTTATTCACTCTACCAACAAGGCTGCTCCATATTATCAATCCTCCGCCATCTCATCCCTGCCCTTCTTGCCATCTTCACCCAGAAATCATGGCATATCAGCAAAACACCATCATATTCTGGAATGCTCCTCACTCTCCCGCAAGCTGGCAGATGTCAAACTGCAGGCAAAACGGTGCCGACCGCTACTAATACGAATTTGTGAGACATGGCTTCAACAACACCTCAGTATATCATTCCAGGGCTACAACATCCATAGGAAGGATCGTCAAAACAGGCAAGGTGGAGGGCTTGTCCTACTTACCCACAAGAAGATGCCATGTGCAGAATTTCCACTGCAGCAATTCCCGGGAGGGACACTTGGAACCATGGCAGTGCAAATATCTTTGAACAGGAGATGGGCCACCATATTTATATGCTATAACCCATGCACTGATGTAACAGAAGCAGAACTCACTCACTACTTCAACCAGCTAACCCCACCAACACTAGTCATGGCAAACTTCAATGCAAGACACCCACACTGGCAGCCGGGTATTCCCCGAAGCACCATAAACCCCACGGGTCATTCCCTCTTTAATTCACTGCTCACCTCACCACTAACCCTCCTCACTCCTCCAGGCCTACCCACAAGGATTGATCCATTCAGGGGCACCCACTCTACCCTAGACCTCTGCCTGGGAAGTGGGCTATTCAATGATGCAGAAGTTGAAGTAGGCCCATACATGGGTAGTGACCACCTCCCAGTGTTCATCCATCTAGGAGGCAATACCCCCCCACCAATCTCCCTGAGACCACGCTGGCTCTTAAATACAGGAAAATGGGAAGCTTTTAATGCAGATGCTGCCGCAATACAAACTCCCACATCCCCAAACACTGAGAGCATGGCCGCTGACCTAACAACCCAGCTGACTGAAATAGGCCACAAACACTTCAAAAAGTCAAACGGTACATACGACCCCCATCCTCGAGTCCCCTGGTGGAATGAACTCTGTGAGACGGTGGTACGTGATCAGCGAAGAGCCTGGAGCGCCTGGAGGAAGTGTCCCTGCCTACACCACCAAATCACATATCGCAGACTTGACGTGGTCAAGAGAAAAACAATAGTTCATGCAAAAAAAGCCTCATGGATCACCCATTGTTCATCCCTATCCTTCCGTAGCACTCCAGCTCAAACATTTAAATTCATTTGTACCATGTCTGGTCGACCCACCCCTTCCTCTCTCCCCCTAAGAGGTCCAGACACAAGAGTCCTACGTCCATCTGAACAAGCGGAACTACTGGCTGCACACTACAACACCATCTATGGCCTCCCAGACCCTGTTGTTTTCTTGCTCCACCCCAAACACCAGAAATTCTGCACGCCTCAACAAGCATGTCATCTCCACTCACCCTCCATGAACTGGAATGTGCAATAAAGAACCTGAAAAAAGGGAAGGCAGTGGGATCAGACCAAGTACCTAATGAGTTCATCACCAACCTTCCCAACACAGCATGTGCCCAGCTCCTCACACTTTTCAACCAAAGCTGGACTTCAGGAACATTCCCAACACTGTGGAAGCATGCAATGCTGATCCCCATACCAAAGGCAGGCAAGGATCCAAAGCTCCCCAACTCCTACAGGCCCATCAGTCTTTCTCATGTCTGGGCAAGTTGATGGAGAGGCTGATCAACACTCGTCTTACCTGGTGGCTGGAACACAACAACCTTCTTCCAGTATACCAGTTTGGTTTCCGCCCTCAGAGAGGCACAGAGGACCTCCTCCTCATCATGCAACATAACATCAGGAGAGCCTACCAGACCCGAACTGTCCTCCTCGCAGCTTTCATCGACCTGCAGGGAGCGTTTGACACAGCATCGCATGGGGGAATACTTCAGAAACTGTCAATAATGGGATTGAATGGTGCCCCCCTAAGATGGTTCCAGGATTTCCTTACCCTCAGGACATTTTCAGTTGCCGTGGGAAACAGTTCCTCTTCACCACACCCACTCCAGCATGGCATACCACAAGGATCAGTCCTGAGCCCCACACTCTTTAACATCCTGATGAGAGACATCCAAACATCACAGTCCACCCTGTTAGTCTATGCAGATGACATCACCATACTGCACAGAGCTGATACACTCCTACAGGCACAAGAGGGGTTGCAAGAAACAATAAACCTGTTATACCAGTCGCCAACACAATGGGACCTGAAGTAAAATCCAAAGAAAAGCCACCTCATGTGTTTCACAAAGAAGAGGATTTCCCAGCTACCAACAATCACCATAGAAAGGGCAGCCATCCCATATGTCACATCACATAGTCTCTTAGGCCTAGTTTTTAATGGCCCCATCCTCACTTTCAAGCAGCACATCACATACCTCCGCACTGCCTGCCTCAAGCGCATGGACGTCATGAAGCGGGTCTCGGGGATCAGCTGGGGAGCTGACAGGGATACACTCCTCATGCTGTATAGAACCTTTATCCTCAGCAAATTACAATATGGGGCGGCCATTTATGGATCCGCTTCACCTACCAACCTAAAAAAAGCTGTATACTGTGCAGAACACCACACTGAGGATAGCTCTTGGGGCATTTATATCCACACCCATCCCCTGCCTCCACGTGGAATCAGCTCCACCCAGTCACCACAATACTTAATGATGCCCTGAAGTCTCCAGGAGTTGGCCCCATCAAGAACCTCCCCCTGATAGAAAAAACACTCTCAATCCTTGAAGATACCTCATTCCCTCTGCCCCACATATCAGGCCCAAACTCAGCTGTCTCACCAATTCCACCACAGTATGATCTTGCATCCCAAATCTCCTTCCACCTAGACCTCAAGTTCCATAAGGTAATGGACCCACCCCAACTTGCCCAGCAACTTTTCCTCAACAGGCACAATGAGCTGTACTCCTCACACACCCCAGTTTTTACAGACGGATCCCACTCACCAGAAAAAGGCATTTCATCATCTGCAGTCTATTTCCCCATCACCAAACTTTGCAGAACCTGGAGGCTACCACCCAGCCACTCTAATATAGCTGCAGAACTCCATGCCATCCTGTGTGCCCTGGACAACATCAACCTTATAACAACTGAAAGGTGGTGATCTACACTCCCAAACTAGTCTGGTACTAATTACCAATAGGCTCACCCGCACCTACACTACCCTGGTGCACAAGATACAGGCACAACTACACCACTTTAAAAAAGGAGGACGGCAGATCACACTGCAATGGGTTCCATCACATGTTGGAATTCAGGAAATTCCAGACACAGAGGAACCTCTCCAACTTGAATATCACGATGCCCAAACTCTTACCAGGAAAAAGATAAAAAAGAAGTGGGACACCAAACTTAGACTTGCGCTACAAGACACCAGCCTTGGACAAATCCGCAGCGACACCTCCCCTGCACCGTGGAGCCGCCACAAGCACCGTCGCCTGGATGTGGCCCTATTCCGCCTGAAGACTGGACACTGTGGCCTGAACAGGCACAGGTACAAACTTCGCTTGACGGACTCCCCATACTGCAGGTGGTGCCAGAATCAGGAGGAGACAGTGGAACACTTCCTGCTACACTGCCATCGCTTCTACAGCCTCCGTATCACACTGAGGGCCCTCCTATCAAGCCTGGGAATCCATCAGCTAACCTTGGCAATCCTGCTTGATGGAGCAGGTTTTGACCCCCCCATCTGTCAACAAATCCTCAATGAGACAGCAAAATTCATCACCAACAGTGGACAGTTCTCAAGAATATGAGCAATAAACTTAAGTCACAACTATTACTAATTAAGTACCATCTAAAATAACTTGACCAAGTAACCTACATGCAACAAACTACTTGCAGCAGGGCTCATGTGACTACCATCCAAGCAGCCCAAATCAACAACAACAACAACAATGACGTATCTGATTAGCTCCGCATAACTAATATTTCATTATCTAAATCTTTCTATATATATTTGTAGTAATTAAGGTTTGCTGCACTTATTTATAATTGGGAGCTTATACAGGTCTACTGATTTCCGGTAGGTCTTTTGAAATGGAGGATGACTCCGATGGGTCTCCTCCTGATAATATAAATCGGTAAATATGTAGACGAGCAGCCCAGCCGATAAAACGTACTATTTTCGTCTGTGTTCCAAAATGTTTCATGTTTTCGGAGTACATTTAAGGGGACGGCTTGTGGGGGGGTAAACACAGGGGGGGGACCACACTATGAATATCCTGAGTTTCATTAAATTGGGGGGGAGGTCTGGGGGGCACAGCCCCCAGTATATAATCCTAATTGTTATAATGTTCTGATGTTTACAGAGGTGAATGCTTTAACTACATCATGTCAGTGTCTTTAATCGTTTTGCGAATTATAATATAGGGGGGGAAGAGGATGTCAGAAATGCTTGATTTCAATTTTTTTCCCCACTTAATAGCTTTTTATTATCCTCATTCGGAGTCGTTTTTATTTGTCAATATATTTTCCCCCATTTTACTAATTTTATTACCTTCTTTTATATATTTAAATGTAATTAGCTAGATCATTTCATGGAACTACTTGTTTTTTAGCAGTTTTGGTGTCAAACATTCCCCTTTTACGCAGTTTGAAAATAATCAGCAAATTGTGAACTTTGTCCGTCGTCTATTCTGGAATTATTAACCCGTTTCTGATAAAGATTAATTAAACACCATTTTGGATGTTCATAATTTAGTGCGAATTAAAAGCGAATGCGACATTTGTGGCCGAGCATTAGATGTGAACCCTAACTTTGAATTTAGATGCTCAAAAATATAACTTGATTCAAGTCAGCTAGATTTCGAATAGGATACAGACGCGCAAAATAAATAGGCTTTCCTCTTCGCTATTTCGGTAGTAAAACCACTGCAATTAGTATGGAAACAGTGTGTTTTGTTTGTTTTTTGGGGCAATTTTGTATAAAAAAAATGGCCTATGTAAACAACGTTTTCGGTTTGTTTACTTTCGGGCATTTTTTTAATACAAAAAATGGCGGCAGCTATCATTCGAAGAAAACTCTAACGCGCATGAATATTCAAACACGGGTGAATGATAATATTTACACAAAAATAATTTTTCCCGGCTGGGCCGCTCATCTACATGTTTACCTATAAATCTTCCATTCAAATACTTAATTGTACCTATAAAAGAAGATAAATTTAATGACAAGCTCCTTCAATTTAGCATTGCCCTTAAAAACAGTAATTTACTTAATGATATCCAACATCATAAATAATAAAGTGTCAATTTTTGCGCATGATACCAAATTAGCAGCTGTAGTTAAAGATATTGATGATAATTTTAAAGTCCAGGGGGATTTAAATAAATTGTTATCCTGGGCACATAAGTGGCAAATGACTTTCAACCTTGATAAGTGCAAAGTTATTAACATGGGAAAAGATAATAGAGAATTTAACTATGAAATGGATTGGCATTGGCCGAGCTCAGTAGATGATGAGAAAGATCTAGGAGTAGTAATAGATAAGTTATTAAGGTTTTCTAAGCAGTGTATTGAAGCAAGAAATAGAGCAAATAGAGTGCTGGGTTTCATTAAGAGAAATGTCACTTACAAAAGTAAGGAGGTTATTCTTAAACTCTATAACTCTTATGTTAGGCCACATCTATAGTACTGTATACAGGCATGGTCCCCACATTTTAGACACGATATTAACTTTCTCGAGTCAGTGCAATGGAGGGCAACAAAGATTATTCCTTTCCTGAGTCACCTTGAATATATAAAAAGACTGAGGGTATTAAATATGTTCTCGTTCGAAAGGAGGTGTGTGAGAGGGGATATGATTGAGCTGTTTAAAATTTTTCCGGGATAGGTAAATTGGATGTTAGCAAGTTTTTTGAGTTAGATGATGGAAATTATTTTTTCACCAATAGAGTGGTAGACTTCTGGAACAAATTGCCGCGGAGGGTAGTAGGTAGTCCAAATTTAAATGTATTTAAGAATAGGTTGGATGAGTTTATGGGGAGGGAAGGTTGTGATGGTTCCTAAGTTTGTATATATTAATATTGTTTGTATATATCTATAGCTGCATGATTTAGTTCTTTACAAGCCTTGATTGGTCATACCCTTGTTTCTGGATGCAATCCTCTGGATGTAGTTTTCCTGGGAGTTTGGGTGCCTTAAATAAGAGGCCGTTTGACTCGGATGACCTATGATGAGCCCTTGTGGCTTTTGTCATCTGTTATATTATATTGTGGGGGACTTTGATTTTGTCTTCCCCTGGTGATGGTGCTTTTTGTGGGTGGGTTTTGACGGAGGCGGATGACCTTTGATAGGCCCTTGTGGCTTTTGTCATCCGTGAAATTATGTTATGTTATGTTATGTTACAAAAAATTGCATTATTAGTACCAGTACTAAGATTAAAAATATATTCTTAGATAGTGCAGGTTTCTTACTAGGTGAGTGGAAAGTAACTTGTAAATTACTATCAGATCTTCCAAAATCCTATGGGGTTATTGGCCCAATTGTTCTAAATGAGAATGTAGTGGAAATAAAGAATGAATTAATATCTAAAGGCTACCCTATGCTATCAATGTCTCGTATCAATAAAAGAATAAAAAAAGATAACACTCCAACACAATTTATTAAAATTGACTTCTCAGTTGAAAATAAGCCAACTATAATTAAAATACTGTATACAAATTTCCATGTAAAGGATTATACTCCACTACCGATACAATGCTTCAGATGTCAAAAATATGGACATACATTTAATTCCTGTCGATCAAGAGCAAAATGTCTAATATGTAGCAATGACCACTCAGCTAAAGACTGCCCAAGAGTCACTTTAAAATACGCAAATTGCAACTTAAACCATGTATCAACCTTCAAAGGATGCAAAGTATACCAGGAAGCTAAGAAAGTTGAAATCGTAGCAAAAAAGTTAAATATTAGTTATGAAAGTGCTAAAACACAAATAAATGAAAACAATAATAAACCTTAAAATATAAACTCTTATCCATCCTCTACTTCCAAGGAAACTGCTGCAATTATTCAAAACCCCCAAGAAGTTAACCAAGCTAGCTATGCGCATATCTTAAAAACTAACCTACAAGATAGAACCATCAATAATAATACAGCAAATGGCAAATCAATTCACCACCAAACCTTGATTAATAACTCCATTATTTATGATAAGACAAGCAATCCAAATTTTCTTACTAATTCAAATACACCCTCTACTGACCCCCTCAAAATTAGTAATCATCAAAATAATGCAAACGATACACATATTTGCAACTTTCTCTTAATTGCTTTGCTTAAAAGACTCTTGGGACAGAAGGAATTCAAAGAAGCATTAGTTGAAGCAAAACAAATGCAACAAGAAGCTATACACTCTCAATCTGCTGATACAACGCTTAATAATGAAACTCAACTAATATTAGGTGAAAAAGGGAATAAAAATCAGGAAATGCTTACTGAAGCTGATAATCAGGGCAAAACTGTCAGGCAAGAGACAAGTATTCCAAAACCTAAAGAAAATAAACTAAATATCACTATATCTCATAAAAATGTAGCCCCAGATAAAAGTAGGAAAAAACCTCCCATTGTTGAAGCAAATGATGTAGTTAATCTTAAAGGTTAAAATAAACCCCCCCTAAATTCTGAACCTGAAAAAAATAAAAGAAACGGCAAAACTAATAATCCAAACCTAATCAAATCAAATAAAAGACCCGTTTGTAGTGCACCTGAACCTATAAATAAAAAAGCCAAGTAAAATGGATAATAAAACAAACAAGATAAAAATTTTGCAATGGAATTGCCAGAGCTTATTTTCTCATCTATCAGAATTCAAAGTTTACTTATATGTTAACAAACCCCACTTGTGTTATATATGCGAAACACGATTGGGCATCAAATCAAATGTTAATTTTATTAACTATGCAATTTTTAGAAGAGACAGAGATAGAAGGGGTGGAGGTATAATGATCTTAATTTGCAAAGACATTAACTATAAAATAATAAATCTAAATGACTATATTAACAAAGCCCTTGAAGCTCAGGCTATCAGAATTTATCTAAAAAATAATAATGCTGTAGATATACTCAATTTATATAATCCCCATGCAAACAATTCTATTGAACAAGAACTAGAATTCTATACATCTCAACTCAGTAATAAATTAATTATTTGTGGTCATCTAAATCAAAGACCCCGGATGGGATAATCATCTCAAGCGTGAACCTCTGCAACAAGCAACCGCTTTCAATAATTATATTGCCCAATCATATCTAACTATAGCAACTCCTCTAGGTCTTAAAACAAGATATGGCCTAAGAAATAACTCTTACTCAACTATTGACCTTTCTGATAAAACTGAAATAAACTTGGGTAGAGATCTCGGCTCAGATCATATCCCAATCCTTATCCATTTATCTGAACTAATAACTGTATCTAACATAGGAAAAAGACCAGATTGGAAGATAAAAAATAACAAATGGTCAGAATGGATAACTAATTTTAATTCAATTCAAGCTGACATATCTCAAAATCCACTTGAAGAATTAGATGAAATAATAGAAAATATAATAGAAGCCAGCAAATTAACTTTCAAACTTAGTATTAAACCTAAAAGCACTAAATATAACAAACCATGGTGGACAGAAGAATGCAGCAAACAGGTGGCTCTGAGGCGGAAGGCTAAACGTACTAATGAAAGAAACTTCACTCCACAGAACACCATAGCCTTTAATAGACAAAAAGCTATAGCACAAAGGACAATTAGAAGAGCAAAAAAAATATCTTTACAAAAATTTATATCTAATATAAACTTTAGAACCCCAATTCAAGATATCTGGTTCTTTTTTAAAAAGTTCAGAGGCACTTATAGAGAACAAACATTTCCTCTTATTCAAAATGATAATCCAGTGCTAGGTGAAAAAGAAAAGGCAAATATTTTTGGACAGAATTTTGAAGATATCCTTAAAGATGGAGATCCAGTTATTTTAAATGAACAACAAAATAAACTGATCAGTGATGCTACAAAAGACTTATCAGAAGATTTTAACAAGGAATTCACCTGGGAAGAATACATTGATAGCTTAATCAGCATCTCAGAAAAAGGAGGAAAAGCTATGGGATCTGACTTAATACATAAAGCACTCCTATCAAATCTTCCACCAGAATATAAAAAGAAAATCTTAAAAATATTTAATAGCTGCTGGTCACTAGGTAAATTCCCATCCACATGGAAAGAAACATTGATACCCATAAAAAAACTGATCAAGATCCGGCAAATCCAGGATCATATAGACTAATTTCCTTACTCTCTATTTTGGGAAAATGCTTTGAGAAAATGATATACAATATACTTTATTGGTTTCTTGAAAAAAATAACATAATAAAATCCTTCCAAAGTGGTTTCTGTAAGAAACACAGTTCAATTGATCAACTAGTGAAATTATAAAATTTTATTAGGATAAATGTAAAACAAAAAAAGCATATTATAGCGCTATTCCTTGATATCAAAAAAGCATTTGATTTGGTCCCACATCTGGCCCTAACGTACAAACTCGCAAAATCTGGTGTAACAGGAAGACTATTAACTATTATAGTCAATTATCTTAAAAAATCGCTCATTTAAAATCTTCATTGGAGAATTCTTATCAGACAGCTTTAAATTTGATAGAGGAATACCACAAGGTTCAATACTGTCACCTATTCTATACACTATTTTCAACAATGACATGCCTCAATTAATAAACTGCAATATATCCTGTTTTGCAGATGATCAGTGGGAACACACTACAGGAAGCTGAAGAAAATCTTCAAAGAGCCGTTAATAAAATAAAAGATTTCTGTGACCCATGGGGAACTACAATTAACATTAATAAAACTAAACTAATGTATTTTACAAATCAAAGAATACTTAGAACACCATTTATATCAATAAATAATCAAAGAATACTTAGAACACCATTTATATCAATAAATAACCAAAGAATAAAAGATGTTAAAGAAAATAAATTTCTAGGTCTCTTTTTTGATGCACCTACCTTGACCTGGAAATGTCATATAAATTACCTTGTATTAAATTGCCAAAAACGCCTGAATATACTGAAATCTTTCAGTAAATTATCATACGGAGCTAACCGAAAGTCATTACTTATATTTCTCAAGGCATATATTATCAGCAAGATACAATATGGATGTGAAGTTTATGATTCCGCCTGTCAATCTGTAAAAAAGAAACTAGATGTTATTGTTAATGCAGGAATTAGAATTAGCATTGGAGCAATGATGTCTTCTCCCATTGCTTCTCTTTATGGTGAAACTTGTATGCTACCACTTCAGTATCAGAGAGATTTTGTTAGCATGAATTACTTTTTAAAAATACTCTCATCACCAAATAACCATATTTTGAAAGAAAACTTCAATATTCACAAAAAAGCTGTCACAGAAGTTATGTGGACTACCCGAAACAAACCGCCTTATTACTATAGAGCTATCAATCTATGTAATAAACTTGGCATAGACCACTTCATATATAGGAAATCGTATATCAGTAATATACCACCTTGGGAAAACATGAAATTACCGATACAATCGAATTTACCAATAACTTACCCGAAATCAATGTCAAATATTAGCAAAACACAAATAGAAGATTACATCAACAACAATTTTACCGGAATCCAAAAAATACTTACCGATGGATCAAAAGTACTCCTAAACGATAAATACTCATGTTCAGCTGCTATCTTTATTCAAGACTCTGACCAGTGTTACTCTTGGAAATTGGATGGAGATCATACTGTACTTTTCACTGAACTATTTGCCATTAAAAAGGCACTTAGTCATTGCAAAAACTACTCTGCCACATCTGCTGTTATACTTACTGATTCACAATCTAGCCTCTATATATAAGAAGACCACAGAACAAGCCAAACATACTCAAACCTAGTTAATGAAAATAATATCAGAGCAACAATCATAAAATATATTTCCAATGGATACCCTCTCACATAGGGATAGTGGGAAATGAAAAAGCAGACCTATTAGCTAAAGCCTCCCACAATTTTAATAACATTAAAACCACTCCATTCTTTAAAAGCAAAATTGTAAACTTATTAAGAGAAATGATAGAAAAAGAATATTCCTCTATTTGGGAAAGATCTGTAATTTCTACTAAATTTGGTGAAATAAAAAACAAATTCAATCATTGGCCATGGTCATTTGATAAACATAGGAGACTTGAAACTGCACTTGTCAGACTGAGATCAGGACATGTAGGCTTAAATTGCTACCTAAACAAAATTAAGTTAAAAAACTCACCAAATTGTGATCACTGCAATTTACCTGAGACAGTAAAACATTTTCTATTAGAATGTCCCGCTTATAATATAAAAAGACAAAAAATGATAAGCAATCTAAGCTTACTGAATATAAAAATATAACTCAAAACCCTTTTGGGAGGAGGTGGTTTCAGCCCACATACCCAAGAAAAGATAAAAAAATACTTCTTAAATTTCTTGCTTCTACTAGAAAATGATCAAAATTATAAATCTAAAACTGCTTAAAAATAATGAATATATTACTATTATAGATACCTAGTATACTCCAACTTGATTATCACAATAACTATAAATAACTCAATATCTATAAACTAAGTCTGCTTGATCAGTCACTATTTTACCTTAATTACCCGATTAACAAATTTAACTTGTCTATAAATACCTACATAAATGTTACCTTTGACCAAATCCAGTTAAGAACATATTCTGGTTCAAATATTAAGGATACTAACAAGGTTCCACTTCTTTTCTGAATCCCTATGGAGAGGAGCCCCATAGGTGAAGATTGGTCTGGGTTTCTATTCTATTAACTATAACTATCACTTTCAATTATCTCAGGAACCAGATGTAACTCAAAATTAATAAATATCTTTAAACGTATTTATACAGGTATTCACCTTTAAAAGAGAAATCACTAAGATTTTACATATTAAAATAAATTAATAAGATAAAAAAAAGGGAAAGAAAAGAGAGAATCATTAGCTCACCTAATTATAATATAAACTCATGATTATACCAATTATACAGTGCAGCAAATTGTGTAGTGTCTAACTCTCTTAGACCCACTATCATTAACACACCTCCTAAAAACTGTGAATTAATGAAGAACAAATAAAAAATACTGGTCTGGTGGGAAGACACTCCATCCAAGAGGAGTGAACCCCTCCTGAAAAAAAAAACCCTAACAGAAAACATGATCAGAACAACGGATGTATAGATGAGAGGAATAGCATGGGAATAATCCAGCACTGGAGAAGTGTAAACAATGCAGAAAAAAAGTACAGGGAGATGAGGATGGTCTACAATGTGATAAATACGAGCTTTGGTACCACATAACCTGTGAAGGTATAGGGGAAGTGCTATACAAGGAAATGGAGAGGGATGAAGATATCTTGTGGTTTTGTAAAAGGTGTAAGCCTACAATAAAGAAAAAACCTCATGGAAAATAAAAAGCTCAAGGAAGAAAATATCAAGATGAAGAGAGAATTACAAGATGTTAGAAAGGACAATGTACAAGTTCTGCAGAAGGTAAAGAGATTCAAAAAGATAGTGGATAATAGGAGATTGGTCAAACAAGAGGATAGCGATAAACAGGAAAACAGTGTGGAAGATGATAAGGTAAGCAAGAAGGACTTAGGAGAACTTAAAATGGTGATAGAGAAAATGCAACAAAAGATTTACAATCTCTAAAAAATGGGAAGAAAGGGAAAAAGATCTAGACACTTATCTATACAACAAAGCTTTTGAGATAATTAAAGAAAAGGAAGATAGAGACAGAAGAAAAAACAATTTAGTGATATATAATATAGAGGAACTGAGAAGCATAAGTGAGAATGAGAGGTATGATCAGGAATTAGCAACCTGTATGGATATATTTGCAAATGAAATTGATGTGAAGATAGAGGAATCTGAAATAACAGGCATAGCTAGGTTGGGAACAATAGAACAAGAAGATAGGGGTAGGAACAAAAGGATCGATGCATGCTAGTAAAACTATAGGACTCTACAAAGAAGTGGCATATCATTAAAAACGCAAAGAAGTTGAAATATACTTCTAAGCCAGAGTATAAGCCTGTATATATTCAACCTGATCTGACACGTAATGAAAGAGAAAAGGAGCTAAAAGAGAAGATAAGAGAAAAAAAAGAACAAGGGGAATATGGATGGTACATCAAGAGAGGCATTTAGAAAGAGTTTTTTTTTCAAAGCAACTACTATAACAGGAAGCTACACTATCAAACTACTAAATATACAAGGATTTACTACCTTAAAAAATGTGGAGTTGGAAAGCATGTTAAGGACAGAAGGAAATGGAATTATATGTATTACAGAAACTCAACATAAATATTCAAAGATTAACTATGCTGAAAATATTGGTAGTATTTCAAGTATGAGGAATATATCAGATAAGAAAGGGGGAGGTCTCATGATACTATGCCCGAAAAGATCAAAATATTGAAGTAAAGAAATTTTCCCTAGAAAATCCAGATATACTAGAAGCAAATATAAATATACAAGGAGAAAAAATGGTAGTGTTGCTAATGTATTGAGATGTAAGGGAAGGGAGAAGGAACCAGGAAATAGTGGAACAACTGAATACTAGATTAACTAATCATGAAAATGAGAATATTCTGATTATGGGTGACTTTAATGCCTATCTCGGCTATATGGGCAAACAAAAGGAAAATGCAAATGGCCAGCTCCTAACAGAACTAATTGAAAAATGGGATTTGACCATACTAAACGTTGATTACAGAACGGAGGGTTTGAACATGAGTACAAGGAAATGAAAAAAGTGTTATAGACTTTGTTTTATGCAATCAAAATCAGTACAGAAACTTTGTTGGAATGAAAACAGACAAAGAAAAACAACTTTTTGATCTGTCGGACCACTGTTTGCTAACAGCTGAATTTAGATATTGATCGGCTAAGTGTAAAAAAGCACATCAGGAATATAAGGCCGAAGAATACTATAGGTTAGGAGACAGAGAAACTGAAACATATAGAAGGAAGTATAAGAAATAAGGGAGTAGATGTATTAGATATGGAAGAATTTGAGAGCCTTATGAAGGAGAGTGCAGATATAAATCTAAAGAAAGTAATCAGAAAAAGATATACAGATAAAAGAAAAGGGAAAACTGAGCAAATTTGTTTTACAGAAGAGATACAACAAGAGATATCAGTGAGGAGGAGATATAACAGAGGTTGGAGAAATGCCAAATCAGAACAGGAAAAAAAAATATGACCAACTTTATCAAAAGCAAAAAAGGAAAGTGCAAAATTTTATTAGAACAGGAAAAGAACATGAAAAGAAAATAACAGATAAGTAATAACAAAAATTCTAATAAAATTCTATTAAAAAATAAAGAGTCTCTAAGCAGAGTGGCCTAGAAATGAACAAACAAAAAAGTTACTGCATGATATTTAATATAAAAGAAAGACCAGAACAGATATCAGGCATTAAAGTGGTATGTGAATTAAAGTATTTAGGTGTAACCCTGTGCGACAAAATTGAATGTTTTAAAATACATAAGTGCTTAAAGATTGAACAAGGAAGGAAGCTAGCCAACATGACATATTCAATAATAGAAAGAGCAAGTAACAAAATGTTAATGGGGAAAACTTACTGCAAATCTGTTGCTCTCCCTAGCATACTAAATGCGGCAGCATTATTAACTTGGACTAAGAAGGAGCTAGAGAGACTACAGAGAACAGAAAACTCAGTATGGAGAAAAGTGCTAGGGGCACCAAGTTATGCACCTGCAGTAACCCTGCAGGGGGAGGTGGGAACATCAATCATGCTAGCAAGAGATATGAAAACTAAACTACTTATATACAACATATATTGAAGAGTAACAATAACCTGCTAAAAGAAGTATTCAAGGAAAGTTATATGGAAGAGGAGAGTGACCGGTGGTTTAAAACAGCAAGAAAATATTTAGGCAACATAGACATAAAAAAATCTAAATAAACTAGGTAAACTGAATAAAGAATCAACTATATGATAGAATAAATATGTATGAAGAAATTAAATGGAAGGCAGAAATACAACAAAAATCAACGCTAAAAATGTATAATAGGATTAAGACAAAGATCAAGGAGGAGAATTGGTATGACAACACCCAAGGCTCAATATTATTATATAGATGTACTAATACGTAAAAATATGTAAAGGAATGAAAGGAATTAGGGAGAACTTTGTAGTAGAAAATAAATCACTGGAAGCCATATTAAATTTCAGAGAAAATAAAGAACGAGAGGAAATAATTCATCAAAATAAAGCCTATTTAAATAAAATATGGAGTTATAGGAAATCTATTCTAGAGCAACAGATTCAGGGCAATACATAGTAAGAGAACCGCAACAAAAAGTAAAAATATAAAGGAAGCTAAAGAAAAGCAACAAATGCTCAGTACTGATGACAAAGCAAAGCTGAGTCACCTTCATCAGATCAGGGGAGGAAGTGATTGCAGATTGTGACCCTGTGGAGGAGAGTGAGGAATTAGATAGTGGAAGAAAGGTTGAAGGGTCCCAGTGGTTAAAGTGTACGGTCAGATGAAGGATAGGAATATAGTGATAGTGCACAAACCGGGAGAGAGGTCTATTATGTGTGGGAATTGTGGAATGTGGGTTTATATCAAGGATAAAGGAACTAGAGAGTATATTTATATGCGAGTATAATAAACTAGAAGAATAAGTAATATACCTAAGAAAAATTTACAGATGAAAACCAGGCATGGAAGAAGAGGGTTGAAGTGGTAGAATAAGCTAACATATGACTTGCAGAAGTTAGATCGGAGTAAAAAGATGCCAGTAGAGCGAGAAAAAGGGCAGATAGAAGAAGAGCATGCATTTGTGAAAGCATATGGAGAGAGAAGCATAAATGGTGAAAGAACAGCCAGGTAGGGTGGGGCAACACCGACCTATTAGTAGAAAAACCTGCATAAAAATTCCTTTTTGTACCTGAGCAAGTGCAAACTATGTCCAAAACAAACTTCACAACATGACCCACCTATGGTATACTCATAAATCCTCAACTCAGAAAATAACTGTCATTTTTGGCACTTCAAAATTTTTGTCCACCTCGATCATCGGTGTTCCCCTACCACAGGGGGACACTGACTGGAGTGTGGGGGAACATCGACCCTTATTTTTGAAGCTCATAAAATAAAAAATGTGTTTTTTTTGCCTGAAACCAACATATATGATAACCCTAGCCACTTTTGTTGATATAATATCAATGCTTTACTATCTGTGTATTCTAATATTAAATTTGTATTTAAGATACAAAATACATAAGATGTTAAATTTTTTATTAGGGTGGGGTGGTGGAACATCGACCTATTAGTAGAAAAACCTGCTTAAAAATTCCATTTGGTACCTGGGTGAGTGCAAACTGTAGCCATAATCAGTCACCTTTTGTTGTTTTTCCAAGTATTTCTCAGTATATTGAATTTTCAAAATTTCACGCATTGGTGTTTCCCTACATGTTGACAGTCAATGTTCTCCCGCACCACCATTTTATTTCATAACAATGCCATGGTGGCCACTTTGAAAGGACGCACTTCATTTCACTCTATAACATGTCAATATGGATAAATATCATAATGAAACTTAACTCAAAACAATCAGCCATATTCAATGACATGAGACACTATATGAGAACTGTGAAAAATAACAATAGACTTCCGAAAAATCAATTTTCTTACCTGGTAAACACAGACGTCTTGATGGCAGAAACCTGTTGCTTGCATGTTGTTCACTGAGGATAGGTACTGTGTTGGTGGTAAGTGGCGGCAGCAATTTGAAATAGTTATCCTACCAGAGCATTTGGTCGGTGTTTTCCCTCCTCACCCTAAAGGAGCAAAAAATAGGAAGAGAGAAAGGAGGATGAGAAGAACAAGTGAATGGGGGGGGACAAAGGAAAGAAGAAGGCCAGAGAGGAGAAGTGAAAAGAAAGGGAGAAGAGGTGGAGAGTAACATAACATAATTTCACAGATGACAAAAATCACAAGGGCCTATCAAAGGTCATCCGCATCTGTCAAAACTCACCCACAAAATGTATCTATAGGATTGTGTCAGATCAAGCAGCTACAATATACAATTTAAATAATCCATAGGATTGTGTCAGATCATGCATCTATAATATACAATTAGAACCATATACAGGAATGTGTCGAAAACAAAAAGCATCATCATCAAGACACATCAAAAAACTGCATCCACGGAATGAGTCCAGAATACTTCCCATATAATCATCTAATCTGTATTTAAAAAAATTCAAGTTTGGACCGTATCGTCTTAGGTGGCAAAGTATTCCAGTAATCTACCACTCTATTGGTGAAAAAATATTTTCTAACATCCAACCTGCACCTCTGTTTTTTAATTTTTAAGTGGTGACCCCTAGTCCTATTACTACCTTCCAACTCAAATAACTTGCTAAAATCCAATTTATTCATCCGAGAACAGATTTTAAAAAGCTCAATCATATCTCCCCTCACACATCTTTTCTCAAATGAGAACATATTTAATACCCTCAGTCTATCTTCATATTCAAGGTGTTTCAGGGAAGGTATTATTTTTGTTGGTAATTGTGCAGAGTATGGGCGGATGCGATTCTAGCTTATTTTGGGGGCTATTTTTCAGTTTTTCTGCTATCTCACTGGCCAATCACAGATCTGTATTCAGTTCCATCAATGACCAATCAGAAAGCTCTATTTGTTTCAATGCTTTTTGTGCTTTTTATATTGTTCAAAAGTAGGTTTTTCTTTTATTTTTATGTTTTTTTCCTTATTTCTTTTCTATATATCCTAACTACTCTATGCCTGACATTATTTACTCTTTTTAATTACTTAATTTTCCATTGTTTAATACTCTATAAAACCATATTCTTAACTCTGACTAAAAAATGACTTTTGGGGGGGTTTTGCCTCCATATTGATTTCTCTTCTTTGATTTTTTTAAAAAGTATTTTTTTCGACCTTCATTTTGATTCTTGTTCAAAAAGGATTCATTCAGTATTGATGTTTTTATTACTATATATGTGTAGTTCAAGAAACACAAATTCTGTACAAAAAAATGACGTTACTTTTCCGGCAAACTCATTGGTATTTAATCTCCCACCCACACGGATATGTGCCATTTGTCAGAATGTCTTCTTCCTGCGTCATGTACTCATTGAATGTTCCCCATTTAGGTGCTATTTAAATTTTAGCTGACAACGATAAATGTGTCAATTTTCTTGAAGCCCATGGCCTTTTAAAATCTAAACATGAGTGTCCCACTTGTAAGGCAGAACTTACAATGAACAAAAATTAGGTCTTTAGCTGTGATGAATCTTATATTGGTGCTGATGGCAATGGCTCCATCATTATTATCATATTTAGTGGCAGTAGCCTGGTCTGTCCTCTCTGTAGTCTGCACACTACTAATGTTCTCATTGTTCTCCTTACCAGAACTACCATTGGTATTACCATAAGAAGACCTTTTTGCTCTACATACATGAGCCCTAACTATATGACCTTCATGGCGCAAGATGTTGATCTTCCCATCCTTCCCTATCACTCTTGAAGGACCTCGCCAGATGTCTTTGCCTTCACGTTTATAATAAATGCAATCTCCTATCTTAACATCTTCATCCCTTGTTTTACGGATGTTATGCAACAAGGCCATTCTTAGTCTCTCATTAGCGTCAGACCTCACAAATTCCTCACAGCACTTTGGCAAAGCATTCAGGTTGTTAGCTACGATCTGCGAGGAAGTAATGTTTTCCAATGCTGGAGGGTTATCCACCAATATGTTTGGATAGTTGGGGTTAAAACTGAACACCAGTTGATTAGGTTAGAATCCATTATTATTATGGAGGGCATTCCTGGCAGCCACAGCCCAAGCTAGAGCAGTTTCTAGGTTACATTGACTTCCCTCAGTAATCTTCAACATGTTGGACTTTAATACGGCATTCAGTCTCACATATCCCATTGCTCCAGGGGCTTTCAGCAGTTGTACACATTACTTTAATGTTGAAATTGTCACCCATACTCCTGAAGTCTTCATTGTTAAATTCTCCTCCATTGTCTGTCAGTATCTTCTTGGGCAATCCAAATATAGCTACCCGGTACCTCATTAGAGCATCAATAATCATGCTGTGGGGTTTTGTTTTTGATCACCCATGCATTACAATATCTTGTGTCAAGGTCATTCATTACAAGGAAATACTTATCCTTCCATACTTACGATGTCATTGAAGTGCCTCACCAATGGCATGCTAACTATCAGTCTAGGTGGTGTCCTTTGGAATTTGCTACATGTGTCACATGACTCTCCAACCTTTCCAGCCTCTAATTTCACAGGGTAGATGCTGATCTTCTCAGCCAACCCTCCCGGATCGGGGCTGAGGGGAGAGGGGACAATGTTCCCTAACCCCTGAGCTCCGGTCTGGGGTGGTTGGTTTTTAACAGCCTGCTTCATCCCCACCCATACCTTCCTCACATCCCTTTTCCTCTCCTCTTCACATTCTATCAATTTTACGCCGTGTTCAAGGTGGAGCCCCCATGCCGATGGACTGCCAGGCCACCAGGCGGGAGGGGTGGTCCCAAATGGCGGCGTCTGGCTCTGCCGGGCCTGTAAGCACCTCTTGCAGTGCGTGCTACTGCGAGAGGTGATGCGCGATTGCGTCCCGTGATACAAATAGGGTCACCATGCCCAATGCTGAATATAAAAAAAAAACAACTCTCAACTTCCCCTGTAACATCAACGGAGCCGCCCTCGGGCAGCTCCACCGAAAAAATGGAGGTCCTCCCCCTGTGCTTGTGCAGGGAACCCTCCATATCTCTCTAACCAGAGAGGAGGCTCACTCCTCTTCTTCGCCTACGGGTGTAGGGGACTCCCCCTCACCCCCTTCTCTGGAGGTGCTTTCGGCACCTCCCTCTTTCCAGCGGCAGTCCCCTCTGTTCTTTCCAAGGGGACTGCCAAGAAAGCCAGCAGGCAGCCCTTAGCCAGCCGCTACACATCAAAGCGGCTTGGTAGGGCAAACCTCCTTAGGGGGGAGAGGGAAGCCAGGCCCCTTCGGTCGCTTCCCTCAAAAGACCTGCTGGCAAGAATTTTAAACCTTGCTGGGGTCAAGGCCTGTGCCTCCCCAAACAAGACTGGTGACACTGCCAAGGGGACCCGCGATGTCCTGGGAGGGGATGGCCAACTGGAGGCCCCTCCTGTGATAGACATGGTCTTTGAGGAAACCCAGCCTCAGATGATAGGGCCTTCCAGAGGGGAAAATCCGGGCTCGGCACCGAACCCGAATCCACCCCTATGCAAGGGCCTCCGAGGCAGTACAAGGAGGGGAGGGATCTCCTCTGACCGGTGCCCCTGCAACTACCAGGACCTTCTCCATTTCGGAGAAGGACCTGGCTGAGGCCGGTCCATCTGGCCTAGGGGCTCCTTCTGGCGGAGGTGAGAAGCGGGTTCATTCCCCGCCCTCCTCTCCTAAAAAGAAAAAGAAGACAAGAAAGACTAAAAAACCTCGGGGCTCCTCTCCATCCGCGGAAGCTACGGGGACGGATGGGTCTGCTGCCACTCTGGCAAGTGACCAAGCCAAGATCGGCACATCCGGCCCCTCTGCCGCCCCGGTTGCGGAGCCCCTGACTAAGACCAAAAGTGCACCGGGCAGAGCCTCGATGACATCGGGGCCCCTGATTCAGAGGTTATCTGGCGTTTTCAAGCCCGCTGGCTTCAAACGCTTCCTCGTTATTCGATCCACTGATGGTACCATGTTGGCCAAGGGCAACATGATCCATCAGAGGAGAGTATTAGCTAGTGTAATTGGTAGAGAGCCGAAGGTGACCCTTTTCTCGGACGGGAGCCTTCTGGCAAATGCAGCGGTTCCCTCCGAGGCGGCTAAGATAAGTGCTCTTCGGACACTTCATGGCACCCCGGTGAGTGTGACGCCGCACTCTACCATGAACTTTGTGAAAGGAGTAGTTTATGTGAGGGAACTCGTTGACTACTCCATTGAGGACATCACCTTAGAGCTGGCCGACCATGGGGCAGTCAAGGTCGAACGTGTGATGAGAAAACAGGGAGGGGCCTCGAGACCCACCCCTACACTCTTTGTCACGTTCGACTGTGACAAGTTCCCTGAGTCGGTGCGTGCTGGTTGGTACCGCTACCGCGTGAAGGCATTCGTGCCACTGCCGCGGCGGTGCTATTACTGTCACCGCTTCGGCCATACGAATCGATCTTGTAGATGTGCAAAGTCGGGGTCACCCGAATTTTGTGTAAATTGCTCCAAGGCCGCACACAAAGTCTAAATCATGTGTGGCCAAGTGTGTCAATTGCGGAGAGCCGCACCCCGCTTCTTCGAAGCAATGTGGTGCATATCTCCTTGAGAAAGAAATCTGGCTGTTCAGGCCCAGGTTCTACTCTGATTCCGCGAGGCTAAGGACTTGGTCTTGGCGCGCCCGGCTCTGCCTGGGATGTCATATGCCTCAATGGTTAGAAAGGCACCCTCTGCTCCTGGCCCATCCAGGCCAATGAGCACGGTTGTTTCCGTGCCCATTCGGAGCCCTTCTGTGGGTTCTACTCAACCCGGGCGCTTCCCTGGTAAAGCTGGCGGCAAAAAGGCGAAACGGCCACGCACCTCCACCGAGTCGTTAGACTCACAGGGGGCAACATCCCTGATGCTGGTCGCCAGGCCTTCTTCCGAGGACAGCAACAAAGGAGCTTCGGCTCCTTCGCCAATGCCTAGAGGTGGTGCGAGTGGCTCGGAGACGGTGGTTCCTCGAAAAGAGGGCCCCTCGCCTCCGAAGCCGCAACGCCCGCCTAAGGTTTCGAGGCGGAGGGAGGAAAAGACTCGCATGACGAGCCCAACCTCCCCCAATAAGTCCTCGAAGGCGACAGCGCCTTCAGCGCTTTGTCCGGCCAACAGCGCCCGGGGTTCTGCCTCCGGGATGCGTACGGCCATTCCCGTGAGGGTCTTTAGTTCGAGGAGGGCCCTCGCGTCTCCTCCGAGCTAGGCCTGGAGGGCATATTCCTTCAATGGAATTGCCGTGGACTCCGGGCTAACTGGGAGGAGCTTCGGAGGCTCGTCTCGTCCCGTTCCCCGTTAGCTATCTTTTTGCAGGAGACCATGCTAGGCGCGTGCCCCCCGCCCTCCCCGTCGGGGTATAAGGGTCTTGCGACCCCACCACTATGAGATGGCCGGGCTGGGGGATGCGCGATTTACTCCCGGCATGTCTCCGTTCTTCCTTTCTCTTTAGATACCTCCTTTCAGGCAGTGGCTGTGCAGCTGCACCTGGATAGGAGGTATACTATCATTTCTGCGTACATTCCACCGTCAGCTGACTTGGACGCGGGGGACTTCCGCCGCGTCGTGGCACGGTTGCCGAGGCCCTTTCTCTTGCTTGGAGATCTGAACGGCAGGCATCCTCTCTGGGGAGATTACTCAATAAATCCCAGGGGACAAGTCCTTGCCGATCTGATCGAAGAGCTTGAGATAGGTGTCCTAAACGTAAATGAGTTTACGCATCACTCTCCGAGAACCGCTTCATTTTCTTGCCTTGACCTATCTCTGTGCTCTTCAGATGCACAGTCTGATTTTGATTGGGGGTGGTCGATGACCTCCATGGAAGTGATCACTTTCCCATTCAAATATCATTTTCAGGGCAACTGCCGCCTGAGAGCCCACCTCGGTGGTGCTTGGCGCGGGCGCTGTGGCCTGCATTTCAGGAAATGACTGAATTCTCTATCTCAGTCGAGGAGTTTAGGTCGGTAAATGAGGCCGTTGAGTTCTCCGGCAACCTCATCGCCGTGGGCCTGACTACTATTCCTAGGACGTCTGGCCGTTTTGCAGGCTAGGGCTAGGTTCCGGTATATTTCAAAGCACGCCCGCCGCTCTTCTTGGCGGGCATACGTGTCTTCACTTAACGGGAAAGACCCACTTTAGCAGTTCTCACAGGACCCCCATCCTATTCTCCAGGAGAATGGGACCACAATCTCGGACCCCGCATCCGTGGCGGAATCCTTAGCGACCGCTTTTTCCGCATTCTCTAGCCGGGATGCTGCTCCGCCAGCATTCAATGCACGTCGTGATGTCGCCGAAGGCCGCCGGCTGGACTTTACCTCCAGAGGCGGAGAACCCTTCAACAAGTTTACTGTGAGTGAGTTGCGTTCCGCTCTTGCTTCGTGCGCGGACACCGCCCATGGTCCGGACGATGTCCCGTACGATATGCTTCGACACCTGGGTGAGAGAGGCATGGCCTTTCTGTTAGATTTGTTCAACAGGATCTGGGTGGAGGGTCTTCTCCCAGATTCCTGGCAAATCGCTACTGTGCTCACCTTTCGCACGCCGGGGAGAGATCACTCTACTCCGACCGGTTTCCGCCCAATCTCTCTAACCTCTTGCGTGTGCAAGTTGATGGAGAAATTGGTAAATGTTAGACTAGCCTTTTTCCTGGACAGCGGAGGCCATCTGTCTTCTGCACAGTGCGGCTTCCGCAAGTTCCACTTCACGTCGGATGCTCTGCTCCGACTGGAAAATGCCGTCTGCGAGGCTTTCTTTCGTAGACAGCACTACGCCACGGTGTTTTTCGATATGGAGAAGGCCTATGATACCGGATGGCGATACGGTATCATGGAGACTCGCGACACGATGGGGGCGAGGAGACGCCTCTCAGTCTTTATATCTGAATTTTTGCGAGATCGTCGATTCCGCGTACGGGGGGAGCCCTCTCCGGCCCAAAGGAGCAGGAAGAGGGTGTCCCGCAGGGAAGTGTCCTCAGTGTCACACTCTTTGCCCTGAGCATCAACGGCATCACCTCGGTGCTGCCAGAAGATGTTCTCGCTACACTCTCCGTAGACGACCTTTCGATCTCTTTTGGCGCGGACCAGATGCCAACTCTTGAGCATCGACTCAAACAGGCATTAAACTGCGTCTCTCGCTATGCCGAAGCGCACAGGTTTCGTTTTTGGGGGGCCAAGACTAAGGTGGTGTACTTCTGCTGAAATCCACGGCTCCACCCTGACCCAGATTTGTTTCTTAATGGGGTGCGCCTGGATGTGGTGGAATCGCACCGTTTCCTTGGTCTTGTATTCGACCGACGCCTTACCTGGGAGGCTCATTCGCAGCCTTAGGGTCTGTTGTACCCCCGCCATGGATATTCTCCGTTCCGTGACTTTCAGCGCTTGGGGCGCTGATAGGGCTACTGCCTTACTTTTTTATCGATCCTTTGTTCGTTCGAAGCTCGACTATGGATGCGAGTTTTATGCATCCGCAGCCGAGCGTTTATTGCGGAAGGTGGATTCGATCCACCACACCGGCCTTCGCCTTGCGACCGGTGCCTTCCGCACTTGCCCCATTGAGAGCCTGTTGGTCGATGCTGGGGAGATGCCACTCGCTCTGCGCCGCGTGCAGTGCATCACTCGCCCGTACGCGCGAGCCCGGCGCCTCCCTCAGTCGCCAACAGCTTTCACTGCATCGGCAGCTGATCTCGATGGTGCCTATGCCGCCGAGAGACGCCAGTCATACCCTAAGCCCTTTGGGTTTAGGGCCAGGAAACTCCTTCGAGAAGTAGATATAGCTGTCGGGCCGGGGGCGCCCCTGGTTCTGCCCAGGAGGCCCCTGCTCCCAAAGCTTGTACGGCGCCGGGACTATTGCGTTCGACCTTTTTGGAGCACACCTCGTATCACGCTGGAACGGTGCCAGTGTATACAGATGGCTCCAAGTCCCAAGAGGGGGTGGGCTTCCACGCCGTATCCCCTCTGTTTGAAGTCAGCGGGGCTCTGCCAGGGCTGCGTCTGTCTTCACGGCCGAGCTGGTGGCAATACACCATTCGGTACTGGAGATAACGCGACGTGCCTGGTTCGGAGACTGGATTGTGATCTATAGCGACTCACAAAATGCCCTGAGTGCTTTCGGGGCATTTGAATCTCCGCATCCCCTGGTTCGCGATATCCGTGACGCCACGGTTTTGGCGAGACGGGCGGATGTTGAGATTATCTTCTGCTGGGTTCCTGGACATGTAGGAATTGCGGGGAATGAGGGCGCCAAAGAGTCCGCGAGGACTCTTCCTCACAGTTACTACATGGCAAGAATACGGGTAGCTCTTCGAACTGCTTGGCAAGGAAGATGGGAGACGGTCGAAGGGAACTTAAAGTTGCGTGCCATTGCGCCGCGACTGTTCCCATGTCCCTATCCCCCAATGCCGCGACGGCTTCAGGTCGCTTTCTGTCGCCTCCGAATCGGACACACTCGTGTGACGCATCGCTATTTGATGGAGCGCTCGCCTGCGCCCTATTGCGACGACTGCGTCGTCCCCCAGACTGTTCAGCACATTCTTGTCGAATGTCCCGGTACCGGGATGGGCGGGGTCGCTACCGCCTGTCCTTTGTACTCGGGATGAGTGCGTGCACATTGACTGGTGGATTTGTTGACTTTTGGGGGAGGCCAGCCTTCTCCCTTTCATTTAACTAGGTTTAGTTATTGTTTTTGTTATTGCTTTTTATTGTTGTTTTCTTTTAAAAAATTTTAAAGTAGCCTAGAACTAGGCTGTTTGTTTACGGCGACTTATGCCTAAGTTGGCAGTCGCCAGATAGCCCCTAAAATTTTTTTTAAAAATGGTTATCCACTCCAAATATCTGACTAGACAACCTGTTGCTGTAAACATACTAACACACTGCAACCTACACGTAGCACACCAAGAGTTTCCTACCAAAACTAGCATCATCTTCTGTGATGTCACAACATTCTCCCCATTATATTTACAGGATAGATTACGCTACGCATTAGTTGCGATCTTCATCATTATACAATATACCTTTAAGTATATATATATACACATATATTCAATTATTCAATACATATTGATGTATCTTAATAAATTACCCCACACCAAGTAGTAGTTACCACCATGAGATAACTACCGGATAGTCTGCTCACCAATTACCTTCAAGTAGTTGCGAAATTCTATTTGTGTTAAAATGAATCTTTACGCCGGCTTGCAGTAACCAAACATTTTTAGTTATATAAATTCCTTTTTTGCTGATGTTCACTCCAACAAAAATGACGCCTTCATGCGATGAAACACAATATCCAATTGGTTATTTTTCAGTTGATGCCCACCCTCAAAAATTTTCATAATATATATATATATATATATATATATATATATATATATATATATATATATATATATATATATATATATATATATATATATATATATATATATATATATATATACATATATATATATATATATATATATATATATATATATATATATATATATATATATATATATATATGTATATATATATATGTATATATATATATATATGTATATATATATGTATATATATATATATATATATATATATATATATATATATATATATATATATATATATATATATATATATTTATATATATATATATATATATATATATATATATATATATATATATTTATATATATATATATATATATTTTTATATATATATATATATATATATATTTTTATATATATATATATATATATTTTTATATATATATATATTTTTTTATATATATATATATTTTTTTATATATATATATATATTTATATATATATATATATTTATATATATATATATATATATATATATATATATATATATATATATATATATATATATATATATATATATATATATATATATATATATATATATATATATATATATTTTTATATATATATATATATTTTTATATATATATATATATATTTTTATATATATATATATATATTTTTTTTTTCTTGTGCAAATTTTTAAATAAGTGCTTTTGTGAGAGGGGGAGTGTTGTTATGCTATTGCAATCCCATCATATTGTATTATATATAATTAACTTAATTTAGAAATGGGGGGGCTTTGCTCCCCATATCTCCAACTTAATGTGGGGGGGGGGTTGCACCCCCCTCTGCTGCAAATTGTAATAGCACTTTTTATATAGGAGTGTTATAGGAGTCAGACTAAGTTATGTGCCCATCAAGAAATGCCTTATGACGGCTTAAGTTACGCTCCTGCATTGTGTTTTTCAGAATATGGCCACCCTCAAATGTTTTGATATATATATATATATATATATATATATATATATATATATATATATATATATATATATATATATATATATATAAATATATATATATATATATATTTATATATATATATATATATATATGAGGGGCGCCAATAAGTTTTGCGAATCAGTAGGGCAAAACAGAGGAAGGCGGATGGCTGTTTGGGGGGGTGTTAGGACAAGTTACGACAATTCAGGACCTGCAACCACACGCTCCTCCCTCGTCTAAGAAGCAGTAGCTGATTACAGATCGTCAGTCACAAATTTTTCAACAATGGAAAAGGTTGAGCACCGCGCAGTAGGTTGAGCACCGCGCAGTGATCAAACTTTTGACCATGGAAGGCAAGAATGCAAAAGAGATCCATGAATGCATGGTTGCAGTGTACACTGACACCGACCCTTCCTATGCAACCATTGCTTGCTAGAATAGGGAGTTCCGCTATGGTCGTGAGTGAGATGACCCCTGTCCAGGACGCCCATCAGACAGGACCAATGAGGACAATGTGGCCTCTCTGGAGAGGATGATCCTCAAAAATCGACCGGGTGAAGGTCGAAGAAATAGACCGAGAACTTGGAATATCACATGGAAGTGCTATCAAGATCATCCACGACAATTTGGCCATGACCAAGATCTCTGCCCATTTGGTCCCCAGAAACCTCACACCCCATGATCGACTTCAACGTCATCAAAGTCCACAAGGCTAGAGTTGCACAAGCTGCCCTGCATGAGTGCGGATTCAAGGAGCTCAACCATCCTCCCTACAGTCCAGATCTGGCCCCTAGCAACTACCTTTTATTCCGCCACTCAAGGCTGCACTGTGTGGATGCCGGTTTGGGAACGATGAAGATGTTCAGCTCGGCGTCCAGGAGTGGATTGAACAGCAGTCGGGAGATTTCTGGTTGTCGGAAATTTAAAGCCTCAGGGACAAGTGGCACAAGTGCATTGAATTCGAGAGTAGTTATATTGAAAACTAATAAAACACTTTTCCTTATATCAGAATTGCAAAACTTATTGACCGCCTCTCATATATATATATATATATATATATATATATATATATAATATATATATATTTATATATATATATTATATATATATATATTATATATTAAAGCGATAATAAATAGTTCTCAAACATTCTAGAGTGATTTACACATGACAGGAATGCTGTAGAACTTTCTAGAAAAATAATCTACTTCATCCACATGAAACAGCGGACCTCAGTCAGTGTCTGAGAGCTGCATGAGGTCATCGTTCAACACTAATTCTAATATGGGGAAAACTAAAGAATTGCCTAAAAGGACCAGAGAACTAATTGTTCAGTTACATAAAAATGGTTTGGGCTCTAGACAAATTTCATCTATGCTAAAAATACCAATCTCAACTATTGGTGACATGCTTCGCCAGTTCATGTCATATCAGTCCACTGTAAGTCTACCACTTTAGCATATCCATCTAAAATTTCAAACTGTGAGGCTAAACATATAGTCTGTAAAGTAAAAAAGAATCTTCAAGTGATTCAATCTGAACATCAGAAAGATTTGGAAGCAGCTGGGACAAATGTATGCAAAAATACAATTAGAGCAGTTCTTAGGAACGAGGGTTTCTATTCTCGCATACCAAGAGGGACACCTTTGTTGAAACCAATTCATGTTAGAAATTGTCTGAATTTTGCCAAGGAACATTTAGAGAAACCTGCAAGTTTTGGGGACCCTATACTATGGTCTGATGAGACGAAGATTGAGTTATTTCGGTGGAATAGTGTTAGTCAAGTTTGGAGGAGGAAGCATAATGGTATGGGGCTGTTTCTCCTCTGCAGGTCCTGGAAGACTCCATATTATTGAAGGGAAAATGAATGCTCTGATGTATCGCAGGATTCTGGATGATAATCTCTTACAGTATGCAGACGACTTAAAGTTGCCAAGAGGATGGACATTCCAGCAGGACAATGATCCAAAACTTACAGCCAATGGCACTGCAGCATGGTTTTAGCAGAAGAATTCAAACTAAAGAATTAGAAATGGGACCCAAGAAATCTAACAGGTCATTTCACCATATACTAACTGGTTTTCATAGATGTATCAGAGACTTTTTGAAACATTCATTTGATATTTTTGCCTTAATTATAGAAATGTTTTACTATTTTTTGCAATATGATACCAATTTGTATTCAACGTGCAAAATACATAAGAAATTCAATTTTCGATTACTTTGCTGTTGTGTAACTATAGTAAATGAACTTATGACCATGTATCGGATATTTGTGCATCCACTGTATATATATATATATATATATATATTTATGTGTGTTTGTGTCTATATTAAAAAAAATTCTTTAATATAGACAATATTTTTCCTGGGCAAATCCCCCCAAAATGCTTCTTCTTTTTTTTTGTTAGGCTATTGCAATTGCATCATATTTATTATATATCATTTTAAGGTAATTCAAAAATGGGAGCTTTTCCCCATACTCCCCACTTAATTATGGAGGTTGCTACTCCCTGATATTTGAAAATAAAATTATAGTATTCATCGGGGGCGATGGGGAATATCGCGCAACTCATAGCCTATGTTCCCTAAATGTTGGCACACCACCTTCATGTGGTGCCCCTGTTTTTTAACTGAGCGTGTGCCCAACGTCTGAACACCAGGCGGGATATCCTGGTTTGGGTACCTGACTAAGGGTACCCACCAACCTTCTGGGGCAGTTGTGTGTATGGACACCAGCACACTTCTGGCCCATATGGTTGTCTTTGCTGTGGCCCTGCAGTTAGTGAATGGCATCACAAGGGCTAGGTGACCTCACACCAACATAAAAGGTGGGTGAGGGGAACCCCATGAGGCGGTTTGATGACCAAACACTGGCATCACTCCGGCATCCCCAAATAACCTTGTGGGGCGACTGTGTGTCTGAACCCCAGCGCACTTTCGGCCCACTTGGTCCTAGTCAGTATGTGTACTCTGTACGAGTCGACGGATGTACCCACTGGGGGGCATCGTCCGCAGGACCGTGCCACGGAGGTAGGTTTGGTTGCCTGGGTCGTTGTTTTGCTTTCGGGAGGTCTTTGCACCGCAGTCCAGTAAAACTCCGTTGTGCGGCTCCGCTGTTTTTGAAACAACAGTGGGAGTCGGGGGGCGGGCTACCCTCTCTGGACTGTATGGGCGCTCTCTGGACTCACGATGGCGATTTGGTACATGCCCTCGGCTCCAGAGACACCACTTATAAAAATAAAAATCATATGGGTAAACTTTCAAAAAACTCATCCCAGAGACCGCCGGCCTCTGGTCACTGTGAAAAAAGCAGAAATCTTCGTCGCTTGGATCCTTTTGGATCAGAAGTAGACGAAGAACTGGATTATGACCGCTTTATAGTACTCAAATCCAGCAACGAACGTTGTCCTCTTAGCAAAGCTGACATCTTTGATGTCTTTGACGACTTCGTAAACAAGTGTGGCGAACCTGCTCAAATGTGGCCGTGCAATGATGGCCCATTGATTGTCGAGGCCAAGTCTAATGAACAGCAAAAGAGAATTTAATCTCTCGAAAAGTTAGCCTCAGTGAATGTATCATCCGCGTCTCACCCGACATTTAATACCTCCAAAGGTGTTATTCGATCGGGTGAACTCATTGAGTATGATATCGACAGGTTGGTGACAAAACTTGCCAATCAGAAAGTAACAAGTGCACATCGCATTTCTAGGTTTGTGAATGGCGCTAGGGTCCCTACCGCCACCATAATCCTAACTTTCAACAGATTGGAACCGCCCAAGTACGTCAAGGCTGGCTACCTTAACATCCCAGTCAAGCCTTACGTCGAAAACCCCCGGCGGTGCTTCCATTGCCAACGCTTTGGCAATGTAAGCAAGTTTTGTAAAAGCGAAAGGATTTGTGTAAACTGCTCAGCAGAATTTCATGGAACACCCTGTTCCAAACAGCCGTGCTGCCCCAATTGTGGCGGAGACCACTCTGCCACATCACAGCAATGCACCTTCTTCCTCTACGAGAGAGAGGTCATTGCTGTTCGAAATAAAAACAGGGTGAGCTATAAAGAGGCTAGACGAAGAGTTAGTGAGACTTACGTTCAGCCTGGCGTGAGCTTCGCGGATGCTCTGCGCACCGCCACGCCAAAGAAAGGGAGAGGCCAGAGACCATCTACAGGCTCTCCTGAACAAACCAGAAGTCCTCCACAACCAAAACCCAGGTCTCCGCACAGAGATGTGCCTCAACAGGTAAGGGGTTCTCCTCACCCTAAACCCGCATCTCCACGCACACCTGAAAAGGTTAAGAGCCCCCCTCGACCGAAACCACGATCAATCGGTAGAGAAAACTCTTCACCAAAATCTAGCCTAGCTTCTGATGGCACAAAGAAGAGGAACCTTCCATCCTCTCCCGATTCACCAAGAGTGGCAAAACACTTTGCCACCGCTCCACAAGACATGGATGTGAATCGGATTGGGCCGCAGGTGGTGTCTATTCCAGCTCTGGACATCCATCCTGCCCCCAAAGAACAGAGAACTACAGCCCCAAAGCGAGTAGTCAGCAACCCACCCCTTGCTGATACTGCTTTGGAACTCCTTCGAGCCCTAAGTGAGAAGGAATCAACCTGTACCCCATCACAGGAAACAGCTGTAGTAGAGGCTGCCCCCTTATCCAAGGAGGAGCCGAACCAACCATCAGATTCCAAGAATCCTTCGCCAGCCGAACAATCGCTGCCACCATCACCAGCCAAGTCCATGTCATCGGCTCACGAAATGACTGATGGAGATGCTCCCACATCTGCTTCTCCAGTCAAGACAGTCATTTCGTATAGCCAGCTAACAAAATTGCCACGCTTAAAAGAAAAGCCGAGAGCTAAATTAACGCTCCCGATGCCTCCAGAGTCATACCCAAAACCGGTAATTGGTATGACCAAAACTACCCCCACGGGTAGTATAAAACCAAAACCTCCTACCCCTAAGGGTAGGATGATTGTCTTAAAGAGGTAAGGATGTATCCAATAATTCATTGGAACATCCAAGGTCTCTTCCCCAAGTGGGAAGAACTCAAGCTCCTGTTTAAGGACTACAATCCTGATTGTATAGCTTTACAGGAAACTTGCTTGGTTGCTCGTAGTGTACCCAATATTCCTGGTTTTGTGGGATACTATAAGAACCCTATAGAACCAATCCATGGTTCTGCTGTGCTCATCAACAGCAGGGTTCCCCAAAACCAGATCGACCTTGCAACAGACCTGCAGGCGGTCGCTGTCCGCTTGTTCTCCCATCGCCACTATACGGTCTGCTCGCTTTACCTCCCTCCTAGTGAGGAAAAAGACACAGCCTCTCTAGCTAGAAAACTAGTAGAGGTAACTAAACAGCTCCCTCCCCCCTTTCTATTGATTGGGGATTTTAATGCTCGACACCCCCTTTGGGGGGACCATGATAAGAACCCTAGGAGAAACATGATTGAGAAATTTCTGGGCGAAAATGATGTCTGCCTTCTAAACGATGGCAGCCATACATCATTTCACATCCAGACGAGCAGCTCTACATGCGTAGACTTGTCCCTCTGTTCACCAAGCTGTAGAGCTGATTTTGACTGGGCAGTGGATCCTGACTTGCGAGGCAGCGATCACTTCCCCATTATTATAGCGCCATGTACAGGTGGCCCCCCTACACCACCTAGTAAAAAATGGAATGCAAAAAAAGCAAACTGGCCTAAATTCAGGCACCTCTCGAGCCATGACGGGTCCTTCCCTCATGAAGATATTGACGTGGCTATCGATGACCTCCTAGTCCACGTCAATAAAGCGGCTAACTCCTCCATCCCGCTCTCCGGCTCAACCGCTCGCGGACCACAAGTTCCCTGGTGGTCGGCTGAATGCTCGAGAGCCGTGACTGAATGTAAAATGGCTTGCCGACGTTACCATCGCTCCCCTACGATGGTAAATAAAATTGCTCGTAACAGAGCAAGGGCAGCACGGCGACGCATCCTTCGACAGGCTCGAAAGACCTCGTTGGAAGGTTACATCGCGTCCATAAGTTGGCAAACGCCTATAGACAAAGTGTGGAAAAGGGTCAAAAAGCTATTGGGCAAATCCAATGGCTTTACAGCTCCCAACATTGTCCAAGCTGGAGAATTGTTGGGGGACTTGTCCCATATTTCCAATGTCTTAGCCAGATCATTTGCTAGCATCTCAAGCCCAGATAATTATGAGATGCAATTCCAGTGCTTTAGGCTCCAACAGGAGCAGCAACCGCTCAACTTTATGGAGCCTAACATGGATAACGAGTCTTACAACCGACTCTTCTCTATCCATGAGCTCCATAATGCACTGAAGCACTGTAGATCCACTGCCCCCGGATCGGATGGCATTTCCTATGATATGATTAGGAATATGCATCCATCCCTTCTCTCTCATTTACTGGACATTTACAACTGGATTTGGATCAAGGGCCGCTTCCCTTCCATGTGGAGAGAGGCCATAGTCCTTCCATTCCGCAAACCAGGAAAGGACGGGACGGAGCCCACCCATTACCGCCCCATTGCTCCCATTGCTCTTACCAGTTGTCCATGTAAAGTGTTTGAGAGAATGGTCAATTTCAGACTCGTCTGGTTTTTGGAGACTCAAAATCTCATATCTCCTTCTCAATCAGGGTTCAGGAAAAAGCAGAGTACGACAGACCTGCTTGTCCGAATGGAGTCACTCGTAAGAAATGCTTTTTCAAAGAAGCAGCACGCCATCGCTGTCTTCTTTGATATTGAGAAAGCATACGATACCACCTGGAGGCGTGGTATTCTTAAACAACTCCATGATTGGGGCCTGCGGGGTTACCTCCCCAGGTTTGTCGAGCAATTTCTGATGCGACGCACACTACGCGTAAGGGTTGGAGGCACCTTATCGGAGCCCATGGACCAAGTTGAGGGTGTGCCACAGGGAAGTATCCTCAGTGTCACCTGCTTCTCTGTGGCCATTAATAGCATTGTTAGAAATCTCCCTCCCGAGATTTCGTCGACGTTATATGTGGATGATCTGGCGCTCATTTGTTCTTCGCCCAGACTCCCATTTATCGTCCGTAAGCTACAGCGAGCTATAAGCACTGTAGCTAAAAATGCTTCCTCCAAGGGTTTCCGCTTTTCCGTAGTAAAGACCAAGGCTGTTCACTTTTATGGGCATAAGTTAGTGACATGGGACCCCCATCATTTGTCGCTATATGGTGTGCCTATAGATTTTGAGCCCCATTTCAAATATCTGGGGGTCATATTTGATTCAAGGCTTTCTTTCCGGCACCATGTGGACGCCTTGAAAAGGTCTTGTTTAAAGAGAATGGACATAATGAAACTGTTGTCTCACACTTCTTGGGGAAGTGATCGACGTACCCTGTGGCTCCTGTATCTAGCATTGGTCCAATCAAAGCTAGACTATGGATCACAGGTGTACTCCTCTGCCTCGCCATCCATTCTCGAAAAACTAAATACTGTGCGTAACCAGGGGTTCTCCCCCTTCCCTATCACAGGCTCAAGTCTAATTTAAACTACCTCCTTAGACTTGAGCAACTGCCGCAGACGCCGGTGTATGAGTGCATGTTCAATACACGGACAGTGGCCTCATACGATAGATCTCCATCTCTGGCTCGCCCCTTTGCTCTGCGTATGGCCGAGCACACTGCGCAACTAAGGGAGTTCTCAGTGATTCCCTTTACCATGCCAAAGACCCCCCCGTGGCTCATACCACCTGTAATGGTATGTAGGGAACTAGCTGATAGGCCCAAGGATCACCACCTGCCTGTAGTATTGAGAGCCATGTATGGCGACCACTCCTCTCAACATCGGCATAGCACTTTTGTGTTCACCGATGGGTCCAAGTCACCGGACAGAGTTGGAGAAGCTGCTGTCTTTCCATCTGAGACAGCATTGGTCCGCCTGCCAAACGCAGCTTCCGCATTCACAGCGGAACTCGTTGCTATGATGGCGGCACTGACTATCATAGCTGGCAGGCCATCTGGTTCCCATACTATCTTTACAGACTCCCTTAGTTCGCTTCAAATGTTGGGTGATGTTGGTTCGAGCCATCCGTTGGTTTCCAAGATCCAGCGGTGGCTCCTACGACTATCGCCCATCCACGAGATATCCTTTTGCTGGGTGCCTAGTCACGTGGGCATCCCAGGCAATGAGAGGGCAGATGCTGCAGCCAAAGAAGCAGCATCACTGGAAACAGCTCCAGTGGCCCCAGTCCTACTCTGCGATGCCTATCCTCTGATCAATGAATACGTGGTCGGCCTATGGCAGAAGAGGTGGAGTGAGCTCCCTCCCACCAAGCTCCACTCCATAAAACCCTCCGTTCACCCATGGCCACGTACAACTAGACATCGTAAAATGGAGGTTGCGCTTGTCCGTCTGAGGATAGGCCATTGCCGGCTCACCCATGAGCATTTAATGAGTGGGCTGCCCCCACCTATGTGCATTCTGTGTGGGGTACAAATATCTGTCCTCCATATATTTGTAGAATGCCCATTGCTAAGGAATCTCAGAAGGACGACTTTTCCCTTCATTACCAGAGAGATGGCCCCCCAGCAGGCTCTGCGGGGCATCTTTTCTGAGACCCATTGCTTCTTTGACGTGACTAGGATACTAACCTTCCTAAAAGAAAGCAATCTTTTAAACAAAATTTAAAATAGTTTTATATATTTATTGTTGATCTATTCATAGTTTATGTTTTTACATTTTGTTGAATTTTTTAATAGTCTATTTTTTGTTAAAAGATTTTAACTCAACTGACTTAATATTGCCTATTAAACTAATTTTGGTCCCAAGGACATTTCTGCTTTTTTATGTATTTTAATATGGCAATATTTTAAAAATAATAATTTTAAATTCACTGCCAATAAGTGAATTTGGCTGCGAGATAGTCCATCTGGGCTACGCAGCTTTTAAATTTTCAATGCACTATTCATTCATTATAGTATTCATCAGTCATTAGATTCAAATTCAAAGGTGATTGCCAGCTGTCATTAAGCCTCTAGTCTTCTAGCTACTCTTCAAGTTAATAAATGGAGAAACAGTTATGGACAGTGCTCGCAGGTTAATAAATGTGTACAAGTATTCTTGTGGACTTGTGGTAGAGGATTCAATGACTTTTTTATTTTAACGGTGAAGAACGGGGTAAGCTTCAGAATAGAGAAAAATTCGCTTGACTGAGGCTTGAGATTAGGTATGGTGGGCTTAAAGGATCAATATGGATTATCTGTCGCATGAAAATCACAAATGGAGGAATTTCTTAATTCTTTATTAGGTCGTAAAACTTGGATAGCTTCAGCATAACAAGAATTTGAGACAGGTGTGTAGTGTGTTCAAGCATGCCTATTACTTCATGACGTCTCTCTGACTCCCTGGCTCTTACTGACTTTTGATGGAATCTTTTCTTTCTCCTTTCTCAATCATTCTGTCCTCTTTCTTCCTTATGTGTGTGAGAGTTTGGCGGTATATATTTGTGTTGGAAACATTGGGTGTGGCCTATTATTATCCAATAATGTTATTTGGGTGGAGCCTATTCCACTCCCTGTTAATTCGTGTCCATGGAAATAGAGATTTGTTTTGCCAAAATACCAAAGATGTGACTTTGCATTTTGCAATTCTTCATTATTAGATAATAGCTGCTACTATCATGTTTTCTGTTCTGTAACTGCTCCCTAGCTTTTTTAAACAGCTGACCTATCAGGGCTATGGGAACCACCAAGGTGCGTTTCCCTTACTGTGTGTGTTCATGTGCATAGTTTGTTGCTGTGTGAATGTCTCAAATTCATTCTTCCCGCCTCAAGCAAAATACATATAATTACTTACACTTATACTATAAGTATTTCGCTCTATTCTCATGGGTTCATTATTACTACATAGTATATTATTTCTGTGATTAATACTTGTGCCCACTTTTAGGCTTTCATAGGTCCAACAGTTTTTCTACCACGTTGCATGACTTTAGACATATAAGCCTCACCCCTGAATACTATTTAAATCAATCATATTTTCTTTAAAATTGATTAATATGAAATGTCCATATCATATTTTAATTCAGAAAAAAAAATCCCTTTAAAATGATATATAATACAATATGATATGATTTCAACTAACAATGTTGCTTCCAAGATGGTGGGCAATCAATTTTTCATCCTAACATCATAATTAAAAATTTGCCCGCATTAAGTAGTGAAAGTGCTATATAGAGTATATCTACAATATAGTCTATATAACATTTGCATATTTAAAAAAAATAAGAGATATTTATAACAAAGCGCCCACCAATATTGATGGCGAGCATATTCCAAAATTTAACAAATGTTAATATTAGTAAACTTTTTTTAGTCCTGAATGAAGATGTAGTAGCAATACCAAAAGTAAAGTTAAATATTCAGAATATCTCTACCACAATCTTTTGGTCATAAAATGTATTTTTCTGATATTTTTAGGCTTACCATTGAGTTAGCTTTATATTTGCATGAACAGTATTGTTCCTCTAATTATACTTACAAAGTAACTTAAGACTTGAAAATAAAAGTTAAATAGTTGCTCAGTGTTGGTGCATAAAATAAATCCATTTGCAATCAATGAAATTGGTTTCCCTGACTTTTTTTGTAGAAAAAGTCAAATTTTGGAAAATCAATAATAGTTCTGCCAGGCCTGTAGAACCACAAAAGGTTTTTTGATCACTGGTTGGTGTCAAAACATAATACTACCTGATACCTTCCCCCAATGAAGCCTGGCCATTGTTGCCTTTGGGCTTGCTAAAAATTGTGCTTCTAATAATCTTTATGTTCATTTCATTATCTGGCAAGCGATATTATCCACAATGTAAGGGATAGATGTTGCCACTTACATGATAACTGGTTAATAAATACTTTTAAAAATTATGGATGTACTTTATCTGGACCCATAGCTGAAAAAGAATTGGGTTGAGTGACCATTGAAGCAACAGATAGCTGAGTAAGAAGTTATATCAGTATGATATTGGGGTCCACTGTTTATTTTTTTTTTATTTTTTTTTTTTTAGGATATAAATCTTAAATCTAGGACCTATTAAAGATCATAGCACAAACATTTATTTTCCAAATAAGCGTGATTTTTAAAAATTTTAAAAGCCCATCTGGCGACTGCCTACTAGGGTAAAAGTCGCTGTACTCACAATGCAGCCTAATACTAGGCTAGATTAAAAAACAAATAGCATGCAAATAAAAAATAAAGATAAAAAAGCAACAAAGGCTAAGACACAATCTAAAAAAAGGAACAACAACAAATAAAAACATAAAATAAGATGTGCAAAAAGGCAGCAAGATTTTTGACATTTGGAATTGACCTCTGTTTAATAGAATGGTTGAATATTTGTCTCTTTTGGCTCTATTTGCATGTTTGATGTGTTGACTATGCCAGAGTAAGATTTCATCGGCTGTACAGCCTTTTATACCATTTCTACAGTGAATTATGGCTGGATGACATGTTTTGAGGCTGTATAAGTACTTGTTTATGGTCCATTTCTGAACCTGTGTTAAAATTGCTAATTTTTTATTAGTACTGTATGAGGGTATTTGTTTGTTTGCTTAAATTATATTTGTTCACATTTTAGATTTGAGTAGATAGCTTCATAACATTTTTGTTCATCAGTGTTTGACTTGGCTAGTCATTTAACCTTTAGTTTTTGAAGTCAGTATATTTTTTTCAACAATAAACCATGTTAGATTAAAATATTTTTTGCAGGCATATCAAAGCTTATTTTCCTATATCTATTTTTATTTGATATTTCATTAAGAAGCAGAACTAAGTTCATTTTGAAATTATGAGAAATAATTTTTAAAAGTTAGCCATAATTATTTATATTCCAGGTAGTATATAATTTTTATAACTTTGTACTGATTTTGTTTCTTCATCGACTATGGGGAATGCTAAAGGTAATTATACATCTGCTAGTTAAATAGTGGATAGCATCATTAGTAGACTGAAGAAAAGAGAGAGGTTTCTCTTTCTAGGTAATATCTTGTCTAAAACTCAACCCTTGGAGGTTGAATTTTATTCTTCCAGCATAGGATATTTTTTTCATCTTAGTGAAATATGTGCTTGATTATTATTTATTTAGCCCCATTTTTAGTCTAGATTTAACTAGTTTTCTTAATGTATTTATTTTGAAAGAGTTTAAGATTTAATTAGTTGATCATAAGACTTGAAATCATTCATCTTAATGTGGTTTGTTTGATGATTAATTGAGTCCTCATTTCATCCAGATTTCACTATATTCATTTTCATAATATATTTATATAGTAAGAGTTTATTTTAGACTTAATTTATTTAGTTGTCAAATTATTGACTCAATCAGCCATCTTTTTCCTACCTAACTAAAGCTTTCACTACCAATTTTTTTAGCCATTTCCCATTGTCATTGGTCACTTTTGAGATCAGAAATTTTCATTGATCATTAATTAATTTCCAGAGTATCTTTCTAAATGATGTCTGTTCAAGATGCCCTATGCTTTTTGCCTAATTCATTTTAAATTATGAGATCTTAACTTTATTTTATGTGTACTTTTTCTGAATAGTTAGTGTGATGTAGTAGATATTCGATATTCCATTAGTGCTTTCTCTGAAAGTTCCTAATTCTTTTAACTCAACCAATAGTGATTCATTTTAGTGTGAAAAAAAGCATAGGAATTATTGCATATTTTTTTCCAAAGATGATGATATCCAGTATTTTGTTTCAATCTGAAACAGAACATTAATTAGTTATATTGTTATCATTTTTGCTGTATATACCACTAAATTTAAAGAGTTGTTACATTACTTGTTGGAAAAGTGGAGAAATATATTTTATAATCAGACAAATATTTAGTCGGATAGGATTGTTGAGACGGTACAAACATATTCAACTGATATTGAATATAATAGGGTACTACTAATTATTGAACTTGTTAATATTTTTTTTCAGTTGATAATGACATTAAACTAAAGTATCTTAGTTTAATTACACTAACAGTTCAAAATTCTGCTGTTGCATTAAGTATGCGGTATGCAAGAACAAGACCAGGGGATATGTTTATTGCATCAACTGGTAAGTTGGCCACTTAATTATTTAAAAAATATTCATGTTGGATTAGTAAACACGATTGCTCCATAGTCATTATAGTATATATTTGGGGGAAAATGGCCTATTGGCCTTTCGCCTATTATGAGGGGCAGTCAATAAGTTTTGCAATTCGGATATAAGGAAACCGGATATGAGGAAAAGTGTTTTATTATTTTTCATATAACTACCCTCAACTTCAATGCACCTGCGCCACTTGTCCCTGAGGCTTCGAATTCCCGACAACCAGAAATCTCCTCACTGCTGTTTAATCCACTCCTGGATGGCAAGCTGGACATCTTCATCATCCCCAAACTGGCATCCACACAGTGCAGCCTTGAGCTGGTGGAATAAAAAGTAGTTGCTAGGGGCCAGATCTGGATTGTAGGGGGGATGGTTGTGCTCCTCGAATCCGCATTCATGCAGGGCAGCTTGTGCAACTCTGGCCTTGCGGACTTTGATGGCGTTGAAGTCGATCATGGGGCGTGAGGTTTCTAGGAACCCAATGGGCAGAGACCTTGGTCATGGGCAAATTGTTGTGGATGATGCTGATAGCACTTCCATGTGATATTCCAAGTTATCGATTTCTTCGACCTTTACCCGTCGATTTTCAAGGATCCTCCTCTCCACACGGGCCACATTGTCCTCGTTGGTCACATCTGATGGGCATCCTGGATGGGGGTCATCTTCAAGGGACTCATGACCATGGTGGAACTTCCTATTTCAGCGAGCAATGGTTGCATAGGAAGGGGCGGTGTTGGTGCACACTGCAACCATGCGTTCATGGATCTCTTTTGGATTCTTGCCTTCCTTGGTCAAAAATTTATCACTGAATGGGGCTCAACCTTCTTCATTGTTGAAAGTTTTGTGACTGACGATCTGCGATCAGCTACTGCTTCTTAAATAGACGAGGCAGGAGTGTGCGGCTGCAGGTCCTGACTTGTCATAACTTGTCCTAACACCCCCAAAAATGGCCATCCCCCTTCCTCTGTTTTGCCCTACCGATTTGCAAAACTTATTGACCGCCCCTTGTAGTTATATTCAGGTTAGGTAAAGGAGGATCGACAAGAATAAAAAATTGAAAATATAACTGCTTTTTATCAAAATATACATAGTGCTTTGGTAGTCAACTTTTTATATTATAATAATATTTTTGAAGAATTAATATATACTGACCTTGCCATATTTTTCTTTTGTTTTTTTCTATGCCAAAAAATTTTTTTTTCTGAGAAATGGAAAATTGCATGACCTTGCCTATTTCGGACAGTTGTGTCTATTGTACTGTATTGTTGGGAGGTAGTGTGTAACAATCTGTATGTGTGTGTGTGCTGTCTCTACTGTGGTTAACATGTGAGTAGAGAGGAGAAAATGAGGGAGTGAACTGAGGCTGCAGACTTCTTATTCCTGGGTATTTGTGGGTTTGCGTGTGAGTAATTGTCTTTTCTTGTATAGAATTGGGCACAACATATTTAGGTACATGTCAATGGGGAGTATTTTATTTGTGTAAAGGTGATTTATTGGGGTTGATTGGGTACATTATATGAGTATGCAGAGTTTTATGTGAGTTGGAGTTTGTCAGCATTCCATGCCAAGCTGGGAAATCATAGTTAACTCATAAATGGATGAATTTATGGTGTGGTATGTTTTTATTCTCCTGTTGGAACCAGTAAGTACATACAGTGCATTTTTTTAGGTCTTGTTGCAGGTTTTGGTTGCATGTTACAAGGTCATGTATGTGTCCAAAGTGAGGCATAGTATTGTTTTTTTTTTGTCTGTATCATATGTATGTTATATGAGATAGGATGAATTAGTCTCTAGTGAAAATAGCTGTTCTTTAAGTTATCAACCATTACATTTCTTACATTTCATTTGATAACCAAGTGGCAACCAGAATTTTCACTTCTTTTACAACAAGACTTCATTAAGTCATTATAAGCATTGGCTTAGAAATGATTTTCACTTACAGGGTGGGGATGGTATTTGTTTGCAATTTTGCTCATATTTTTTTTTCCTTCATTGTCAGATTTTTTCTTCTTAAAAGCATTAGCCATTTTTGGCAGAATAATTGACTATGGAAAATTTTTGACCCCACCCCTCCCACCTTCAATTTGTGAAAGAGGCATGAGTCCTCTTTGGAGTCCATGCTGGAAGGCAAACAAGATTTTAGAGTTCCTCAATATCAGCAGAATGGTAGTGAAAAGGGTCAAAAAGTAGCTAGAAGATTCGGGATTTGACTATGAGATGACAACTACTAATGCTGGAATCAGTTGCTGAAATCAAAGAAATTATCGACAATGATCCCAGAAAGTCAATGCATGTCATTTCAAGGGAGAAAAGGTGTGGATGAAAAGCTCATCAAACTGGTGGTGCATAAGGACATTCACTACTTTTCATACAATTTCTACCAAGGAGATGCATTAAAATGACATAAGTACACCAAGAAGCTGATCAAAAAGTTCAAATACCTATTGGAGCCAGACACATGCTGTGATTCTTCTCTGACAAGAATTATTTCTGCCAAGACCAGAAGATTAACTCTAAGAACAACAGGTAGCTGCTCACTGTGGCACCCATGGATGTGACAAGAGTTATGTAGAGGAACTTTCCTGCCATGATCATGGTCTTCAGTCTCATCAGCAGTGAAGGTGATGTCATGCCAATGTTTGACCGGGTAGCTGCAGGGAAGCCTTATATGTGGTAACAAGACTGCACCCTGCCAGATCACAGATCAACTGGAAGACTCAGGACTGTTTGTTGGAGAACTACTTTGATCACACTGCACCTGACATTTGGCCTCACAACTCACCTGACTGCAACCCCCTCAACTTCTTTGTATGGAGTCTAGTGGAATGAGAGAGCAACAAACCCACCTACAACATGGCGGATGATCAGAGAGACAGGATTACCAGACCCTTTGGGGCATAAAAATTTAGAGAAGTGATGAAGGCCTGTGGCCTTTTCAAGGTTGCTTGGAGGCTGTCATCAAGTTAGATTGACAGAACATGTCATGAAGCCAAACTCACCCAAATTTCACAAATGTAACTAAAAAAATACAAACCTATATTTTTTCCTGAGATAGTCATCATGTGAATGAATACCATCCCCACTCTGTATATACATCAAGTAGCTTTTAAATTTGGAGAACCATTGAATGTTCACAAATTGTGAATCTGTGTTGGAAAATTAGCAAAAAGTTGCATGAAATTACCTACCTTGTAAGTTCATCATGCAGAAGTAACAATCCATCGCATGATCCTTTCCTTCACTCCACACCATAGGTATACTAAAAGGTAATTAATGCCTTAACCTTGCTCCATCATCTAAAGTATGTATTTGGCACATGTTCTGCGGCATATGTAAAGAGCAAAATCCTTATCTCAATCTCCCATCTCTATGTATACATAGGCATGATAGCAGGTCTTTACAAATGCTGTGATTTTCGATTGAGCAACCAATTGGGGTCATTTTTTTATTTTCTATACATGTTACTGTGAATTTTAAAATAATGAATTACTCTAATCTTGCGATACGCAGTTCTCTGCTAACTTTTTAATAAAAATCTAAGATTATGAAAGAAAGCTTACTGAAAAACAGAGTAATTACAGCATTTACATAAAATGTGTTGTAGAAAAAAAAAATTAAGACCTGATCCGTAAAGATGGGATATAGATTTAAATTCAGGGCAAAAATTTCATATAGAATCATTTAAAACATCATAAATATAAAAAATCAAGCATACTAGTGTAATGAAATTGCCTCAAAACAAACCTAGTTTCACTATAGTTTAGTTTTCATCCCTTGATTTCACCAGACCTACATCTTTATAATACTTTTTATACTACCTTTATCATCACTTCTTTTACATCATCAATTTATTCTTTTTTATATGTGGAAACCGATCTTTCTCCCTGTTCCAGTGTCAGCTGATAGTCAATGAAGGTGGTTAAATGTAAATGTACTGGTGTGAAGAAGCTGTTTGGAAAGACACGCTCTTGTATAATAAGACTACAAATGCATTTGACTAACTTTGGTTCATGAGTTTTGCTGATGCTGATTTACTCTCAGTTGCTATTTTACTTCATTTGTTTTTGCATTCTTGGGTATGCAATTGGGCATGGCCTGGAGAGTTGAATGCCCTTCCTATCACAAGTGCATTGAGCAGTCTCTTTAAATTTTTTAGTCTATGTAGCTTCCATACACTTTCATTTTTTTTATGAACCTTGTGTGGGGGTTTCCTATGCCACTGCCGAGTTATGTGCAATATAGTTATGAAGGAAACAAATGTTAGTTCATTGACTTTTTTCCCAAAGTTATTTTTATATAAAATGTTCAGAATTTATCGACCTTACATTTGTATGTTTTTTAAGGGTTTTTGAACTGATTTACACTTTTTTAGGGCTTTTTTCAGTGAATACCTACAGTATAATGTGTATTTCCCACTACACGCTGCTCCAGCATTCTACAAAGGGAACCCAATTTGGGTCTTCTTTTTGTTAATAGCACCGGTAACCTGGGCTTTATTCCTCTTCACTTAGAATTACTAATGTGGTTTGTTATTTACTTATGTTGTCCTTGGCTTAAGATTATTCCCCATGGCCAGCTATCTCAATCAACTCTGCTGACCGGATAGGATTCTCTCAAAAGAAATGTCACTCAATGTATTTGCAGATTTAGTCTAAATTCTGCAATTGTTGGATTTGTTATGAATCTGTGTTGAGCTGTCTGATTCCTGGTGATTGTGGATGCAAATTTCTTTCTCAGTCTGTTTTTTCAGTCTTGAATGGTGACTGCATTGGAGCCATCCTGAGATGACTGTGCATAGTGTAGAAGGGATATTATATTTCCTAAATTTCATTTATAACTTGCTTAATTGTTCTTCATTCAATTTATGCCTAACTGAGGAATACATTGGTAATGAAGTAATATCAAGTTTCATTAAAATGTCTTTGTCTTAAGAGAAGATTAAAACAACTTAAATTGCATATACTGGAATTACTTGTTTCATCATTAATGTATTTTTGCTCTCTTTTCCTTCATCATTTTGTCTAATTTGGTCATATTTAAAATCATGTTATATATTTACTATTGTCAAATTAATAAATTTCATATTCTTTTTAGCGGTAGTTTCGGCTGAGTTTGTCAAATTATTAGCTTCTCTTTATCTTGTGTTCCATGATGCTGGATCTTTTCAGGTTTGTGAATCATTTTTATTTTACTATTCCATTTTCCATTTTTTAAGTTTTTAGGGTGAAATATTCATGGCATTATCCTTTATACCTAATTACAAATGAAATTTTTAATAATTTTATAACCTGATAATCCAGAGTTAAAGTAGGGTGTTAAAGAATTGAACTATTGGGCTAATTCATCAATATAGAAGACTGTAAGGTGATTGTTTTTCAGCAACTTATTAGCATATTGCAAGTACAAATATGGAAGCAGAAACTGGACACCTTAAAAGTAGCTGTGCCTTCTTTCATTTATTTGATTCAAAATAATCTTCTATATGTGTCAGCTGCAAATCTTGATGCTGCTACATATCAGGTATTGAATTTGCAGTTTTACAATGATTTTTCACAAATAAAAGTTATAGTAGTATGATTTCAAAGTTTGTAACAGCATTCAATGATTGGTAAAGTTTTGAATCTTGTGTTACTTTTTGCAGGTTACTTACCAGATGAAAATCCTTACCACAGCTATGTTTGCTGTATTGATACTAAGTAAAAAGTTGAGACTCCTGCAGTGGTTTGCCTTAGTTCTTTTGACAATTGGTGTTGCATTGGTACAGCTAGCTAACACAGGGGGTGAGAATGTAACCATACAAGAGCAAAATCGCCTGTTGGGTTGTGTTGCTGCCCTTGGTGCATGTTGCTGTTCCGGTTTTGCTGGGATCTATTTCGAGAAGATCCTCAAAGGCTCTGAGATCTCCATTTGGGTTAGAAATGTGCAGCTTTCACTCCTATCATTGCCATTAGGGGTATTGACAGCGCTTGCCAGTGACTGGACAAGTATTATGCAGAATGGATTCTTCTATGCCTATGATGGTTATGTTGTCTATCTCGTGGTGCTGAATGCTGTCGGTGGGCTGCTCGTCGCTATGGTTGTCAAATATGCAGACAATATTTTAAAAGGATTTGCTACATCACTAGCAATCATCCTTTCAACTCTGTTCTCCATGTTTATCTTCAATTTTGTTATTTCCATCCAATTCATCGTAGGAACCATCTTGGTAATGACTTCCGTCTTCTTCTATTCTCATGAACCCAAGACCAAGTCCATCATTGGCTCGACTCTACAAAAGGTATAAAGGCTACTGAAACTATCACCAGATTATTACAAAACTAAATAATAAATGTTAATAATTATAACTAATTATTTGAAGATTAACTTTGTGCTTAATGGCCTCATAAAATAGCACAGATCAGTGGTGAACCACCTACCTACCAAATTATTATTTATTAACTTTATGCCTTGTTTTCTAATGTATTTTTGAGCTTACAAAGTTATTTTTATATTTTCTATTTCTATCGCTGCATCTAGATACCCATTGGTACTTTCATTGCCTTAGTATATGCCAGGTTTTGGTTTGTGCCAACTAATTTATTTTTGATGCCTGAGTGAAAAATTTTGTTTGCAAGGGATAGGTCACATTCAAAGACCTAATAAACATGGAATGTTTTCTGAGGGTAAAGAAAACTAATTGGTTGCAGTACATTTTTTGGTAGCTTGTTAAAATTATTTGATATGTGTGCCATTTCAGTAGTTATGACAATGAAATGTTGCAAAGGTTGTGGACTAAATTCTATTACTAAGAATTCTTGTACAAAGTTATTTCTCAAAAGTAATCTATCCATATTTTGTTCCTTTTATGTGATGCTGGGGCCATGAATTGGTTCTTCTTGCCTGTTAAATGGAATTTCTCTTGGCCAATTTTGCTAACTTTTTTTTTTTAAACCATTCTCTATGCTTATTAATTATGCCTGTTCCAAAATCCATGAAGGAGAAATAGTTTTACTAGAATCCAAATTGGTTATCTTAACCCTGCCCAATAACTAGGTGTTGGTACAAATCGCTGCTATTGGATGGAAAAAAACATCCAAGCATTTAGAGTGTATATTAGTAGATAGAATAGGTTGTCTTAAGGTAGGTCAGGGTCACTAATATCATGACTGGATTCAGGGTCTTTGAACATGTTCAACTCTATATAGTGCATCTGATACCATGGTGATGATATTCTCTCTCTCCCATATTAGAGCCAAGTAGTCATCCTCAATCACTTTTTTACTTTCCTTACTGTGTTGCCCCCAGATTTTCATCAGTAGATGAGGTTATTGTAAAAAAAATGTTCTGAGGTGATCAAGGGAAGTGTCAAAAGGATGAGATTAGTAGAGGTTTGGGGTTGCTTCAGGGGGTATTTATTTGTTTTGGCTGTAAATGAGCCAGAGTGGACATGGATGAGTGAATGCCAGATGGGATTCTTTGGAATCAGCTATTGGGTGTTAGTTTTGAAGTGCTATGTAGGTGAAGTGGGTATGTTTATATTCTGGTTCTGTGTGTGTGTGTGTGTGTGTGTGTATTGGGGTGGGAGAATCACTAATAATAGGGTATAGTGGGAGGTGGAGTTAAATATTTGGGGATAGGAATTGAGTGTGGGGGTAGTGGATGTGGGGTGAGGAGCAGCTTGTTAAAAACTGCATTGCATGCCTATCATGTTTAGGTGGTCCTTGATTGGAAGAATTTGGGTCTCCTTGAGTCCTTGTGGAAGTGGTGTATAGGGATGGGTGTGGTGTGGAAAGTACTGTTTATATCTTGTGTAGGTTTCCTTTAGATATGGTTGGTCTCCAGGCTGGGGATGCATAATATAGGGCGATGAGGATAAACTGTGTATAGTATGCTCAGTTTCTCAATGTTAACCCAATTTGGTGTTTTATTATGTTCCGAGGGGGTTGAGTTTGGATATGGTATTTTAGGTAAAGTTGTTTGTGTTGGTAGTAAAAGTCATTTGGGGGTCTAGGATGATACCAATTATTGTGGTGTTAGAGTGGAATAGGTTGCCTATGATGCATGGGTGGAGGTTTAATTCACATTTATTGAGGGGTAGAGTGAGTGTTAATATTATAGACCAGTTTTTCAGGTGTTGCAGTTACATGTTTAGGTTTCTGAAGGTTGTGCTTGCATACGGAGGTAGATTTGGATGTAATGGGTAGGTCATCCAACTAGATGCTTAGGCAGTGATTGGGTATGAGTGAGGTGTCTTGCATAAAAAGATTGAATGAGAGAGAGAGGGTGGTCTCCTGAATGACCCCATTGCAAAGTTTTTGAGGACTTGGCCATGTCTGATGGAGAGGAAATTTGCTATCCATTTCTTGACATTGTAGTGAATATCTATAAAATTTTCTATGAGGATGGAGCATGGGACAATGTCAAAGGCTTTGCTGATGTTTATTGTGGCCATGACTACATAATGGGGAACAATTTGGGTGAAATGTTTTTTAAGAAAAGTTTTGTTATGGTTGTTAGCATTTTTCTTTGAAACTAGATTTTGAGTGCGAGAGGTGAAATAGGTTTAATTCTTTTGAAGATTAGGTTTTCTAGTGTTTTGGAAATGGTTGAGAAGAGCGAGATGGATCTGTAAGAACTGAAGAGGTAGAGGTGTTTGTTTGATTGATGATAGGAACCAGGCAGGTTTCCGGAAGGGAATGATGTTGTGCAACCATAAGTGGTTGAAGATGTTTGTGAGTGTAGTTATGGATATGGGGCCAAGATATTTTAAGTGGATGTTTGTGATGTGGTCTGGGCCTTCAGTGTGCGAGTTTCTGAAAGATTTGATCGTGAGTGCAGTGTCTATGAAGTTGAAGGGTGGTTGGAGTATGTGGTTTGTGGGTGATTTGGCCATGTTTTTGTTTGAGCTATAGATAGGTTGGGTTAGTTGGTGAAGTTGATGAATTGGGAGGTGGTCAGAGTACAGTGTGGAAAGTTTGCTAGGTGGTTTTACTGTAGTAGTGTTGAGAGTAGATGGTATTATCAGAGGAAGTGGGGTTGTGATTGTGTTAAGGGTTTTCTTGTATGTTGGTTTCTGTTATGCTTATCAAGGGTAGTTGTTCTGTAATGGCTGTGCCTCTTGGTGTGTAGGGCTGGCTGTGTGGTTTGTCAGGTAAGGTGATGGGCATTGCATCCTCCTAAGAAGAGGTCCAGGACTCCAAAGAGTCGGGCCGAGGCTAGCTTGTGAGAAATCTGTTGGTCAGTGTTGGCAAAAGGTTGGTGGCATTCAAATGTTGATTGTATGTGATTTAATGGCTATTAATTGTTTTGTAGGAGGGCTTCTTTGTCTGGCAGAGTTTAAGAATGAGATGTTCTTATAGTAAGGTAAGAATGCTGTAGTGCATTTGGTTGTGGAAATGTGCATATTAAAATTTAAATTGTTTGCAACCCTTCCTACCTGTCACACACTTACATACACATTTTTATATTTCAAACATAAATGAAAAAAAAACATTATCAAGCCAAATATTAACTATTTTCAAGAGTTTCATTGCTTAAATATGCACTTATGTGTAGCCAAGAATTGTAGTGTTAAGGATTATCCACACTACCACATCTCGTGAAAAAACTTAGTCCTCAAAGAAAAGGACTTAGATTAACTTACTCAAAATTTTTACAATTTTCATGCTGTACACAGTTTTCTCCTCTCCTCTTCTATTATAACATCCACTGTATTTTTCAATTAAACTTTAATACTTTTTTCTTGATTTGGTTACATTTAAGATAAATTGATCTATTTTCATAGATTCATTCTTCTGCTTTTTTTTGTCAATAAAATTAATGGCATGTTTACTATGCCTCGGCTATGACAAGGAAATATAATAATTTGCAGTGCTTTAAATTGAGCTTCAGGTTTATCATTTATTAAATTCCACAGAATTGTGTAAAATATAATAATATCGCTATTCCAATCAATCATCTTTTATATAATTTTCAGCTTCAAAATTGTGTTTTTGACAGTTTAAAGTTTCTGATATGGTCAGTTTTATAATTCTAGCTCAAATGAGGTTCTGAATGGTCTGCTCTCTGATAATCCTTCTGGATTCTTTCAACATGGTTAATAAAATGTTCTTAGGATGAGCAAAGTAGGAATTATTTCACAGTGCCTTTGCCATAATTTCCTTCTGAGCTTTGTTTGAACTTCTGATTACCTCCATCATATACTGGAATTTATGTGCTCCATCACTCTTATCTTTGGATAGGATTTAATCAAAAACCAACTTGGAGCATAAGCTTCCATTAAAATTTTTATGATATCTATTAAGGCTTTTAGTGGGACTTTCTGCTGAAACGTAAAGCTAAAGCATTCTATTTGTGCATTTCAACCATCTTTCATTTATACATTTTTGATCTGAACACAAAGTATCAACTAGCTCAGCTGACATTTCAATATTTTTACTATTGATTGGAATAAATTTAACAATATTCAATTTTGTCAGATCATATTTATTTTATTTCAAATAGATCCTTTCAACATGTTTGTTCCTGTAGTTTTTCCAGCTTTTGTTTCAAAGATGTCAAAAAGGAAGCTCATTTGTATGTAAAGACAAATGCGCCACTGCAGAAGTTTATCAAGATACATTTCAATTAATTTAATACTTCTACCAATCTATCCAATATTTACTGGTGTGGCATCACAATGTTTTTAAGGATTATTGATTAACTGAATTGACTAAAAATGTGATAATTTTTTCTGCACTGCAACTAGTGTTTCTATTATCAAGAGTTAATTAGTCCATGTCAAAATCTGCATATTTAACTATAACAATCTTGTCTTTCATTGTTTCATCACTTCCATCAAATCCAATACCTTCAAGGTGTACAATTTCAGATTTCATTTTTATAACATTCATCTTGCTAATCTGTTTTCTTTTCCTTTCAACTTTTTTTTTCTTACACAACATATTAGATTTTTCTAAAAATCAGCATCTTTTAAAACTGTATTTATATACAGCTGCAGTACCTCTATGCTTTACCCTCTATTTGTCTGCTATATTAGCTAAATTTTCTTAAGTGCATTTGTTCTGGTGATTTTCCATTGGTTGGAATCATGCATAAAGTCTGATATCGTGGATGTTCTCTTCAAATTCAGCAACACTTCAGTATATTCAAATGCGCCTTGTTGACTCATTGATGCAATGTTCATATCTAGGTGCATTTTTTTCTTCCCTTTTTCTGTTTTGCCTACTTTCTGAACTTCTTTTTTCATCAGATGTTTCCTTGTCAGTAGGTCCTAACTGGTTTGTTGTTTTTTCTGTTGTATAAAACTTTCCCAATCAATCATAGGTATTTTAATATTGTATCTACAATCTTTATGCTTATTTTTTTTGTCATTACACAAACAAGTGAAGATATCGGTTATCTCTTTAGTGGAACTTTATTTCTGGCTGGACATTTTTATTTATTAATATGTATTTTATTAAACTTGTATTATTTATAGAAGCCATAATGTAAATAATCTGAAAAATAAATTAATCAATTTATTTGATTATAATTAGTAATGATTTCAATTTTCCTTAATGAGCTATAGAATTGTTTTTACCCTTATATATATATATTTTTTGCTTCTGCATACATTTTTATACCTGTATTATATAACTCTTTGCCTCTACATATCTTTTTTATACACATTATATAACTTTTTGCTTATAAAATTTTGCAAACAACTTTTTGTGTTTACTTTTAAAGTGCCTAAATAATTTTATTAATATAAAATTTCTATATATATTTAACCATGTTAGCACATCATACATTTGTATCCAAGTCTTAATAAATGCACTAAATTAGGGTGGGGTTGCAAGGGGTAGGGGTAGTCAAATGCTTTTAATATTTATATGTTATAATGACACTTATCTCAGCTTTTTGTGGAATAAAAAAAACACCCCTTTTTATCTCTCCCTCCTCCCTAGTGTGTATTTGTTTAGAGTTATTAAGTGGTGGCATTTGTTGCACAAGGAGCAAAGGACAGGCCTGCAAACAGTGGACTTGTAAGTCACAGGTAGGACTTGCATTTGTGTGGAGGGTAGGGCATACTTATGTTCTATTTCCAGCTTAGGTGAGAGGGAGACTGGTGGTTGTCTAGATAATAATATTCAGAAGGAAAAAGTTAGATGTATAGGAAGAGCAGAGAAGAGGTAAATACCCAGGGCTTGTCAACACTGGGCAACTACCTGAGGTTGCATTTCTTCACATGAATGTGGCATTTTCTGGCACATGCACCACTGGTCATATGGTACCCTTACTCTGGTTGTCGGTAGCACACAGTGCCCACAAAGTGCCATTGGTGTGAATTAATGCCACTACAATTCACCCCATATGGTTCTTCTAGACCAGGTCCCGCCTTGTACCTATATTGTATTTGTATTCTCTTGTTTGGGGCTTCCTTTCTTCCCTCTTATATGTTCTATGGTATCTATTGGAGGTTTGGACATGGTTCAAAAGATGGTTTTAGTTCATTCCAAGGTACTTTAAGACAACTTATTCAATTTTTTCCTCTTTTCTTTTGAATTCTTTCTCCTTACCTTTCTTTTCCATCATATGGTGTGTCAGTCATTGGGCAGCGGGCATTTGTTAAAGTGAAATAATTAATCTGTTTTTTTTTAAATTATTTGGTTCAATTAAGGTATTTTTCTACCAAAGATTGATGAAACATTTTATCGCATTAATTATTAAGTGAAATTAGTCTTAACTGTTGCTGTCCATTATGAGAACACTCTTGGAGAAGGGAGTTGTACTGAGTCACTGATCTTAATGGTCAACTCAATTATGGGGTTTCCCTATGTGCAATTTTTATTTAAATATAAGCTTAAACTTTAAATCTCTTAAAAATGGTTACCTGAAATCTGACCCAGGAATTTGTTTGTTGTTCAAATATTCAAATATTTATCTTCTTTGGTTGTGTGTACTTTTAATGTCAATCTTTCTTTTAGGTGAACCTGTGATCTAGGAAACTTTTCTAAACTGCTACTTCAACATTTCCAAAGTATTATTTGAATCTTGTTTATGGAACACTTGAAACATGCACCTGATTTAAGATTACAGTTCAGATCTAATATGTATTTAATAATCCTATAAAATTTTTATTTTTATATCAAATAATATCGGGGGGCTTATTGAGTACCCTGTTAAAGTGCCAATGTAAATATTTAGCAGTTTTCATTTTTTTTCTTTGTTCAAGTGGAAATCTAGGATAAGATAAAACTAGCCTATTAATTATCTCATGATATGCACTATTATAGTTGTGAATGTGGAAACCTATACATTCACTGTAATTTTAGAGCACTCAAATTCCTTTTGGTCATCTGATTGAAATAAAGTTTCACATCTATTGTCTAGTGGGTGGAAATTATTTCAATGTGATATTTTAAACCAATAAAACATTTTGTTTTTCTTTTCATAGTTTTTTTTTTATAATGAATCAATGTTACACAGTGAGTAAATTGTATTTAATCACACATTGATAGAAGGGATCATTATATGGAAGAATGTAATGTACTTGAGAGGGTTGACATAAGTTGAATTATGTATAGAAATTCTACACATTGATAGAAGGGATCATTATATGGAAGAATGTAATGAAGAAAATTAAGAGTTGTGTTTTTCATTTAAAAGAGATGTACTTGAGAGGGTTGACATAAGCTGAATTATGTATAGAAATTCTAAGATGTTTTGTAAAGAAGTAGAAAAATTGTTTGATATATCAGTATTAAGGATGTAAATATTAGAGTTCTTATGAATAAGGGTGTGATTAAGGTTTTTGAAATTCAATATAATGTGAATATGATTCATTGTGCTGATGTGGTAAGTGGTAGATGTTAGTAGCTATCAAACCCATCAGCATAGAAGTAGAGTAGTGATGAGAAAGTTAAAAAATGGAAAAGTCGATGGTGAGAATATCAGTGGTGAATATCTAAATTGGTAAATGTGAATTCTATATTATGGAGGAGTGCTTGAAGATTGAAGAAGGCCAGTGATTGTAGCCTTTCTCAAAGGTAAACATAAAAAGGGAATGAGGCTGCTGAGTGGATCTGCAAATATTTCACTGATCTTCGGGGATCAATAAAATATAAATTTGTCTTTTACTACTACTGTCCAACTTAACCTCCCCCCTTTCTCCCTCTCTCGAGGACCTTTTCTTTTTTCAGGAGTTGGTGCCAAAGAGGCTCAGGCCTTATGTGGTGATGGTGGTCATCCCTTCGGCCTTTTGGGGTTTCCTGCTGCTGTGAACCAGACTTTTACTACACCCCTATTTTTCTCCCCAATTATTTTCTTTTACTGCCCTTTATTTCCTCCCTCCTTTTTCTTCTATCTATTGGCTCCGACGTTTTCCTGACCTCTGCTTGTTTTTTTCAGACTGATTCTGAATTCTTTTATGAAGGTCGGAGGTTGGGTGTCTCCGTTGTCTTCGTTTGCCGATGCCCAAGGCGAAACCCATCGTTGGCTTTTTTTTCTCTGTGCATATAAGAACTCGGGCAGCCTCTTTGGCCCATAAAGATGGTGTGGTGAATCTGTATCCATTCTCTGAGAGGACCTACCGGCCGCAACCGAATCGAGAGTTGCAGTCGTGCCAGGCCCTTGTTGGCCTCCATGGTGGGGAGTCCTGAGGGGCAATGTGGTTAAATTTGTTTGCTATGGCTTACTGTAAGTCTAAAACTTTCCCTTCTCGTAAGGGTTTTTGTGCCTTGTTCTCCATCCACGAGTTGCGTGCTGCATTTTCCCTTTGTGGGTCTTCTACTCCTGGCCTTGATGACGGGATCCATTATGATATGATTCGGCATCTTTATCAACACACTTTTCTGTTATGTTCTCACTTGACCTATACAACATACCATGATGATTACCCATCATCATTGCATGTTGTCGTCCCCGTAAGGGGCGCAGCGATTTGCCATTCTGGCCGCCGTGCTGACTGGATCCAGCGCTCCGTCCGGCCCTAGCTTAGCCACCCTTTCTTCCTTCAGATAGCCTCTATTTCTTCCCTAATTCGTCCCCGTAAGGGGCGCGGCGATTTGCCATCCTGGCCGCCGTGCTGACGGGATCCAGCGCTCCGTCCGGCCCCAGCTTAGCCTCTCTTCCTTCCTTCAGATAGCCCGATTTCTCCCCTACCTCGTCGCTTTTCATACAACCTCTCCCACAACTTTCTCTGGTCAGCCTCTAATTTCACAGGGTAGAATGCTGACCTTCTTCTCAAGCCAACCACCCCGGATGGGGGCTGAGGGGGGAGGGGGCATTGTTCCCTAACCCCTCAGCTCCGGTTCGGGATGGGGGTTTTTTAACAACCTGCTTCATCCCCACCCATACCTTCCTCACATCCCTTTTCCTCTCCTCTTCACATTCTATCTGTTTTACGCCGTGTCTAAGGTGGAGCCGCCATGCCGAAGGACTGCCAGGCCACCAGGCGGGAGGGGTGGTCCCAAATGGCGGCGCCTGGCTCTGCCGGGCCTGTAAGCACCTCTTGCAGTGCGGGCTACTGCAAGAGGTGGTGAGCGATTGCGTCCCGTAAAACAAATAGGGTCACCATGCCCAATGATGAAACAAAAAAACATCTCCCCTTAATTCCCCCTATAACAACAACGGAGCCGCCCTCGTGCAGCTCCACAGAAAAGATGGAGGTCCCCCCCCCCTGTGCTTGCGCAGGGGACCCTCCATACCTCTTTAACCGGAGAGGAGGCTTACTCCTCTCCTACGCCTACGGGTGTAGGGGACTCCCCCTCACCCCCTTCTCTGGAGGTGCTTTCGGGCACCTCCCTATCTCCAGCGGCAGTCCCTCCTATGCTTTCTAAGGGGACTGCCAAGAAAGCCAGCAGGCAGCCCATTGCTGACCGCCCCTCGTACAAGCGGCTCGGTAGGGCAAACCCCCTTAGGGGGGAGAGGGAAGCCAGGCCCCTTCGGTCGCTTCCCTCAAAAGACCTGCTGGCAAAAATATTAAACCTTGCCGGGGTCAAGGCCTGTGCCTCCCCACTAAAGACTTATGACGCTGCCAAGGGGACCTGCGATGTCCTGGGAGGGGATGGCCAACTGGAGGCCCCTCCTGTGTTAGACATGGTCCTTGAGGAAAACCAGCCTCAGACGGTAGGGCCTTCCATGGGGGGGAATCCGGGCTTGGCGCCAAGCACCGAACCCGAATCAGCCCCTATGCAAGGTCCTCATCAAACGGCTGTGGATTCTCAGGCAGGACAAGGAGGGGAGGGATCTCCTCCGGATGAATCCCCTGCGCCCACCGGGACCTTCTCCATTTCAGAGAAGGACCTGGCTGAGGCCGGTCCATCTGGCCTGGGGGCTTCTACCGGCGGGGGTGAGAAGCGGGTTCATTCCCCGCCCTCCTCTCCTAAAAAGAAGAAAAAGACAAGGAAGACGAAAAAGACTCGGGGCTCCTCTCCATCTGCGGGGACGGATGGGTCTGCTGCCACTTTGGTAGGCGACCAAGCCAAGATCGGCACATCCGGCCCCTCTACCCCCTCGTGTGCGGAGCCCCTGACTAAGACCAAGAGTGCACAGGGCGGAGCCTCGATGACATCGGGGCCCCTGATTCAGAGGTTACCTGGCGTTTTCGAGCCCGCTGGCTTCAAACGCTTCCTCGTTATTCGCTCCACTGATGGCACCATGTTGTCCAAGGGCAACATGATCCATCAGAGGAGAGGATTAGCTAGTGCAATTGGTAGAGAGCCGAAGGTAACCCGTTTCTGGGACGGGAGCCTTCTGGCGAATGCGGCGAATCCCGCCGAGGCGGCCAAGATAAGTGCTCTTCGGACACTTCATGGCACCCCGGTGAGTGTGACGCCGCACTCTACCATGAACTTTGTAAAAGGAGTAGTTTATGCGAGGGAACTCGTTGACTACTCCATAGAAGACATCACCCTAGAGCTGGCCGACCATGGGGCGGTCAAGGTCGAACGTGTGATGAGAAAACAGGGAGGGGCCTCGAGACCCACCCCTACACTCTTCGTCACGTTCGACTGTGACAAGCTCCCTGAGTCGGTGCGTGCCGGTTGGTACCGCTACCGCGTGAAGGCATTCGTGCCACTGCCGCGGCGGTGCTATTACTGTCACCGCTTCGGCCACACGAATCGATCATGTAGACGTGCAAAGTCGGGGTCACCCGAAGTCTGTGTAAATTGCTCCAAGGTCGCACACGATAAGTCCAAATCGTGTGTGGCCAAGTGTGTCAATTGCGGAGAGCCGCACCCTTCTTCTTCGAAGCAATGTGGTGCATATCTCCTTGAGAAAGAAATCCTGGCCGTTCAGGCCCAGGATCGACTCTCATTCCGCGAGGCTAAGGACTTGGTCCTGGCGCGCCCGGCTCTGCCTGGGACGTCATATGCCTCAATAGTTAGAAAAGCACCCTCTGCTCCTGGCCCATCCAGGCCAACGAGCACGGTTGTTTCCGCCCCCGTAAGGGGCGCGGCGATTTGCCATCTTGGCCGCCGTGCTGACGGGATCCAGCACTCCGTCCGGCCCCAGCTTAGCCTCTCTTCCTTCCTTCAGATAGCCCGATTTCTTCCCTACCTCGTCGCCTTTTCATACAACCTCTCCCACAACTTTCTCTGGTCAGCCTCTAATTTCACAGGGTAGAATGCTGACCTTCTTCTCAAGCCAACCACCCCGGATCGGGGCTGAGGGGGGAGGGGACATTGTTCCCTAACCCCTCAGCTCCGGTTCGGGATGGGGGTTTTTTAACAACCTGCTTCATCCCCACCCACATCTTCCTCACATCCCTTTTCCTCTCCTCTTCACAACCTATATTTTTTACGCCGTGTCCAAGGTGGAGCCGCCATGCCGAAGGACTGCCAGGCCACCAGGCGGGAGGGGTGGTCCCGAATGGCGGCGCCTGGCTCTGCCGGGCTTGTAAGCACCTCTCGCAGTGCGGGCAACTGCGAGAGGTGATGAGCTATTGCGTCCCGTAATCAAAAGAGGGTCACCATGCCCATGAATGAAAAAAAACAACAAAAAACCCAACCCCCAACTTCCCCAAGAAAATCGACGGAGCCGCCCTCGGGCAGCTCCACCGAGAAAATGGAGGTCCCCCCCCTTGTGCTTGCACAAGGGACCCTCCATAATTCTTTAACCGGAGAGGAGGCTTACTCCTCTCCTACGCCTACGGGTGTAGGGGACTCCCCCTCACCCCCTTCTCTGGAGGTGCTTTCGGGCACCTCCCTATCTCCAGCGGCAGTCCCTCCTTTGCTTTCTAAGGGGACTGCCAAGAAAGGCAGCCCATTGCCGACCGCCCCTCGTGCAAGCGGCTCGGTAGGGCAAACCCCCTTAGGGGGGAGAGGGAAGCCAGGCCCCTTCGGTCGCTTCCCTCAAAAGACCTGCTGGCAAGAATTTTAAACCTTGCTGGGGTCAAGGCCTGTGCCTCCCCACACCACCTGACTAGTGACAATACTGCCAAGGGGACCTGCGATGTCCTGGGAGGGGATGGCCAATTGGAGGCCCCTCCTGTGATAGACATGGTCCTTGAGGAGACCCAGTCTCAGACGGTAGGGCCTTCCATGGGGGGGAATTCGGGCTCGGCGCCAAGCACCGAACCCGAATCCGCCCCTATGCAAGGTCCTCCTCAAATGGCTGAGGGCTCCGAGGCAAAAGGAGGGGAGGGATCTCCTCCGACAGGTGCCCCTACGACAACCAGGACCTTCTCCATTTCGGAGAGGGACCTGGCTGAGGCTGGTCCATCTGGCCTGGGGACTTCTGCCGGCGGAGGTGAAAAGCGGGTTCATTCCCCGCCCTCCTCTCCGAAAAAGAAAAAGACTAAAAAGACTCGGGGTTCCTCTCCATCCGCGGGGGCTGCGGGGACGGATGGGTCTGCTGCCACTCTGGCAAGCGACCAAGCCAAGATCGGCACATCCGCCCCCTCTGCCCCCCCGGTTGCGGAGCCCCTGACAAAGAAGACTACTACCAAGAGTGCACAGGGCGGAGCCTCGATGACATCGGGGCCCCTGATTCAGAGGTTACCTGGCGTTTTCGAGCCCGCTGGCTTCAAACGCTTCCTCGTTATTCGCTCCACTGATGGCACCATGTTGTCCAAGGGCAACATGATCCATCAGCGGAGAGGATTAGCTAGTGCAATTGGTAGAGAGCCGAAGGTAACCCGTTTCTCGGACGGGAGCCTTCTGGCGAATCCCGCCGAGGCGGCCAAGATTAGTGCTCTTCGGACACTTCATGGCACCCCGGTGAGTGTGACGCCGCACTCTACCATGAACTTTGTGAAAGGAGTAGTTTATGCGAGGGAACTCGTTGACTACTCCATTGAAGACATCACCTTAGAGTTGGCCGACCATGGGGCGGTCAAGGTCGAACGTGTGATGAGAAAACAGGGAGGGGCCTCGAGACCCACCCCTACACTCTTCGTCACGTTCGACTGTGACAAGCTCCCTGAGTCGGTGCGTGCCGGTTGGTACCGCTACCGCGTGAAGGCATTCGTGCCACTGCCGCGGCGGTGCTATTACTGTCACCGCTTCGGCCATACGAATCGCTCATGTAGACGTGCAAAGTCGGGGTCACCCGAAGTCTGTGTAAATTGCTCCAAGGTCGCACACGATAAGTCCAAATCGTGTGTGGCCAAGTGTGTCAATTGCGGAGAGCCGCACCCTTCTTCTTCGAAGCAATGTGGTGCATATCTCCTTGAGAAAGAAATCCTGGCCGTTCAGGCCCAGGATCGACTCTCATTCCGCGAGGCCCCGTAAGGGGCGCGGCGATTTGCCATCCTGGCCGCCGTGCTGACGGGATCCAGCACTCCGTCCGGCCCCAGCTTAGCCTCTCTTCCTTCCTTCAGATAGCCCGATTTCTCCCCTACCTCGTCGCCTTTTCATACAACCTCTCCCACAACTTTCTCTGGTCAGCCTCTAATTTCACAGGGTAGAATGCTGACCTTCTTCTCAAGCCAACCACCCCGGATCGGGGCTGAGGGGGGAGGGGACATTGTTCCCTAACCCCTCAGCTCCGGTTCGGGATGGGGGTTTTTTAACAACCTGCTTCATCCCCACCCACATCTTCCTCACATCCCTTTTCCTCTCCTCTTCACAACCTATATTTTTTACGCCGTGTCCAAGGTGGAGCCGCCATGCCGAAGGACTGCCAGGCCACCAGGCGGGAGGGGTGGTCCCGAATGGCGGCGCCTGGCTCTGCCGGGCTTGTAAGCACCTCTCGCAGTGCGGGCAACTGCGAGAGGTGATGAGCTATTGCGTCCCGTAATCAAAAGAGGGTCACCATGCCCATGTATGAAAAAAAACAAAAACCCCAACCCCCAACTTCCCCAAAAACATCTACGGAGCCGCCCTCGGGCAGCTCCACCGAGAAAATGGAGGTCCCCCCCCTTGTGCTTGCGCAAGGGACCCTCCATAATTCTTTAACCGGAGAGGAGGCTTACTCCTCTCCTACGCCTACGGGTGTAGGGGACTCCCCCTCACCCCCTTCTCTGGAGGTGCTTTCGGGCACCTCCCTATCTCCAGCGGCAGTCCCTCCTTTGCTTTCTAAGGGGACTGCCAAGAAAGCCAGCAGGCAGCCCATTGCCGATCGCCCCTCGTGCAAGCGGCTCGGTAGGGCAAACCCCCTTAGGGGGGAGAGGGAAGCCAGGCCCCTTCGGTCGCTTCCCTCAAAAGACCTGCTGGCAAGAATTTTGAACCTTGCTGGGGTCAAGGCCTGTGCCTCCCCACACCACCTGACTAGTGACAATACTGCCAAGGGGACCTGCGATGTCCTGGGAGGGGATGGCCAACTGGAGGCCCCTCCTGTGATAGACATGGTCCTTGAGGAGACCCAGCCCCAGACGGTAGGGCCTTCCATGGGGGGGAATTCGGGCTCGGCGCCAAGCACCGAACCCGAATCCGCCCCTATGCAAGGTCCTCCTCAAATGGCTGAGGGCTCCGAGGCAGTAGAAGGAGGGGAGGGATCTCCTCCGACAGGTGCCCCTACGACAACCAGGACCTTCTCCATTTCGGAGAGGGACCTGGCTGAGGCTGGTCCATCTGGCCTGGGGACTTCTGCCGGCGGAGGTGAAAAGCGGGTTCATTCCCCGCCCTCCTCTCCTAAAAAGAAAAAGACGAAGAAGACTCGGGGCTCCTCTCCATCCGCGGGGGCTGCGGGGACGGATGGGTCTGCTACCACTTTGGTAGGCGACCAAGCCAAGATCGGCACATCCGGCCCCTCTACCCCCTCGTGTGCGGAGCCCATGACTACGACTAAGACCAAGAATGCACAGGGCGGAGCCTCGATGACATCGGGGCCCCTGATTCAGAGGTTACCTGGCGTTTTCGAGCCCGCTGGCTTCAAACGCTTCCTCGTTATTCGCTCCACTGATGGCACCATGTTGTCCAAGGGCAACATGATCCATCAGAGGAGAGGATTAGCTAGTGCAATTGGTAGAGAGCCGAAGGTAACCCGTTTCTGGGACGGGAGCCTTCTGGCGAATGCGGCGAATCCCGCCGAGGCGGCCAAGATAAGTGCTCTTCGGACACTTCATGGCACCCCGGTGAGTGTGACGCCGCACTCTACCATGAACTTTGTGAAAGGAGTAGTTTATGCGAGGGAACTCGTTGACTACTCCATTGAGGACATCACCCTAGAGCTGGCCGACCATGGGGCGGTCAAGGTCGAACGTGTGATGAGAAAACAGGGAGGGGCCTCGAGACCCACCCCTACACTCTTCGTCACGTTCGACTGTGACAAGCTCCCTGAGTCGGTGCGTGCCGGTTGGTACCGCTACCGCGTGAAGGCATTCGTGCCACTGCCGCGGCGGTGCTATTACTGCCACCGCTTCGGCCATACGAATCGATCATGTAGACGTGCAAAATCGGGGTCACCCGAAGTCTGTGTAAATTGCTCCAAGGTCGCACACGATAAGTCCAAATCGTGTGTGGCCAAGTGTGTCAATTGCGGAGAGCCGCACCCTGCTTCTTCGAAGCAATGTGGTGCATATCTCCTTGAGAAAGAAATCCTGGCCGTTCAGGCCCAGGATCGACTCTCATTCCGCGAGGCAAAGGACTTGGTCCTGGCGCGCCCGGCTCTGCCTGGGACGTCATATGCCTCAATAGTTAGAAAGGCACCCTCTGCTCCTGGCCCATCCAGGCCAACGAGCACGGTTGTTTCCGCGCCCATTCGGAGCCCTTCTGTGGGCTCTACCCAACCTGGGCGCTCCCCTGGTAAAGCTGGCGGCAAAAAGGGTTCATACCCTGCCCCGGCTAAAACCAGGGCTCCCCCCTCTTCCCCCAGCGTGACCGTTTCGCGTAAAGCGAAACGGCCACGCGCCTCCACCGAGTCGTTAGACTCACAGGAGGCAATACCCCTGAAGATGGTCGCTAGGCCATCTTCCGGGGTTCCTAAAGCTGTTCCCCGAAAGGAGGACAGCAACAAAGGAGCTTCGGCCCCTTTGCCCACGCCCCGAGGTGGAGCGAGTGGCTCGGAGACGGTGGTTCCTCGAAAAGAGGGCCCCCCGCCTCCGAAGCCGCAACGCCCGCCTAAAGTTTCGAGGCGGAGGGAGGAAAAGACTCGCATGGCGAGCCCAACCTCCCCCAATAAGTCCTCGAAGGCGACAGCGCCTTCAGCGCTTTGTCCGGCCAACAGCGCCCGGGGTTCTGCCCCCGGGAAGCGTACGGCCATTCCCGTGAGGGTCTTCAATTCGAGGAGGGCCCCCGCGTCTCCTCCGAGCTAGGCCTGGAGGGCATATTCCTTCAATGGAATTGCCGTGGACTCCGGGCCAACTGGGAGGAGCTGCGGAGGCTCGCCTCATCCCGTTCCCCGTTAGCTATTTTTTTGCAGGAGACCATGCTAGGCGCGTGCCCCCTGCCTGCCCTCCCGGGGTATAAGGGTCTTGCGACCCAACCACCGCGGGACGGCCGGGCTGGGGGATGCGCGGTTTACACCCGGCATGATGTCTCCGTTCTTCCTTTCTCTTTAGATACCTCCTTTCAGGCAGTGGCTGTGCAGCTGCACCTGGATAGGAGGTATACTATCATTTCTGCGTACATTCCACCGTCAGCTGACTTCGACGCGGGGGACTTTCGCCGCGTCGTGGCACGGTTGCCGAGGCCCTATCTCTTGCTTGGAGATCTGAACGGCAGGCATCCTCTCTGGGGAGATTACACCATAAATCCCAGGGGACAAGTCCCTTCCGATCTGATCGAAGAGCTTGAGATGGGTGTCCTAAACGTGGATGAGTTTACGCATCACTGTCCGAGAACCGCTTCATTTTCTTGCCTTGACCTATCTTTGTGCTCTTCGGATGCACAGCCTGATTTTGATTGGGGGGTGGTCGATGACCTCCATGGTAGTGATCACTTTCCCATTCAAATATCATTTTCAGGGCAACTGCCGCCTGAGAGACCACCTCGGTGGTGCTTGGCGCGGGCGCGGTGGCCTGCATTTCAGGAAATGACTGAATTCTCTATCTCAGTCAAGGAGTTTAGGTCGGTAGATGAGGCCGTCGAGTTCTTCTCCGGCAACCTCATCGCCGTGGGCCTGACTACTATTCCTAGGACGTCTGGCCGTTTTGCACGCCGACCACTCCCATGGTGGTCGGCCGAGTGTGAGACGGCCCTCAAACAGAAGCGTTATGCCTACATGCGCTATAAGCGCCGCCCGAACGATTTCACCGTCGCTGAATTTCGTCGGGCTAGGGCTAGGTTCCGGTATATTTCGAAGCACGCCCACCGCTCTTCTTGGCGGGCATACGTGTCTTCACTTAACGGGAAGACCCCTTTAGCTGAGGTGTGGAAGCGAGTCAAAAGGATTCGGGGCAAGTTCTCGCAGGACCCCCCTCCCGTTCTCCAGGAGAATGGGACCGCAATCTCGGACCCCGCGTCCGTGGCGGAATCCTTAGCGACCGCTTTTTCCGCATTCTCTAGCCGTGATGCTGCTCCGCCAGCATTCAATGCACGTCGTGATGTCGCGGAAGGCCGCCGGCTGGACTTTACCTCCAGAGGCGGAGAACCCTTCAACGACAAGTTTACTGTGAGTGAGTTGCGTTCCGCTCTCGCTTCGTGCGCGGACACCGCCCATGGTCCGGACGATGTCCCGTACGCCATGCTTCGACACCTGGGTGAGCGAGGCATGGCCTTTCTATTAGATTTTTTCAACAGGATCTGGGTGGAAGGTCTCCTCCCAGACTCCTGGCGAATCGCTACTGTGCTCGCCTTTCGCAAGCCGGGGAGAGATCACTCTACTCCGACCGGTTTCCGCCCAATCTCTCTAACCTCTTGCGTGTGCAAGTTGATGGAGAAATTGGTAAATGTTAGATTAGCCTATTTCCTGGACAGCGGAGGCCATCTGTCTTCTGCACAGTGCGGCTTCCGTAAGTTCCACTCCACGTCGGATGCTCTGCTCCGACTGGAAAATGCCGTCTGCGAGGCTTTCCTTCGTAGACAGCACTACGCCACGGTGTTTTTTGATCTGGAGAAAGCCTATGATACCGCATGGCGATACGGTATCATGGAGACTCTCCACACGATGGGGGCGAGGGGACGCCTCCCAATGTTTATATCTGAATTTTTGCGAGATCGTCGATTCCGCGTACGGGTGGGGGGAGCCCTCTCCGGCCCAAAGGAGCAGGAAGAGGGTGTCCCGCAGGGAAGTTTCCTCAGTGTCACACTCTTTGCCCTGAGCATCAACGGCATCACCTCGGTGCTGCCGGAAGATGTTCTCGCTACGCTCTACGTGGACGACCTTTCGATCTCTTTTGGCGCGGCCCAGATGCCAACTCTGGAGCGCCGACTCCAACAGGCATTGAACCGCGTCTCTCGCTATGCCGAAGCGCACAGGTTTCGGTTTTCTTTGGCCAAGACTAAGGTGGTGCACTTCTGCCGCCATCCACGGCTTCACCCCGACCCAGATTTGTTTCTTAATGGGGTGCGCCTGGATGTGGTTGAGTCGCACCGTTTCCTTGGTCTTGTATTCGACCGACGCCTCACCTGGGAGGCTCATATTCGCAGCCTTAGGGTCTCTTGTACCCGCGCCATGGACATTCTCCGTTCCGTGACGTTCAGCGCTTGGGGCGCTGATAGGGCTACCGCCTTACTTTTTTATCGATCCTTTGTTCGCTCGAAGCTCGACTACGGATGCGAGTTTTATGCATCCGCAGCCGAGCGTTTATTGCGGAAGGTGGATTCGATCCACCACACCGGCCTTCGCCTTGCGACCGGTGCCTTCCGCACTTCCCCCATTGAGAGCCTGTTGGTCGATGCTGGGGAGATGCCACTCGCTCTGCGCCGCGTGCAGTGCATCACTCGCCTGTACGCGCGAGCCCGGCGCCTCCCCCAGTCGCCAACAGCTCTCACTGCATCCGCAGCTGATCTCGATGGTGCCTATGCCGCCGAGAGACGCCAGTCATACCCTAAGCCCTTTGGGTTTAGGGCCAAGAAACTCCTTCGAGAGGTAGATATAGCTCTCGGACCGGTGGCGCCCCTGGTTCTGCCCAGGACGCCACCCTGGAGGGTACCACATTTGGCTATTTGTCGCCACGCCTCTGCTCCCAAAGCTTGTACTGCGCCGGGAGTATTGCGTTCGATCTTTTTGGAGCACACATCGTGTCACGCTGGTACCGTGCCAGTGTATACGGATGGCTCCAAGTCCCAAGAGGGGGTCGGCTTCCACGCCGTATCCCCTCTGTTTGAAGTCAGCGGGGCTCTACCAGGCGCTGCGTCTGTCTTCACGGCCGAGCTGGTGGCAATACACCACTCGGTACGGGAGATTACGCGACGTGCCCGGTTCGGAGACCGGATTGTGATTTATAGCGACTCACAAAGCGCCCTGAGTGCTCTCGGGGCATTGGAATCTCCGCATCCCCTGGTTCGCGAAATCCGTGACGCCACGGTTTTGGCGAGCCGGGCAGATGTCGAGATTATCTTCTGCTGGGTTCCTGGACATGTAGGAATTGCGGGGAATGAGCGCGCCGATGAGGGCGCCAAAGAGTCCGCGAGGACTCTGCGACCGGACCAGCGTTTCGCTCTTCCTCACACCGACTACATGGCAGGAATACGGGCAGCTCTTCGGACTGCTTGGCAAAGAAGATGGGAGACGGTCGAGGGGAACTTAAAGTTGCGTGCCATTGCGCCGCGACTGTTCCCATGGACCTATCCCCCAATGCCGCGGCGGCTTCAGGTTGCTTTCTGTCGTCTTCGAATCGGACACACTCGTGTGACGCATCGTTACTTGGTGGAGCGCTCGCATGTGCCCTATTGCAACGACTGCGTCGTCCCCCAGACTGTTCGGCATATTCTTGTCGAATGTCCCAGTCTGGGTGATCTTCGCGCACGATACCTGTCTCGGTACCGGGATGGGCGGGGTCGCTACCGCCTGTCCCTTGTACTCGGGACGAGTGCGTGCACCATGACTGGTGGACTTATTGACTTTTGGGGGGAGGCCGGCCTTCTCCCCTTTATTTAAGGTTCCTTTTTTTGTTATTGTTTTGTTTTAGATTGCACTCTCCTGCACCGGGGTGAGGGGGACCTCCCCCCGCTGCCGGAGATTGCTTCGATTGTTAAATTTTTCAAATTTATATTGATTGTTAAGTTTTCATATTTTAACTTTAAAGTAGCCTAATTCTAGGCTGTCGTGTTTTTCGGCGACTTATGCCCAAGTGGGTAGTTGCCAGATGGGCTCTATAAAAAAAAAAAAAAAAAAAAAATCATTCCGCGAGGCAAAGGACTTGGTCCTGGCGCGCCCGGCTCTGCCTCGGACGTCGTATGCCTCAATAGTTAGGAAGGCACCCTCTGCTCCTGGCCCATCAAGGCCAACGAGCACGGTTGTTTCCGCGCCCATTCGGAGCCCTTCTGCGGGCTCTACCCAACCCGGGCGCTCCCCTGGTAAAGCTGGCGGAAAAAAGGGTTCATACCCTGCCCCGGCTAAAACCAGAGCTCCCCCAGCGTGACCGTTTCCCGTAAGGCGAAACGGCCACGCGCCTCCACCGAGTCGTTAGACTCACAGGAGGCAACACCCCTGAAGATGGTCGCTAGGCCATCTTCCGGGGTTCCTAAAGCTGTCCCCCGAAAGGAGGACAGCAACAAAGGAGCTTCGGCTCCTTCGCCCACGCCCCGAGGTGGAGCGAGTTGCTCGGAGACGGTGGTTCCTCGAAAAGAGGGCCCCCCGCCTCCCAAGCCGCAACGCCCGCCTAAGGTTTCGAGGCGGAGGGAGGAAAAGATTCGCATGGCGAGCCCAACCTCCCCCAATAAGTCCTCGAAGGCGACAGCGCCTTCAGCGCTTTGTCCGGCCAACAGCGCCCGGGGTTCTGCCCCCGGGAAGCGTACGGCCATTCCCGTGAGGGTCTTCAATTCGAGGAGGGCCCCCGCGTCTCCTCCAAGCTAGGCCTGGAGGGCATATTCCTTCAATGGAATTGCCGTGGACTCCGGGCCAACTGGGAGGAGCTGCGGAGGCTCGTCTCGTCCCGTTCCCCGTTAGCTATTTTTTTGCAGGAGACCATGCTAGGTTCGTGCCCCCTCCCTGCCCTCCCGGGGTATAAGGGTCTTGCGACCCCACCACCGCGGGATGGCCGGGCTGGGGGGTGCGCAGTTTACACCCGGCATGATGTCTCCGTTCTTCCTTTCTCTTTAGATACCTCCTTTCAGGCAGTGGCTGTGCAGCTGCACCTGGATAGGAGGTATACTATCATTTCTGCGTACATTCCACCGTCAGCTGACTTCGACGCGGGGGACTTCCGCCGCGTCGTGGCACGGTTGCCGAGGCCCTATCTCTTGCTTGGAGATCTGAACGGCAGGCATCCTCTCTGGGAAGATTACTCCATAAATCCCAGGGGACAAGTCCTTGCCAATCTGATCGAAGAGCTTGAGATGGGTGTCCTAAACGTGGATGAGTTTACGCATCACTGTCCGAGAACCGCTTCATTTTCTTGCCTTGACCTATCTTTGTGCTCTTCGGATGCACAGCCTGATTTTGATTGGGGGGTGGTCGATGACCTCCATGGTAGTGATCACTTTCCCATTCAAATATCATTTTCAGGGCAACTGCCGCCTGAAAGACCACCTCGGTGGTGCTTGGCGCGGGCGCGGTGGCCTGCATTTCAGGAAATGACTGAATTCTCTATCTCGGTCGAGGAGTTTAGGTCGGTAGATGAGGCCGTTGAGTTCTTCTCCGGCAACCTCATCGCCGTAGGCCTGACTACTATTCCTAGGACGTCTGGCCGTTTTGCACGCCGACCACTCCCATGGTGGTCGGCCGAGTGTGAGACGGCCCTCAAACAGAAGCGTTATGCCTACATGCGCTATAAGCGCCGCCCGAACGATTTCACTGTCGCTGAATTTCGTCGGGCTAGGGCTAGGTTCCGGTATATTTCGAAGCACGCCCGCCGCTCTTCTTGGCGGGCATACGTGTCTTCACTTAACGGGAAGACCCCTTTAGCTGAGGTGTGGAAGCGAGTCAAAAGGATTCGGGGCAAGTTCTCGCAGGACCCCCCCTCCCGTTCTCCAGGAGAATGGGACCGCAATCTCGGACCCCGCGTCCGTGGCGGAATCCTTAGCGACCGCTTTTTCCGCATTCTCTAGCCGTGATGCTGCTCCGCCAGCATTCAATGCACGTCGTGATGTCACGGAAGGCCGCCGGCTGGACTTTACCTCCAGAGGCGGAGAACCCTTCAACGACAAGTTTACTGTGAGTGAGTTGCGCTCCGCTCTCGCTTCGTGCGCGGACACCGCCCATGGTCCGGACGATGTCCCGTACGCCATGCTTCGACACCTTGGTCAGCGAGGCATGGCCTTTCTGTTAGATTTGTTCAACAGGATCTGGGTGGAAGGTCTTCTCCCAGACTCCTGGCGAATCGCTACTGTGCTCGCCTTTCGCAAGCCGGGGAGAGATCACTCTACTCCGACCGGTTTCCGCCCAATCTCTCTAACCTCTTGCGTGTGCAAGTTGATGGAGAAATTGGTAAATGTTAGATTAGCCTATTTCCTGGACAGCGGAGGCCATCTGTCTTCTGCACAGTGCGGCTTCCGTAAGTTCCACTCCACGTCGGATGCTCTGCTCCGAATGGAAAGTGCCGTCTGCGAGGCTTTCCTTCGTAGACAGCACTACGCCACGGTGTTTTTAAATCTGGAGAAGGCCTATGATACCGCATGGCGATACGGTATCATGGAGACTCTCCACACGATGGGGGCGAGGGGACGCCTCCCAATTTTTATATCTGAATTTTTGCGAGATCGTCGATTCCGCGTACGGGTGGGGGCAGCCCTCTCCGGCCCAAAGGAGCAGGAAGAGGGTGTCCCGCAGGGAAGTGTCCTCAGTGTCACACTCTTTGCCCTGAGCATCAACGGCATCACCTCGGTGCTGCCGGAAGATGTTCTCGTTACGCTCTACGTGGACGACCTTTCGATCTCTTTTGGCGCGGCCCAGATGCCAACTCTGGAGCGTCGACTCCAACAGGCATTGAACCGCGTCTCTCGCTATGCCGAAGCGCACAGGTTTCGGTTTTCTTTGGCCAAGACTAAGGTGGTGCACTTCTGCCGCCATCCACGGCTTCACCCCGACCCAGATTTGTTTCTTAATGGGGTGCGCCTGGATGTGGTTGAGTCGCACCGTTTCCTTGGTCTTGTATTCGACCGACGCCTCACCTGGGAGGCTCATATTCGCAGCCTTAGGGTCTCTTGTACCCGCGCCATGGACATTCTCCGTTCCGTGACGTTCAGCGCTTGGGGCGCTGATAGGGCTACCGCCTTACTTTTTTATCGATCCTTTGTTCGCTCGAAGCTCGACTACGGATGCGAGTTTTATGCATCCGCAGCCGAGCGTTTATTGAGGAAGGTGGATTCGATCCACCACACCGGCCTTCGCCTTGCGACCGGTGCCTTCCGCACTTCCCCCATTGAGAGCCTGTTGGTCGATGCTGGGGAGATGCCACTCGCTCTGCGCCGCGTGCAGTGCATCACTCGCCTGTACGCGCGAGCCCGGCGCCTCCCTCAGTCGCCAACAGCTCTCACTGCATCCGCAGCTGATCTCGATGGTGCCTATGCCGCCGAGAGACGCCAGTCATACCCTAAGCCCTTTGGGTTTAGGGCCAGGAAACTCCTTCGAGAGGTAGATATAGCTCTCGGGCCGGTGGCGCCCCTGGTTCTGCCCAGGACGCCACCCTGGAGGGTACCACATTTGGCTATTTGTCGCCACGCCTCTGCTCCCAAAGCTTGTACTGCGCCGGGAGTATTGCGTTCGACCTTTTTGGAGCACACATCGTGTCACGCTGGAACCGTGCCAGTGTATACGGATGGCTTCAAGTCCCAAGAGGGGGTCGGCTTCCACGCCGTATCCCCTCTGTTTGAAGTCAGCGGGGCTCTACCAGGCGCTGCGTCTGTCTTCACGGCCGAGCTGGTGGCAATACACCACTCGGTACGGGAGATTACGCGACGTGCCTGGTTCGGAGACCGGATTGTGATCTATAGCGACTCACAAAGCGCCCTGAGTGCTCTCGGGGCATTGGAATCTCCGCATCCCCTGGTTCGCGATATCCGTGACGCCACGGTTTTGGCGAGCCGGGCAGATGTCGAGATTATCTTCTGCTGGGTTCCTGGACATGTAGGAATTGCGAGAAATGAGCGCGCCAATGAGGGCGCCAAAGAGTCCGCGAGGATTCTGCGACCGGACCAGCGTTTCGCTCTTCCTCACACCGACTACATGGCAGGAATACGGGCAGCTCTTCGGACTGCTTGGCAAAGTAGATGGGAGACGGTCGAAGGGAACTTAAAGTTGCGTGACATTGCGCCGCGACTGTTTCCATGGACCTATCCCCCAATGCCGCGGCGGCTTCAGGTTTCTTTCTGTCGTCTTCGAATCGGACACACTCGTGTGACGCATCGCTACTTGATGGAGCGCTCGCATGCGCCCTATTGCAACGACTGTGTCGTCCCCCAGACTGTTCGGCATATTCTTGTCGAATGTCCCAGTCTGAGTGATCTTCGCGCACGATACCTGTCTCGGTACCGGGATGGGCGGGGTCGCTACTGCCTGTCCCTTGTACTCGGGACGAGTGCGTGCACCATGACTGGTGGACTTATTGACTTTTTGGGGGAGGCCGGCCTTCTCCCTTTCATTTAACCCGGTTTTATTGTTGTTGTTGTTTTTGTTATTGCTTTGTTATTGTTATTTCTTTTATTGTTGTTTCCTGTTAATTTTTTTGAAGTAGCCTAGAACTAGGCTGTTTGTTTACGGCAACTTATGCCTAAGTCGGCAGTCGCCAGATAGCCCCTTAATAAAAAAAAAAAAAAAATGTTGGTCGATGCTGGGGAGATGCCACTCGCTCTGCGCCGCGTGCAGTGCATCACTCGACTGTACGCGCGAGCCCGGCGCCTCCCTCAGTCGCCAACAGCTATCACTGCATCCGCATCTGATCTCGATGGTGCCTATGCCGTCGAGAGACGCCAGTCATACCCTAAGCCTTTTGGGTTTAGGGCCAGGAAACTCCTTCGAGAGGTAGATATCGCTCTCGGGCTGGTGGCGCCCCTGGTTTTGCCCAGGACGCCACCCTGGAGGGTACCACATTTAGCTATTTGTCGCCACGCCTCTGCTCCCAAAGCTTGTACTGCGCCGGGAGTATTGCGTTCGACCTTTTTGGAGCACACATCGTGTCACGCTGGAACCGTGCCAGTGTATACGGATGGCTCTAAGTCGCAAGAGGAGGTCGGCTTCCACGCCGTATCCCCTCTGTTTGAAGTCAGCGGGGCTCTACCAGGCGCTGCGTCTGTCTTTACGGCCGAGCTGGTGGCAGTACACCACTCGGTACGGGAGATTACGCGACGTGCCCGGTTAGGAGACAGGATTGTGATCTATAGCGACTCACAAAGCGCCCTGACTGCTCTCGGGGCATTGGAATCTCCGCATCCCCTGGTTCGCGATATCCGTGACGCCACGGTTTTGGCGAGCCGGGCAGATGTCGAGATTATCTTCTGCTGGGTTCCTGGACATGTAGGAATTGCGGGGAATGAGCGCGCCGATGAGGGCGCCAAAGAGTCCGCGAGGACTCTGCGACCGGACCAGCGTTTCGCTCTTCCTCACACCGACTACATGGCAGGAATACGGGCAGCTCTTCGGACTGCTTGGCAAAGAAGATGGGAGACGGTCGAGGGGAACTTAAAGTTGCGTGCCATTGCGCCGCGACTGTTCCCATGGACCTATCCCCCAATGCCGCGGCGGCTTCAGGTTGCTTTCTGTCGTCTTCGAATCGGACACACTCGTGTGACGCATCGCTACTTGATGGAGCGCTCGCCTGCGCCCTATTGCAACGACTGCGTCGTCCCCCAGACTGTTCGGCACATTCTTGGCGAATGTCCCAGTCTGGGTGATCTTCGCGCACGATACCTGTCTCGGTACCGGGATGGGCGGGGTCGCTACCGCCTGTCCCTTGTACTCGGGACGAGTGCGTGCACCATGACTGGTGGACTTATTGACTTTTGGGGGGGAGGCCGGCCTTCTCCCCTTTATTTAAGGTTCCTTTTTTTTGTTATTGTTTTGTTTGTAGGTTGCACTCTCCTGCACCGGGGTGAGGGTGACCTCACCCCGCTGCCGGAGATTGCTTCGATTGTTAAGTTTTTCCAATTCATATCATTGTTAAGTTTTCATATTTTTACTTTAAAGTAGCCTAGTTCTAGGCTGTCGTGTTTTTCGGCGACTTATGCCCAAGTGGGTAGTTGCCAGATGGGCTCCATAAAACCATAACCATGTCCCTTGTACTCGGGATGAGTGCGTGCACATCGACTGGTGGACTTATTGACTTTTTTGGGGAGGCCGGCCTTCTCCCTATTATTTAAGCAGGGTTTGTTTTTTTGTTTTGTTTTGTTTTTTGCATTTGTTTTTGTTTTTTTCCTTTCCCCCATTTAGGGTGTCTGTTTTTTTCTTCGTTTAATTTTATTTTAAAGTAGCCTAGAACTAGGCCAGTTTTAATACGGCGAATAATGCCCATGTAGGCAGTCGCCAGATGAGCTCTAATAAAAAAAAAAAATACTACGCCTACGGGTGTTGGGGACTCCCCCTCACCCCCTTCTCTGGAGGTGCTTTCGGGCACCTCCCTATCTCCAGCGGTAGTCCCTCCTTTGCTTTCTAAGGGGACTGCCAAGAAAGCAGCAGGCAACCCATTGCTCGGAAGGGCAAACCCCCTTAGGGGGGAGAGGAAGGCCAGGCCCCTTCGGTCGCTTCCCTCAAAAGACCTGCTGGCAAGAATATTAAACCTTGCCGGGGTCAAGGCCTGTGCCTCCCCACTAAAGACTTATGACGCTGCCAAGGGGACCTGCGATGTCCTGGGAGGGGATGGCCAACTGGAGGCCCCTCCTGTGATAGACATGGTCCTTGAGGAGACCCAGCCTCAGACGGTAGGGCCTTCCATGGGGGGGGAATCCGGGCTCGACGCCAAGCACCGAACCCGACTCCGCCCCTATGCAAGGACCCCCTCAAACGGCTGAGGGCTCCGAGGCAATACAAGGAGGGGAGGGATCTCCTCCGACAGGTGCCCCCACGACTACCAGGAACTTCTCCATTTCGGAGAGGGACCTGGCTGAGGCCGGCCCATCTGGCATGGGGGCTTCTGCCGGCGGAGGTGAGAAGCGGGTTCATTCCCCGCCCTCCTCTCCAAAAAAGAAAAAGACCAGAAAGACAAAGAAGACTCGGGGCTCCTCTCCATCCGCGGGGGCTGCGGGGACGGATAAGTCTGCTGCCACTTTGGTAGGCGACCAAGCCAAGATCGGCACATCCAGCTCCTCCCCCCCCCCGTGTGCGGAGCCCCTGACTAAGACCAAGAGTGCACAGGGCGGAGCCTCGATGACATCGGGGCCCCTGATTCAGAGGTTACCTGGCGTTTTCGAGCCCGCTGGCTTCAAACGCTTCCTCGCTATTCGCTTCACTGATGGCACCATGTTATCCAAGGGCAACATGATCCATCAGAGGAGAGGATTAGCTAGTGCAATTGGTAGAGAGCCGAAGGTGACCCGTTTCTGGGACGGGAGCCTTCTGGCGAATGCGGCGAATCCCGCCGAGGCGGCTAAGATAAGTGCTCTTCGGACACTTCATGGCACCCCGGTGAGTGTGACGCCGCACTCTACCATGAACATTGTAAAAGGAGTAGTTTATGCGAGGGAACTCGTTGACTACTCCATTGAGGACATCACCCTAGAGCTGGCCGACCATGGGGCGGTCAAGGTCGAACGTGTGATGAGAAAACAGGGAGGGGCCTCGAGACCCACCCCTACACTCTTCGTCACGTTCGACTGTGACAAGCTCCCTGAGTCGGTGCGTGCCGGTTGGTACCGTTACCGCGTGAAGCAATTCGTGCCACTGCCGGGGCGGTGCTATTACTGTCACCGCTTCGGCCATACGAATCGCTCATGTAGACGTGCAAAGTCCGGGTCACCCGAAGTATGTGTAAATTGCTCCAAGGTCGCACACGACAATTCCAAATCGTGTGTGGCCAAGTGTGTCAATTGCGGAGAGCCGCACCCTGCTTCTTCGAAGCAATGTGGTGCATATCTCCTAGAGAAAGAAATCCTGGCCGTTCAGGCCCAGGATCGACTCTCATTCCGCGAGGCAAAGGACTTGGTCCTGGCGCGCCCGGCTCTGCCTGGGACGTCATATGCCTCAATAGTTAGAAAGGCACCCTCTGCTCCTGGCCCATCCAGGCCAACGAGCACGGTTGTTTCCGCGCCCATTCGGAGCCCTTCTGCGGGCTCTACCCAACCTGGGCGCTCCCCTGGTAAAGCTGGCGGCAAAAAGGGTTCATACCCTGCCCCGGCTAAAACCAGGGCTCCCCCCTCTTCCCCAAGCGTGACCGTTTCCCGTAAAGCGAAACGGCCACGCGACTCCACCGAGTCGTTAGACTCACAGGAGGCAACACCCCTGAAAATGGTCGCTAGACAATCTTCCGGGGTTCCTAAAGCTGTTCCCCGAAAGGAGGACAGCAACAAAGGAGCTTCGGCCCCTTCGCCCACGCCCCGAGGTGGAGCGAGTGGCTCGGAGACGGTGGTTCCTCGAAAAGAGGGCCTCCCGCCTCCCAAGCCGCAACGCCCGCCTAAGGTTTCGAGGCGGAGGGAGGAAAAGACTCGCATGGCGAGCCCAACCTCCCCCAATAAGTCCTCGAAGGCGACAGCGCCTTCAGCGCTTTGTCCGGCCAACAGCGCCCGGGAAGCGTACGGCCATTCCCGTGAGGGTCTTCAATTCGAGGAGGGCCCCCGCGTCTCCTCCGAGCTAGGCCTGGAGGGCATATTCCTTCAATGGAATTGCCGTGGACTCCGGGACAACTGGGAGGAGCTGCGGAGGCTCGTCTCGTCCCGTTCCCCGTTAGCTATTTTTTTGCAGGAGACCATGCTAGGCGCGTGCCCGCTGCCTGCCCTCCCGAGGTATAAGGGTCTTGCGACCCCACCACTATGAGATGGCCGGGCTGGGGGATGCGCGATTTACTACCGGCATGATGTCTCCGTTCTTCCTTTCTCTTTAGATACCTCCTTTTAGGCAGTGGCTGTGCAGCTGCACCTGGATAGGAGGTATACTATCATTTCTGCGTACATTCCACCGTCAGCTGACTTCGACGCGGGGGACTTCCTCCGCGTCGTGGCACGGTTGCCGAGGCCCTATCTCTTGCTTGGAGATCTGAACGGCAGGCATCCTCTCTGGGGAGATTACTCCATAAATCCCAGGGGACAAGTCCTTGCCGATCTGATCGAAGAGCTTGAGATGGGCGTCCTAAACGTGGATGAGTTTACGCATCACTGTCCGAGAACCGCTTCATTTTCTTGCCTTGACCTATCTTTGTGCTCTTCGGATGCACAGCCTGATTTTGATTCGGGGATGGTCGATGACCTCCATGGTAGTGATCACTTTCCCATTCAAATATGATTTTCAGGGCAACTGCTGCCTGAGAGACCACCTCGGTGGTGCTTGGCGCGGGCGCGGTGGCCTGCATTTCAGGAAATGACTGAATTCTCTATCTCAGTCGAGGAGTTTAGGTCAGGAGATGAGGCCGTTGAGTTCTTCTCCGGCAACCTCATCGCCGTGGGCCTGACTACTATTCCTAGGACGTCTGGCCGTTTTGCACGCCGACCACTTCCATGGTGGTCGGCCGAGTGTGAGACGGCCCTCAAACAGAAGCGTTATGCCTACATGCGCTATAAGCGCCGCCCGAACGATTTCACTGTCGCTGAATTTCGTCGGGCTAGGGCTAGGTTTCGGTATATTTCGAAGCACGCCCGCCGCTCTTCTTGGCGGGCATACGTGTCTTCACCTAACGGGAAGACCCCTTTAGCTGAGGTGTGGAAGCGAGTCAAAAGGATTCGGGGCAAGTTCTCGCAGGACCCCCCTCCCGTTCTCCAGGAGAATGGGACCGCAATCTCGGACCCCGCGTCCGTGGCGGAATCCTTAGCGACCGCTTTCTCCGCATTCTCTAGCCGTGATGCTGCTCCGCCAGCATTCAATGCACGTCGTGATGTCGCGGAAGGCCGCCGGCTGGACTTTACCTCCAGAGGCGGAGAACCCTTCAACGACAAGTTTACTGTGAGTGAGTTGCGTTCCGCTCTCGCTTCGTGCGCGGACACCGCCAATGGTCCGGACGATGTCCCGTACGCCATGCTTCGACACCTGGGTCAGCGAGGCATGGCCTTTCTGTTAGATTTGTTCAACAGGATCTGGGTGGAAGGTCTTCTCCCAGACTCCTGGCGAATCGCTACTGTGCTCGCCTTTCGCAAGCCGGGGAGAGATCACTCTACTCCGACCGGTTTCCGCCCAATCTCTCTAACCTCTTGCGTGTGCAAGTTGATGGAGAAATTGGTAAATGTTAGATTAGCCTATTTCCTGGACAGCGGAGGCCATCTGTCTTCTGCACAGAGCGGCTTCCGTAAGTTCCACTCCACGTCGGATGCTCTGCTCCGAATGGAAAATGCCGTCTGCGAGGCTTTCCTTCGTAGACAGCACTACGCCACGGTGTTTTTTGATCTTGAGAAGGCCTATGATACCGCATGGCGATACGGTATCATGAAGACTCTCCACACGATGGGGGCGAGGGGACACCTCCCAATGTTTATATCTGAATTTTTGCGAGATCGTCGATTCCGCGTACTGGAGGGGGGAGCCCTCTCTGCCCCAAAGGAGCAGGAAGAGGGTGTCCCGCAGGGAAGTGTCCTTAGTGTCACACTCTTTGCCCTGAGCATCAACGGCATCACCTCGGTGCTGCCAGAAGATGTTCTGGCTACGCTCTACGTGGACGACCTTTCGATCTCTTTTGGCGCGGCCCAGATGCCAACTCTGGGCGTCGACTCCAACAGGCATTGAACCGCGTCTCTCGCTATGCCGAAGCGCACAGGTTTCGGTTTTCTTTGGCCAAGACTAAGGTGGTGCACTTCTGCCGCCATCCACGGCTTCACCCCGACCCAGATTTGTTTCTTAATGGGGTGCGCCTGGATGTGGTTGAGTCGCACCGTTTCCTTGGTCTTGTATTCGACCGACGCCTCACCTGGGAGGCTCATATTCGCAGCCTTAGGGTCTCTTGTACCCGCGCCATGGACATTCTCCGTTCCGTGACGTTCAGCGCTTGGGGCGCTGATAGGGCTACCGCCTTACTTTTTTATCGATCCTTTGTTCGCTCGAAGCTCGACTACGGATGCGAGTTTTATGCATCCGCAGCCGAGCGTTTATTGAGGAAGGTGGATTCGATCCACCACACCGGCCTTCGCCTTGCGACCGGTGCCTTCCGCACTTCCCCCATTGAGAGCCTGTTGGTCGATGCTGGGGAGATGCCACTCGCTCTGCGCCGCGTGCAGTGCATCACTCGCCTGTACGCGCGAGCCCGGCGCCTCCCTCAGTCGCCAACAGCTCTCACTGCATCCGCAGCTGATCTCGATGGTGCCTATGCCGCCGAGAGACGCCAGTCATACCCTAAGCCCTTTGGGTTTAGGGCCAGGAAACTCCTTCGAGAGGTAGATATAGCTCTCGGGCCGGTGGCGCCCCTGGTTCTGCCCAGGACGCCACCCTGGAGGGTACCACATTTGGCTATTTGTCGCCACGCCTCTGCTCCCAAAGCTTGTACTGCGCCGGGAGTATTGCGTTCGACCTTTTTGGAGCACACATCGTGTCACGCTGGAACCGTGCCAGTGTATACGGATGGCTTCAAGTCCCAAGAGGGGGTCGGCTTCCACGCCGTATCCCCTCTGTTTGAAGTCAGCGGGGCTCTACCAGGCGCTGCGTCTGTCTTCACGGCCGAGCTGGTGGCAATACACCACTCGGTACGGGAGATTACGCGACGTGCCCGGTTCGGAGACCGGATTGTGATCTATAGCGACTCACAAAGCGCCCTGAGTGCTCTCGGGGCATTGGAATCTCCGCATCCCCTGGTTCGCGATATCCGTGACGCCACGGTTTTGGCGAGCCGGGCAGATGTCGAGATTATCTTCTGCTGGGTTCCTGGACATGTAGGAATTGCGAGAAATGAGCGCGCCAATGAGGGCGCCAAAGAGTCCGCGAGGATTCTGCGACCGGACCAGCGTTTCGCTCTTCCTCACACCGACTACATGGCAGGAATACGGGCAGCTCTTCGGACTGCTTGGCAAAGTAGATGGGAGACGGTCGAAGGGAACTTAAAGTTGCGTGACATTGCGCCGCGACTGTTTCCATGGACCTATCCCCCAATGCCGCGGCGGCTTCAGGTTTCTTTCTGTCGTCTTCGAATCGGACACACTCGTGTGACGCATCGCTACTTGATGGAGCGCTCGCATGCGCCCTATTGCAACGACTGTGTCGTCCCCCAGACTGTTCGGCATATTCTTGTCGAATGTCCCAGTCTGAGTGATCTTCGCGCACGATACCTGTCTCGGTACCGGGATGGGCGGGGTCGCTACTGCCTGTCCCTTGTACTCGGGACGAGTGCGTGCACCATGACTGGTGGACTTATTGACTTTTTGGGGGAGGCCGGCCTTCTCCCTTTCATTTAACCCGGTTTTATTGTTGTTGTTGTTTTTGTTATTGCTTTGTTATTGTTATTTCTTTTATTGTTGTTTCCTGTTAATTTTTTTGAAGTAGCCTAGAACTAGGCTGTTTGTTTACGGCAACTTATGCCTAAGTCGGCAGTCGCCAGATAGCCCCTTAATAAAAAAAAAAAAAAAATGTTGGTCGATGCTGGGGAGATGCCACTCGCTCTGCGCCGCGTGCAGTGCATCACTCGACTGTACGCGCGAGCCCGGCGCCTCCCTCAGTCGCCAACAGCTATCACTGCATCCGCATCTGATCTCGATGGTGCCTATGCCGTCGAGAGACGCCAGTCATACCCTAAGCCTTTTGGGTTTAGGGCCAGGAAACTCCTTCGAGAGGTAGATATCGCTCTCGGGCTGGTGGCGCCCCTGGTTTTGCCCAGGACGCCACCCTGGAGGGTACCACATTTAGCTATTTGTCGCCACGCCTCTGCTCCCAAAGCTTGTACTGCGCCGGGAGTATTGCGTTCGACCTTTTTGGAGCACACATCGTGTCACGCTGGAACCGTGCCAGTGTATACGGATGGCTCTAAGTCGCAAGAGGAGGTCGGCTTCCACGCCGTATCCCCTCTGTTTGAAGTCAGCGGGGCTCTACCAGGCGCTGCGTCTGTCTTTACGGCCGAGCTGGTGGCAGTACACCACTCGGTACGGGAGATTACGCGACGTGCCCGGTTAGGAGACAGGATTGTGATCTATAGCGACTCACAAAGCGCCCTGACTGCTCTCGGGGCATTGGAATCTCCGCATCCCCTGGTTCGCGATATCCGTGACGCCACGGTTTTGGCGAGCCGGGCAGATGTCGAGATTATCTTCTGCTGGGTTCCTGGACATGTAGGAATTGCGGGGAATGAGCGCGCCGATGAGGGCGCCAAAGAGTCCGCGAGGACTCTGCGACCGGACCAGCGTTTCGCTCTTCCTCACACCGACTACATGGCAGGAATACGGGCAGCTCTTCGGACTGCTTGGCAAAGAAGATGGGAGACGGTCGAGGGGAACTTAAAGTTGCGTGCCATTGCGCCGCGACTGTTCCCATGGACCTATCCCCCAATGCCGCGGCGGCTTCAGGTTGCTTTCTGTCGTCTTCGAATCGGACACACTCGTGTGACGCATCGCTACTTGATGGAGCGCTCGCCTGCGCCCTATTGCAACGACTGCGTCGTCCCCCAGACTGTTCGGCACATTCTTGGCGAATGTCCCAGTCTGGGTGATCTTCGCGCACGATACCTGTCTCGGTACCGGGATGGGCGGGGTCGCTACCGCCTGTCCCTTGTACTCGGGACGAGTGCGTGCACCATGACTGGTGGACTTATTGACTTTTGGGGGGGAGGCCGGCCTTCTCCCCTTTATTTAAGGTTCCTTTTTTTTGTTATTGTTTTGTTTGTAGGTTGCACTCTCCTGCACCGGGGTGAGGGTGACCTCACCCCGCTGCCGGAGATTGCTTCGATTGTTAAGTTTTTCCAATTCATATCATTGTTAAGTTTTCATATTTTTACTTTAAAGTAGCCTAGTTCTAGGCTGTCGTGTTTTTCGGCGACTTATGCCCAAGTGGGTAGTTGCCAGATGGGCTCCATAAAACCATAACCATGTCCCTTGTACTCGGGATGAGTGCGTGCACATCGACTGGTGGACTTATTGACTTTTTTGGGGAGGCCGGCCTTCTCCCTATTATTTAAGCAGGGTTTGTTTTTTTGTTTTGTTTTGTTTTTTGCATTTGTTTTTGTTTTTTTCCTTTCCCCCATTTAGGGTGTCTGTTTTTTTCTTCGTTTAATTTTATTTTAAAGTAGCCTAGAACTAGGCCAGTTTTAATACGGCGAATAATGCCCATGTAGGCAGTCGCCAGATGAGCTCTAATAAAAAAAAAAAATACTACGCCTACGGGTGTTGGGGACTCCCCCTCACCCCCTTCTCTGGAGGTGCTTTCGGGCACCTCCCTATCTCCAGCGGTAGTCCCTCCTTTGCTTTCTAAGGGGACTGCCAAGAAAGCAGCAGGCAACCCATTGCTCGGAAGGGCAAACCCCCTTAGGGGGGAGAGGAAGGCCAGGCCCCTTCGGTCGCTTCCCTCAAAAGACCTGCTGGCAAGAATATTAAACCTTGCCGGGGTCAAGGCCTGTGCCTCCCCACTAAAGACTTATGACGCTGCCAAGGGGACCTGCGATGTCCTGGGAGGGGATGGCCAACTGGAGGCCCCTCCTGTGATAGACATGGTCCTTGAGGAGACCCAGCCTCAGACGGTAGGGCCTTCCATGGGGGGGGAATCCGGGCTCGACGCCAAGCACCGAACCCGACTCCGCCCCTATGCAAGGACCCCCTCAAACGGCTGAGGGCTCCGAGGCAATACAAGGAGGGGAGGGATCTCCTCCGACAGGTGCCCCCACGACTACCAGGAACTTCTCCATTTCGGAGAGGGACCTGGCTGAGGCCGGCCCATCTGGCATGGGGGCTTCTGCCGGCGGAGGTGAGAAGCGGGTTCATTCCCCGCCCTCCTCTCCAAAAAAGAAAAAGACCAGAAAGACAAAGAAGACTCGGGGCTCCTCTCCATCCGCGGGGGCTGCGGGGACGGATAAGTCTGCTGCCACTTTGGTAGGCGACCAAGCCAAGATCGGCACATCCAGCTCCTCCCCCCCCCCCGTGTGCGGAGCCCCTGACTAAGACCAAGAGTGCACAGGGCGGAGCCTCGATGACATCGGGGCCCCTGATTCAGAGGTTACCTGGCGTTTTCGAGCCCGCTGGCTTCAAACGCTTCCTCGCTATTCGCTTCACTGATGGCACCATGTTATCCAAGGGCAACATGATCCATCAGAGGAGAGGATTAGCTAGTGCAATTGGTAGAGAGCCGAAGGTGACCCGTTTCTGGGACGGGAGCCTTCTGGCGAATGCGGCGAATCCCGCCGAGGCGGCTAAGATAAGTGCTCTTCGGACACTTCATGGCACCCCGGTGAGTGTGACGCCGCACTCTACCATGAACATTGTAAAAGGAGTAGTTTATGCGAGGGAACTCGTTGACTACTCCATTGAGGACATCACCCTAGAGCTGGCCGACCATGGGGCGGTCAAGGTCGAACGTGTGATGAGAAAACAGGGAGGGGCCTCGAGACCCACCCCTACACTCTTCGTCACGTTCGACTGTGACAAGCTCCCTGAGTCGGTGCGTGCCGGTTGGTACCGTTACCGCGTGAAGCAATTCGTGCCACTGCCGGGGCGGTGCTATTACTGTCACCGCTTCGGCCATACGAATCGCTCATGTAGACGTGCAAAGTCCGGGTCACCCGAAGTATGTGTAAATTGCTCCAAGGTCGCACACGACAATTCCAAATCGTGTGTGGCCAAGTGTGTCAATTGCGGAGAGCCGCACCCTGCTTCTTCGAAGCAATGTGGTGCATATCTCCTAGAGAAAGAAATCCTGGCCGTTCAGGCCCAGGATCGACTCTCATTCCGCGAGGCAAAGGACTTGGTCCTGGCGCGCCCGGCTCTGCCTGGGACGTCATATGCCTCAATAGTTAGAAAGGCACCCTCTGCTCCTGGCCCATCCAGGCCAACGAGCACGGTTGTTTCCGCGCCCATTCGGAGCCCTTCTGCGGGCTCTACCCAACCTGGGCGCTCCCCTGGTAAAGCTGGCGGCAAAAAGGGTTCATACCCTGCCCCGGCTAAAACCAGGGCTCCCCCCTCTTCCCCAAGCGTGACCGTTTCCCGTAAAGCGAAACGGCCACGCGACTCCACCGAGTCGTTAGACTCACAGGAGGCAACACCCCTGAAAATGGTCGCTAGACAATCTTCCGGGGTTCCTAAAGCTGTTCCCCGAAAGGAGGACAGCAACAAAGGAGCTTCGGCCCCTTCGCCCACGCCCCGAGGTGGAGCGAGTGGCTCGGAGACGGTGGTTCCTCGAAAAGAGGGCCTCCCGCCTCCCAAGCCGCAACGCCCGCCTAAGGTTTCGAGGCGGAGGGAGGAAAAGACTCGCATGGCGAGCCCAACCTCCCCCAATAAGTCCTCGAAGGCGACAGCGCCTTCAGCGCTTTGTCCGGCCAACAGCGCCCGGGAAGCGTACGGCCATTCCCGTGAGGGTCTTCAATTCGAGGAGGGCCCCCGCGTCTCCTCCGAGCTAGGCCTGGAGGGCATATTCCTTCAATGGAATTGCCGTGGACTCCGGGACAACTGGGAGGAGCTGCGGAGGCTCGTCTCGTCCCGTTCCCCGTTAGCTATTTTTTTGCAGGAGACCATGCTAGGCGCGTGCCCGCTGCCTGCCCTCCCGGGGTATAAGGGTCTTGCGACCCCACCACTATGAGATGGCCGGGCTGGGGGATGCGCGATTTACTACCGGCATGATGTCTCCGTTCTTCCTTTCTCTTTAGATACCTCCTTTTAGGCAGTGGCTGTGCAGCTGCACCTGGATAGGAGGTATACTATCATTTCTGCGTACATTCCACCGTCAGCTGACTTCGACGCGGGGGACTTCCTCCGCGTCGTGGCACGGTTGCCGAGGCCCTATCTCTTGCTTGGAGATCTGAACGGCAGGCATCCTCTCTGGGGAGATTACTCCATAAATCCCAGGGGACAAGTCCTTGCCGATCTGATCGAAGAGCTTGAGATGGGCGTCCTAAACGTGGATGAGTTTACGCATCACTGTCCGAGAACCGCTTCATTTTCTTGCCTTGACCTATCTTTGTGCTCTTCGGATGCACAGCCTGATTTTGATTCGGGGATGGTCGATGACCTCCATGGTAGTGATCACTTTCCCATTCAAATATGATTTTCAGGGCAACTGCTGCCTGAGAGACCACCTCGGTGGTGCTTGGCGCGGGCGCGGTGGCCTGCATTTCAGGAAATGACTGAATTCTCTATCTCAGTCGAGGAGTTTAGGTCAGGAGATGAGGCCGTTGAGTTCTTCTCCGGCAACCTCATCGCCGTGGGCCTGACTACTATTCCTAGGACGTCTGGCCGTTTTGCACGCCGACCACTTCCATGGTGGTCGGCCGAGTGTGAGACGGCCCTCAAACAGAAGCGTTATGCCTACATGCGCTATAAGCGCCGCCCGAACGATTTCACTGTCGCTGAATTTCGTCGGGCTAGGGCTAGGTTTCGGTATATTTCGAAGCACGCCCGCCGCTCTTCTTGGCGGGCATACGTGTCTTCACCTAACGGGAAGACCCCTTTAGCTGAGGTGTGGAAGCGAGTCAAAAGGATTCGGGGCAAGTTCTCGCAGGACCCCCCTCCCGTTCTCCAGGAGAATGGGACCGCAATCTCGGACCCCGCGTCCGTGGCGGAATCCTTAGCGACCGCTTTCTCCGCATTCTCTAGCCGTGATGCTGCTCCGCCAGCATTCAATGCACGTCGTGATGTCGCGGAAGGCCGCCGGCTGGACTTTACCTCCAGAGGCGGAGAACCCTTCAACGACAAGTTTACTGTGAGTGAGTTGCGTTCCGCTCTCGCTTCGTGCGCGGACACCGCCAATGGTCCGGACGATGTCCCGTACGCCATGCTTCGACACCTGGGTCAGCGAGGCATGGCCTTTCTGTTAGATTTGTTCAACAGGATCTGGGTGGAAGGTCTTCTCCCAGACTCCTGGCGAATCGCTACTGTGCTCGCCTTTCGCAAGCCGGGGAGAGATCACTCTACTCCGACCGGTTTCCGCCCAATCTCTCTAACCTCTTGCGTGTGCAAGTTGATGGAGAAATTGGTAAATGTTAGATTAGCCTATTTCCTGGACAGCGGAGGCCATCTGTCTTCTGCACAGAGCGGCTTCCGTAAGTTCCACTCCACGTCGGATGCTCTGCTCCGAATGGAAAATGCCGTCTGCGAGGCTTTCCTTCGTAGACAGCACTACGCCACGGTGTTTTTTGATCTTGAGAAGGCCTATGATACCGCATGGCGATACGGTATCATGAAGACTCTCCACACGATGGGGGCGAGGGGACACCTCCCAATGTTTATATCTGAATTTTTGCGAGATCGTCGATTCCGCGTACTGGAGGGGGGAGCCCTCTCTGCCCCAAAGGAGCAGGAAGAGGGTGTCCCGCAGGGAAGTGTCCTTAGTGTCACACTCTTTGCCCTGAGCATCAACGGCATCACCTCGGTGCTGCCAGAAGATGTTCTGGCTACGCTCTACGTGGACGACCTTTCGATCTCTTTTGGCGCGGCCCAGATGCCAACTCTGGGCGTCGACTCCAACAGGCATTGAACCGCGTCTCTCGCTATGCCGAAGCGCACAGGTTTCGGTTTTCTTTGGCCAAGACTAAGGTGGTGCACTTCTGCCGCCATCCACGGCTTCACCCCGACCCAGATTTGTTTCTTAATGGGGTGCGCCTGGATGTGGTTGAGTCGCACCGTTTCCTTGGTCTTGTATTCGACCGACGCCTCACCTGGGAGGCTCATATTCGCAGCCTTAGGGTCTCTTGTACCCGCGCCATGGACATTCTCCGTTCCGTGACGTTCAGCGCTTGGGGCGCTGATAGGGCTACCGCCTTACTTTTTTATCGATCCTTTGTTCGCTCGAAGCTCGACTACGGATGCGAGTGTTATGCATCCGCAGCCGAGCGTTTATTGCGGAAGGTGGATTCGATCCACCACACCGGCCTTCGCCTTGCGACCGGTGCCTTCCGCACTTCCCCCATTGAGAGCGTGTTGGTCGATGCTGGGGAGATGCCACTCGCTCTGCGCCGCGTGCAGTGCATCACTCGCCTGTAGGCGCGAGCCTGGCGCCTTCCTCATTCGCCAACAGCTCTCACTGCATCCGCAGCTGATCTCGATGGTGCCTATGCCGCCGAGAGACGCCAGTCATACCCTAAGCCCTTTGGGTTTAGGGCCAGGAAACTCCTTCGAGAGGTAGATATCGCTCTCGGCCGGTGGCGCCCCTGGTTCTGCCCAGGACGCCACCCTGGAGGGTACCACATTTGGCTATTTGTCGCCACGCCTCTGCTCCCAAAGCTTGTACTGCGCCGGGAGTATTGCGTTCGACCTTTTTGGAGCACACATCGTGTCACGCTGGTACCGTGCCAGTGTATACGGATGGCTCCAAGTCCCAAGAGGGGGTCGGCTTCCACGCCGTATCCCCTCTGTTTGAAGTCAGCGGGGCTCTACCAGGCGCTGCGTCTGTCTTCACGGCCGAGCTGGTAGCAATACACCACTCGGTACGGGAGATTACGCGACGTGCCCGGTTCGGAGACCAGGAGTGATCTATAGCGACTCACAAAGCGCCCTGAGTGCTCTCGGGGCATTGGAATCTCCGCATCCCCTGGTTCGCGATATCCGTGACGCCACGGTTTTGGCGAGCCGGGCAGATGTCGAGATTATCTTCTGCTGGGTTCCTGGACATGTAGGAATTGCGGGGAATGAGCGCGCCGATGAGGGCGCCAAAGAGTCCGCGAGGACTCTGCGACCGGACCAGCGTTTCGCTCTTCCTCACACTGACTACATGGCAGGAATACGGGCAGCTCTTCGGACTGCTTGGCAAAGAAGATGGGAGACGGTCGAGGGGAACTTAAAGTTGCGTGCCATTGCGCCGCGACTGTTCCCATGGACCTATCCCCCAATGCCGCGGCGGCTTCAGGTTGCTTTCTGTCGTCTTCGAATCGGACACACTCGTGTGACGCATCGCTACTTGATGGAGCGCTCGCCTGCGCCCTATTGCAACGACTGCGTCGTCCCCCAGACTGTTCGGCACATTCTTGGCGAATGTCCCAGTCTGGGTGATCTTCGCGCACGATACCTGTCCCGGTACCGGGATGGGCGGGGTCGCTACCGCCTGTCCCTTGTACTCGGGACGAGTGCGTGCACCATTACTAGTGGACTTATTGACTTTTGGGGGGAGGCTGGCCTTCTCCCTTTTATTTAACAGAGTTTAATTGTTGTTGTTTTTGTTATTGCTTTTTTATTGTTATCTCTTTTTATTGTTTCCTGTTTAATTTTTAAAGTAGCCTAGAACTAGGCTGTTTGTTTCCGGCGACTAATGCCTAAGTTGGCAGTCGCCAGATAGCCCCTCAATTAAAAAAAAAAAAATTGAACCGCGTCTCTCACTATGCCGAAGCGCACAGGTTTCGGTTTTCTTTGGCCAAGACTAAGGTGGTGCACTTCTGCCGCCATCCACGGCTTCACCCCGACCCAGATTTGTTTCTTAATGGGGTGCGCCTGGATGTGGTTGAGTCGCACCGTTTCCTTGGTCTTGTATTCGACCGACGCCTCACCTGGGAGGCTCATATTCGCAGCCTTAGGGTCTCTTGTACCCGCGCCATGGACATTCTCCGTTCCGTGACGTTCAGCGCTTGGGGCGCTGATAGGGCTACTGCCTTACTTTTTTATCGATCCTTTGTCCGTTCGAAGCTCGACTACGGATGCGAGTTTTATGCATCCGCAGCCGAGCGTTTATTGCGGAAGGTGGATTCGATCCACCACACCGGCCTTCGCCTTGCGACCGGTGCCTTCCGCACTTTCCCCATTGAGAGCCTGTTGGTCGATGCTGGGGAGATGCCACTCGCTCTGCGCTGCGTGCAGTGTATCACTCGACTGTACGCGCGAGCCCGGCGCCTCCCTCAGTCGCCAACAGCTCTCACTGCATCCACAGCTGATCTCGATGGTGCCTATGCCGTCGAGAGACGCCAGTCATACCCTAAGCCCTTTAGGTTTAGGGCCAGGAAACTCCTTCGAGAGGTAGATATCGCTCTCGGGCCGGTGGCGCCTCTGGTTCTGCCCAGGACGCCACTCTGGAGGGTACCACATTTGGCTATTTGTCGCCACGCCTCTGCTCCCAAAGCTTGTACTGCGCCGGGAGTATTGCGTTCGACCTTTTTGGAGCACACATCGTGTCACGCTGGAACCGTGCCAGTGTATACGGATGGCTCCAAGTCCCAAGAGGGGGTCGGCTTCCACGCCGTATCCCCTCTGTTTGAAGTCAGCGGGGCTCTACCAGGCGCTGCGTCTATCTTCACGGCCGAGCTGGTGGCAATACACCAATCGGTACGGGAGATTACGCGACGTGCGCGGTTCGGAGACCGGATTGTGATCTATAGCGAATCACAAAGCGCCCTGAGTGCTCTCGGGGCATTGGAATCTCCGCATCCCCTGGTTCGCGATATCCATGACGCCACGGTTTTGGCGAGCCGGGCAGATGTCGAGATTATCTTCTGCTGGGTTCCTGGACATGTAGGAATTGCGGGGAATGAGCGCGCCGATGAGGGCGCCAAAGAGTCCGCGAGGACTCTGCGACCGGACCAGCGTTTCGCTCTTCCTCACATTGACTACATGGCAGGAATACGGGCAGCTCTTCGGACTGCTTGGCAAAGAAGATGGGAGACGGTCGAAGGCAACTTAAAGTTGCGTGCCATTGCGCCGCGACTGTTCCCATGGACCTATCCCCCAATGCCGCGGCGGCTTCAGGTTGCTTTCTGTCGTCTTCGAATCGGACACACTCGTGTGACGCATCGTTACTTGATGGAGCGCTCGCATGCGCCCTATTGCAACGACTGCGTCGTCCCCCAGACTGTTCGGCATATTCTTGTCGAATGTCCCAGTCTGGGTGATCTTCGCGCACGATACCTGTCTCGATACCGGGATGGGCGGGGTCGCTACCGCCTGTCCCTTGTACTCAAGACGAGTGCGTGCACCATGACTGGTGGACTTATTGACTTTTTGGGGGATGCCGGCCTTCTCCCTTTCATTTAACCCGGTTTTATTGTTGTTATCGTTTTTGTTATTGCTTTGTTATTGTTATTTTTTTATTGTTGTTTCCTGTTGAATTTTTTTTTAAGTAGCCTAGAACTAGGCTGTTTGTTTCCGGCGACTAATGCCTAAGTCGGCAGTCGCCAGATAGCCCCTTAATTAAAAAAAAAAAAAATTGAACCACGTCTCTCGCTATGCCGAAGCGCACAGGTTTCGGTTTTCTTTGGCCAAGACTAAGGTGGTGCACTTCTGCCGCCATCCACGGCTTCACCCCGACCCAGATTTGTTTCTTAATGGGGTGCGCCTGGATGTGGTTGAGTCGCACCGTTTCCTTGGTCTTGTATTCGACCGACGCCTCACCTGGGAGGCTCATATTCGCAGCCTTAGGGTCTCTTGTACCCGCGCCATGGACATTCTCCGTTCCGTGACGTTCAGCGCTTGGGGCGCTGATAGGGCTACTGCCTTACTTTTTTATCGATCCTTTGTCCGTTCGAAGCTCGACTACGGATGCGAGTTTTATGCATCCGCAGCCGAGCGTTTATTGCGGAAGGTGGATTCGATCCACCACACCGGCCTTCGCCTTGCGACCGGTGCCTTCCGCACTTTCCCCATTGAGAGCCTGTTGGTCGATGCTGGGGAGATGCCACTCGCTCTGCGCTGCGTGCAGTGTATCACTCGACTGTACGCGCGAGCCCGGCGCCTCCCTCAGTCGCCAACAGCTCTCACTGCATCCACAGCTGATCTCGATGGTGCCTATGCCGTCGAGAGACGCCAGTCATACCCTAAGCCCTTTAGGTTTAGGGCCAGGAAACTCCTTCGAGAGGTAGATATCGCTCTCGGGCCGGTGGCGCCTCTGGTTCTGCCCAGGACGCCACTCTGGAGGGTACCACATTTGGCTATTTGTCGCCACGCCTCTGCTCCCAAAGCTTGTACTGCGCCGGGAGTATTGCGTTCGACCTTTTTGGAGCACACATCGTGTCACGCTGGAACCGTGCCAGTGTATACGGATGGCTCCAAGTCCCAAGAGGGGGTCGGCTTCCACGCCGTATCCCCTCTGTTTGAAGTCAGCGGGTCTCTACCAGGCGCTGCGTCTATCTTCACGGCCGAGCTGGTGGCAATACACCACTCGGTACGGGAGATTACGCGACGTGCCCGGTTCGGAGACCGGATTGTGATCTATAGCGACTCACAAAGCGCCCTGAGTGCTCTCGGGGCATTGGAATCTCCGCATCCCCTGGTTCGCGATATCCGTGACGCCACGGTTTTGGCGAGCCGGGCAGATGTCGAGATTATCTTCTGCTGGGTTCCTGGACATGTAGGAATTGCGGGGAATGAGCGCGCCGATGAGGGCGCCAAAGAGTCCGCGAGGACTCTGCGACCGGACCAGCGTTTCGCTCTTCCTCACACCGACTACATGGCAGGAATACGGGCAGCTCTTCGGACTGCTTGGCAAAGAAGATGGGAGACGGTCGAAGGGAACTTAAAGTTGCGTGCCATTGCGCCGCGACTGTTCCCATGGACCTATCCCCCAATGCCGCGGCGGCTTCAGGTTTCTTTCTGTCTTCTTCGAATCGGACACACTCTTGTGACGCATCGCTACTTGATGGAGCGCTCGCATGCGCCCTATTGCAACGACTGCGTCGTCCCCCAGACTGTTCGGCATATTCTTGTCGAATGTCCCAGTCTGGGTGATCTTCGCGCACGATACCTGTCTCGGTACCGGGATGGGCGGGGTCGCTACCGCCTGTCCCTTGTACTCGCGACGAGTGCGTGCACCATGACTGGTGGACTTATTGACTTTTTGGGGGAGGCCGGCCTTCTCCCTTTCATTTAACCCGGTTTTATTGTTGTTGTTTTTGTTATTGCTTTGTTATTGTTATTTTTTTTATTGTTGTTTCCTGTTGAATTTTTTTTGAAGTAGCCTAGAACTAGGCTGTTTGTTTACGGCAACTTATGCCTAAGTCGGCAGTCGCCAGATAGCCCCTTAATCAAAAAAAAAAAAAAATTGTTAGATTTGTTTAACAGGATCTGGGTAGAGGGTCTCCTCCCAGATTCCTTGCGAATCGCTACTATGCTCGCCTTTCGCCATCCGGGAAGAGATCACTCTACTCTGGCCGGTTTCCGCCCAATCTTTCTAACGTCTTACGTGTGCAAGTTGATGGAGAAATTGGTAAATGTTAGATTAGCCTTTTTCCTGGACAGCGGAGGTCATATGTCTTCTGCACAGTGCGACTTGCGCAAATTCCACTCCACGTTGGATGCTCTGCTCCGACTGGAAAATGCTGTCTGAGAGACCTTCCTTCGTATATAACACTATGCCACGTTGTTTGTCGTTCTGGAGAAGGCCTATGATACCGCATGGCGATAAGGTATCATGGAGACTCTCCACACGACAGGGGCGAGGTGACGCCTCCCAACGCTTATATCTGAATTTTTGCGAGATCGTCAATTCCGCGTTCGGGTGGGGGTGGGGGGGGGGGGAGCCCTCTCCGACCTATTGGAGCAGGAAGAGTGTGTCCCGCAGGGAAGTGTCTTCAGTATCACACTCTTTTCCCTGAGCAACAACGTCATCGCCTCGGTGCTGCTAGAAGATGTTATCGCTACGCTCTCCGTGGACGCCCTTTCGATCTCTTTTGGCGTGGCCCAGATGCCAACTCTGGAGCGTCAACTCCAATAAGCATTGAACCGCGCCTCTCACTATGCTGAAGCGCAGAGGTTTCGGTTGTATTTGGCCAAGACTAAGGTGGTGCACTACTGCCGCCATCCACGGCTCCACCCCAACCCAGATTTGTTTCTTAATGGGGTGCGCCTGCAAATGGTTGAATCGCACCGTTTCCTTGGTCTTGTATTTGACCGATGCCTCACCTGGGAGGCTCATATTCGTAGCCTTAGAGTCACGTACCCACGCCATGGATATTCTCCGTTCCGTGACGTTCAGCGCTTGGGGCGCTGATAGTGCTACTGCCTTACTTTTTTATCGATCCTTTGTTCGTTCGAAGCTCGACTACCGATGCGAGTTTTATGCATCCGAAGCCGAGCGTGTATTGCGTAAGGTGGACTCGATCCATCACACCGACCTTCGCCTAGCGACCAATGCCTTCTGCACTTCTCCCATTGAGAGCCTACTTGTCAATGCTGGCGAGATGCCACTTGCTCTACGCCGTGTACAGTGCACGCAACTCACTCAGAGTAAACCTGTCGTTGAAAGTTTCTCCGCCAAGGAGGTAAATTCCAGTCGGCGACCTTCCGCGACATCACAACGTGCATTGAATGCTGGTGGAGCATCCCGGCTAGAGAAGCGGAGAAAGCGATCGTGAAGGATTCCGCCACGGAGGCAGGGTCCGAGATTGCGGTCCCATTCTCCTGGAGAACGGGAGGGGGGCTGAGTCCTGCGAGAACATGCACCGAATCCTTTTGACTCGCTTCCACACCTCTGCTAGACGAATCTTTCCCGTTAAGTGAAGACACGTATGCTCGCAAGAGCGGCGGGCGAGCTTCGAATTATAACGAACTTAGCCCTAGCCCGACGAAATTTACCGACAATGAAATCGTTTGGGCGGCGCTTATAACTCATGTAGGCATGACGCTTCTGTTTGAGGGCCGTCTCACACCCGGCCGACCACCACGGGAGTGGTAGGCGTGAAAAACCACCAGACGTTCTGGGAATAGTAGTCTTGCCCGCGACGATGAGGTTGCCGGAGAAGAACTCAACGGTCTCATCTAACCGACATAAAATCCTCGACTGAGATAGAGAATTCAGTCATTTCTTGAAATGCAGGCCACCGTGCCCGCGACAAGCACCACCGAGGTGGTCTCTCAGGCGGCAGCTGCCCTGAAAATGATATGTGAATGGGAAAGTGATCACTACCGTGGAGGTCATCAACGACCTCCCAATCAAAATTAGGCTGTGCATCCGAAGAGCACAAAGATATATCAAGGCAAGAAAATGAAGCGGTTCTCGGTCAGTGATGCGTAAACTCATCCACATTTAGGACATTTATCTCAAGCTCTTCGATCAGATTGGCAAGGTCTTGTCCCCTGGGATTTATTGAATAGTCTCTCAAGAGAGGATGTCTGCTGTTCAGATCTCCAAGCAAGAGAAAGGGCCTCGGCAAGAAATCTCCCGCGTCGAAGTCAGCTGCCGGTGGAATGTACGCAGAAATAACAGTATCTCTCCCTGCACAGCTACTGCCTGAAAGAAGGTATCTAAAGTGAAAAGAAGAACATAGACATCATCCCGGGTGTAAACCGCGGATCCCCATCTCGTGGTGGTGGGGTCGCAAAACCCTTATACCCCGGGAGGGTTGGCAGGAGCCACGCGCCTAGCATGGTCTCCTGCAGAAAAATAGCTAACGGGGAAACGGGACGAGATGAGCCTCCGCAGCTCCTCCCAGTTGTCCCGGAGTCAACGGCAATTCCATTGAAGGAATATGCCCTCCAGGCCTAGCTCGGAGGAGACGCGGGAAGCCCTCTTAGAAGAGAAGAGCCTTGCCGGAATGGCCGTACGCTTCCCGGAGGCAGAACCCTGGGCGCGGACAATGCGCTGAAGGTGCTGTCGCCTTCGAGGACTTATTGGGAGAGGTTGGCTGGCCATTTCCTCCCTCCGCCTCGAAACCTTAGGCGGGCGTTACGGCTTCGGAGGAGGGGAGCCCTCTTTTTGAAGATCCACCGTTTTCGAACCAGCCAGCCCACCACTCGGCGTGGGCGAAGTAGCCGAAGCTCTTTTGTTGCTGTCCTCCTTTCGAGGGCAACTTTAGGACCCCAGAAGATGGCCTGACGACCAACTTTAGGGATGTTGCCTCCGGGGAGTCTAACGACTCGTTGGAGGCGCGTGGCCGTTTCGCTTTACAGTAAACGGTCACGCTGGAGGAAGGGGGAGAGCCCTAGTTTTAGCCAGGGCTGGGTGTGAACCTTTCTGCCGCCAGCTTTACCAGAGGAGCGCCCGGGTTGAGTAGAAGCTTTCACTAGGTCTACGAATGAGCACGTTGGCCTGGACGGGCCAGGAGCAGATGGTGTCTTTCTTAGCATTAAGGCGTAAGACGTACCAGGCAGAGCTGGGCGCGCCAGGACGAAGTCTTTAGCCTCACGGAATGAGAGACGATCCTGGGCCTGAACGGCCAGGATTTCTTTCTCGAGGAGATATGCACCACATTGCTTCGAAGAAGCAGGGTGCGGCTCTCTGCAATTGACACACTTGGCCACACACGATTTGGACTTATCGTGTGCGGCCTTGGAGCAATTTACACAGACTTCGGGTGACCCCGACTTTGCACATCTACATGAGCGATTCGTATGGCCGAAGCGGTGACAGTAATAGCACCTCCGCGGCAGTGACACGAATGCCTTGACGCGGTAGCGGTACCAACCGGCACGCACCGACTCAGGAAGCTTGTTATAGTCGAACGTGACGAAGATTGCAGATGTGGGTCTCGAGGCCCCTCCCCGTTTTCTCATCACACGTTCGTCCTTGACAGCCCCTTGGTCGGCCAGCTTTAAGGCGATATCCTCTATGGAGTAGTCCATGAGTTCCCTCGCATAAACTACTCCTTTCACGTTCATGGTTAGAGTGCGGCGTCACACTCACAGGCGTGCCATCAAGTGTCCGAAGGGAACTAATTGCCACCTCGGAGCCATTCGATGCATTCGCCAAAAGGCTACCGTCCAAGAAACGGGTTACCTTCGGCTCTCTACCAATCACACTAGCTAAAGCTCTCCTCTAATGGATCATGTTGCCCTTAGCCAACATGCTGCCATCAGTGGAGCGAATAACCAGGAAGCGTTTGTAGCCAGCGTGCTCGAAAACGCCGGGTAATCTCTGAATGAGGGGCCCCGGTGTAATCGAGGCTCCGCTCTGCGTACTAGCACTTTGGTCTTAGGCAGGGACTGCCGGTTTATTGAGATATTGCTTCTCAAAAACGGTCCAATTTTGGGGAGGGCCACCCTGTATATCTTTCACACATTTTCATTTCTTCCAACTTCAGCACTTTCTTTACAGCTTTGCCTTAGCAAACTTTCTGGTAGATATTTCTCTTTGGTTTTCGCTTCTTAGTTTTAAATAACAAATGCACCTATTTTTCGCTTCTTTTTCTCACCACACTGCATCTATTGGGCAATAGGTGACACCCGGAGCTTTAGATTCGGTGTCCGATGGTATGTGACACTCCCCCACCTCTGGTTGTTTTGTATGCAACAGGTTCGGGTACGTCAGGTGCTGCCAGCCGAGAAAGGATGCCTGTGGTCAAATATGGGTCTGCGCTCATCCTTGCAAGAAAAATCACCCGCCGCTCTGGAACACACAGAGTGCTTCGGAGGCGCGAGATCCGCTACACCCTCGTCATGAATCCTATAAGCTCTTATGTCAAAGGCACTTACCAGCTCTGCTCCCATAAAAGTCCACTCAACTCCAATCATTTAAGATCATCTCCCCATACTTCCTATACAGATATCCGATTAGCTTCAGTACTTCCACTTGTGGCTTCCGTTTTTCTTTTGCGAAATTTAGAATTGCCTAGTACTAGGCTAGAATGTTTATTATGGCGACTTATGCCCTTGAAGGCAGTCGCCAGATTGGCGAATTTAAAAAAAAAATCATTTGAATTCAGTCGTGTCGCACCCGCAGAGGGTCTATTCGCCGGTGGAAACTCTGCGCCCCCCTTCACACATGGAGGCTATTCAATTAGCCTATCAAGTCACTCCTCCGGCTACGCGTCATGCCAGGAGTAGTTATCCTATGTTATTTACTTTGCCGTATTCACTTTTATACATTTTTTTTTTTACTTCTTCCTGAATCAGTTCTTTTTGGGAGCGCCAAAAATGAAGAACATTTGAACAGAGCACAAAAAATATAGTTCAAGAAAAAAATAACGAGCTAAAATTAAAATAACCTAGCCTTCATTTTTCGAAATACTATACAAATCTTATGTATAGTTTGTATAATTTACATCCACTACAAGTCAACGCAAAGTTTTCCAATCCAAAACAGAGGCAAATGGGAAAAAAGGTGAAGTAAGTTCGGTCGAAATTGTAGACGTGTGACGTCACTATAGCAATTTTGTAGCAAAAATACTTACTTCACTGTGACGTCATCACAAATAAGGAAGAGAAGAAATATCGAAATTTAAACGGTTATTATATTAATAGTAACGTCAACCGCTCAATAAATTCAATGCAGATGGATTCGCAAAAATGTGCTTTGGCACAATAAGTGATTAGATGTGTTTTTAAGCGATTACGGCTTTCTAAATACTAACCCTCCGCCCCCAACCCTTATGACTCTTGACATTCATACCCCCCCCCCCCATACACACACACACTATGCCCATGACGGAGAGGCATACAGTAACTGGCCAGCTGTCGAAAACTTTTTTTGTTCCTCTGAGTCGAGAAGACAAGTCCTCCAATCTTTACCTTCTCCCTCTCTCCCAAACCTCTCCTACAAGAGGCCCCTTTCACTGCTGTCCCTCTCCCATTTCTAAATACCCCCAACTGTAACACTACAGCCACGCGATCCCCTCGTCTTCTTTCTAGTTAGTTATCCTTTTTAGAGACTTTTCAGTCTCGCTTCTACGAAGTAAGACGTGCAACGGTGGACCGCCATTCCCCTTTATCTAGAGTCATCTCTCTCCTCAGATTATGCTTTGTCAAATCCTCTTCCATGTTCTTTCTCCAAGTTTTCTTAGGCCGACCGGGTGGTCGTCGGCCAGGCACCTCTAGATTTCTTATCCTTCTAATTGCTTCGTCCTCGCCCCTTCTCTCCACATGTCCGAACCATCCCGAGTCTTCTCCCCTGCAGGACTGCCTCCAACTCACTCAGGCCATACCTTCTGCCACCTCTGAACTACTCACACCGTCTCTCCATGTTACTCTGGCCATATACAGCATCTTTCTATCACAGCTTCTTAAGATGTTCTTCGCGTTCTCTCCGCCATGCAGCAGCACTGATCTTATGCATGCATCATAGACAAGACTTTTTCGTATGAATGGTATGCTTTTATTTACCAATAGTCCTGATCTCTCTCGTCACTTACTCCAAGCCGCTGAAACTCTAGCCGTAACGGCCCTCTCAGAAGTTCCCTCACTGTTAAGTACAACTCCGAGATAGCAAAATTGAGTGACCTCATGTACCACACTTTCTTCGATCTCAATACGTGGTGCCATTTTTCCCGTACAAGTTGGGCACCTAAAGTTCGTTACTCCAACTAAGAGTCGAAGATTCGAACATCTCTTGTGGCACCATTTCTGGCATACACCGCAAGGATATCTTCCTACTTGATATCTCTCTGCCTTCTTTCCCGTCACCATCATCTTAAGTCTTTTTCATACTGATTTTCATTCCTTTCTCCTCCATGTTTCTTTTCCACTCCCTAAACATGTCCGCTACTTCCTCCTTCGTGTCCCCTGTTAAGACAAGATCATCAGCGTATAACAGATCCCAGGGATCACCTTTTCTGCATGTTTTGGTCATTTCTTCCATGGCAACAACAAAAAGCAGGCTAACCACCCCTCATGTCCAAACGATAAACCTTGTTTTCAATTCTCCTGGTGTCCCTTTAGTTTCTGGAGGTCTCCATTAGAATAGATTCTTTCTGGTTCCTCCACGCTAGCCCATCTCTCGTGCGACGGAGATGGCACTTTCGCAGAGACAGACTGGGCCGGTTACTCTACCATGCCATGCTACCTTACGGTGAATGGTTTGGCCACGGTTGATGCGGCTCTAGCCTTCCTTAACTGCCTACTTTTATATCCAGTCTTAAGGCACAGTCTCCCGAAAGGTAAAATTGGGGCTAAGAAGCGTGCAACTCGCCTATATTACCATACCCGACTTTTCCTATATAAGATCCAGATGAACCAGGCCAGAGCGGTGCTACGTAGCTATCTTAAAGATGCCCGCCCCTACTGGAAAGTCTCTCTCTAGGATATCCATTTTCCTCCACTCAACGAAGTCTGGCAGAATCTGCGGCGTGGCGGGAAAGCCCGCTCCGTCGTGTTCGCCTGTCCTCAGAGAGTAAGACTCTTCCATTTGAAAGATCTATTGTTGCAGAGGCTTGCCTTCCACGAAACACTAGGATATCGTGGTACACCGAAATATTGCAAGAAATTCCACAATCTCATAACCAGCTCACATTACCTGCAAAATAATTTAAACACACATACAACCATCTAATCTCTGGGTCCAAGAAACTTACCCAGAATTCGACATATAGGAAAGATCCCTACGTCCGTCCAAAAACGGATGGCCCAAGTCATGGCTCTGGGGCGGCCATGACCCCAAACTCGTCACATAGCGCAACGGCTTAACCAATACTTAGATCTACTACTACTACCACCTAAAACCAGGCACGGTTCAACACAATTACAACATGTCAGACACAAGCACAACTGAGATAACCCTTGCAGATTCAGAGTGCTCGATCTTTGAGACGATCCATCGTGTCGGTGCAGTTCGTCCGGGCTGCCGACCTAAAGCTTGTGAATGAGCTGTGTATGTACTTAGTTGAACTAGTTTTGTATGCTGGTAAGTATTGCAGAGAGCCAAGTCAGATATTGTGGAAAAAGTGAAGGAATCTGAAGTTCAGTCAGTTTTACTCAGTTGCCTGAAAATTAACAGAACTAAAAAAAAGAAAAAAGGGAAAGTAAAAACGAATTTTAAAAACAATCTTTATAAAAATATTCTATATAAAAGTTTAGTTCAAGAAAAATTACTACTGATCAAAATAACAAAAGCATTATCCATTTTTTCCTATATGTGCGTCACCTAAATGAACCAGGCATGAAATGATCCTTCTGTTGTGACTTGTCTCTTTTTTTTTTTGTCGCGCTGCTGGGAAACGTTGTTTCAGGCAAATACAACGTTCATGAGATTTAACCGGTGACATAATAAATTCATGGTTATGTTCAGCAATTCTTGAGTAGTGCAAGGATTATGGTCTCACAGGTTGAAGACCACCATTCATGTCTCATTTACCCTTTTTCTCCTTGGTGTCGGGCCGTTTTCTTGAGACTTCTTGGATCAATGCCTTCATGGCGGTTAAATTCTCCCTGTGGTGTCTCTCCCACATCGCCATCATCTTCGTGAGCATTTCCGTCTGTTGCGTCTGGATTCGGCTTTGAGTATGAATGAATTGTTCCATTCTGGTCGTCAAGTGGCTCATCTCATCAGATTTATCTCGCGAACCTCCCTGGTGCAAGGGATGATTATCTTCCAGCTCTTTCACTCTTTCCCCCATTGAATGGAGCTGACTCTCTAGCTCACTCAATCTTGCCTTCAGCCTCCATGAATCTGTTCTCGTTTCTTTACCCTCATCTTCATCACCTTCCCCTCCTGAGGACTCCCCGACTGACAAAGTCTCTTCAAACGAGTCGTTGGAGGTGGCGACGGCCGCATCGTCATGACTCTGCTCGGGAAAAGTGTCGTCGTGTTCACGGGAGCCACTTCTCTCTCCTTCCTCGAAAGGACTTGAGTGGCGTCCTTTGGTTTGCAGGATGAGCTTCTTGGGCAAGAAGCTCTGTGGTGATTCATCGTCGACTGCTTCGAGATCAACAATGGAAGCGACCTCGTCGTAAAAGGCTGGACGAAAAGTCAACCCACCGCGGTCCATGGCCTTCGTCTTAACCGAACCTTTCCGGTGGTAGTCACGAACCTCCTTTACGAGTGAGGTCCACTTGTCGCTGCACATCCGGGGGGTTACCTCTGGAAACTGTGACCACGATGGTAGCAACGAGGGGGGGAGAATGGCAGAGTATCTACTTTAGTAGGAAATGGATTAAAAAAAATGAATGGAATGATTTTACCACCGATTTGCGTTCATTTAAGATGCTTTTATTTCAGTTTAGGGGACCTACTGATTAACGTAAGATCCGAACCACAGGTATCATATGGCAGCTGCCGTAAAGGCGACCCGAATCGGGACTACATCCAAAAATTAACCACACCTGATGTGGCTTAACTTAGCTAAAATGAAAATCGGCGTTTCCACTTAATAACTAATTCTGAAAATAGACACTTTTTATTCACTTAAAAAAAACAACAAAACCAACGAGAGCATCTCCGCTGGAGATATGCGAGATGTATCGAAAGAAAGTGGTTAAGATGGGGGAAGTGGAAATGTGTACCAAAGTAGCTTATAGACTAATCGTGGTGCTCGGGACCATGTGGGTGCGCAACTCTCCGGGATCATTGTAAATGCTACAGTCAAGGATACCGTTGCGAGTGTTAGGGGAGGGAGGGGAAGCTACCATCCAGATGTCAGTTGCAGCATGTTTGCCCATGCTGCACCAGGCACCATCTTGGATAGGCCAGTGGGAAGAGAAGACGGGACATAGGGGAGGGGAGACTTGGGGGCAGAGGGCACGAGGGAAGGGAAGCAAAAAGTTTTGGAAGTGAAGCCTCAAAGGCTTCCTTGGGAAGGGGCGACGCGCGCCGTCCACTCTGTCACGGCTTATCCCACCAACGCCGCTCCTGGTAGCGTGATGTTACGCCATCAGGGTGCGGCGCGAGAGCCACTACTCAGGATAGGGCATCCCACATCCAAGTTCTCATTCACAACTATAAAAGAAGTATACACAGGCGAAGGCTTCTTTCACAACCCAGAAAAATAGAAAAAATTATGACATTTAGAATATACACACATTTGCACAGCGCAGAAAAAAATCTATAAATCGCCGAGTTCGGAAGTAACCAAGGGCATGAATTAAAGGGGAGGATTTAAGGACTTTTTTCCATGGTTGCTAAAAAAATAGTACTCTAAAATATGCAGCATAGTTAAAGGGGGAGGGGAAAAAATAAAAATGGATAACATTAAGGGATAAAATAGTAAAACGCGGCCCACAGGCTAAAGGATGGTTCAAGTAAAATAAGATTTTTTTTTTTAAAGAGCCCATCTGGAGTATGTCTACCAAGGCAAAGTCGCCGTAATCACCTTGCAGCCTAATGCTAGGATAAAAAAAAAGAACTATGAAAAAACAAACAAAAGTAAAAAAAAGCAAGAAGGTATCAATCATGCTCCGGCAACAGGAAGGGGAAGGGGGGAGGGCCAGCCTACCTCCGGCGCAGGCAGGAACATGTGCCTTACAACAGTCAAATAAAATGGAAAAAAATAAGTTAGTCCACACATCTGTGTACACGAACCCGTCCCGATACCGAGACAGGTAACGGGCAGAACAGTCTCGGGGAACAAAGCAGGCGTCGCTCCAACGAATGGCGGTGAGTGAGGAAAGTGTGCCCAAATCGAACAGAAATCGACCTGAAGCCATCGCGGAATTGCGGGATAGGTCCAAGGGAATAGTAGCGGCGCGATGGTACGTAACTTTAAGTTACCCTCGGTCGTGTGCTATCTTCTTTGCCAAGCAGCAGTCATGTCGGTGTGAGGAAGAGCCAAGGGCTGGTCTGGTGGCCAAGTCCTCGCGGACTCTTAGGTGCCCTCATTAGTTACACCGAGCTCTCGAAGGAGTTTCCTGGCTCTAAACCCAAAGGGCTTAGGGTATGACTGGCGTCTCTCGGCGGCATAGGCACCGTCGAGATCAGCTGCGGATGCAGTGAGAGCTGTTGGCGACTGAGGGAGGCGCCGGGCTCGCGCGTACAGGCGAGTGATGCACTGCACGCGGCGCAGAGCGAGTGGCATCTCCCCAGCATCGGCAAGTTAGGCTCTCAATAGGGGACGTGCGGAAGGCACCGGTCGCCAGGGGGAGACCGGTGTAGTGAATCGAGTCCACCTTCCGCAATACACTGAGACAATTGAATTAAAATACTCCACCAATGACACTGCTGTAATAATAAAACGACCATATATTTGAATTATTAGGGGAATGTGTGCTGTATGGGATGTGACACAAAGTACACATTAAATAAACGCACACGCAGGTGTTCAACGTCCGCCCACGCCTTTACCACCATCATGATCATTACCATCTAACCACCAAAACTGATGGGTGGGGGACCCCAATCTTCTGGAAAGAAGTGGAACCAACGACGGCATTTGAATTATTATGCACTACCCTCGGGGATTATCTTTGGACCATCTCTGAACTGAATAGCGATAACAAATGAGATTTATCTAGCCCCTCCCCTTACCCCCACCATCCTTTATTTCCCCAACCGCTTTCCCACAAAGTGCAGCGGCGAACATTAACGCCACGAAAAACTAGTCCCCGACCCCACCATTGCTTTACGCCCTATCTAGCACAACGCTCTCCATTATTTCATTCGACGCCAAATTGGTCCTTCATAACAAGGGGGAGGGGTCCTATACGTCGTAGCATCTCGTCGGGTCAGGGTGCATCCCTTGGCAGGAGGCCCCCCCACAAACCCTCTTCCAAACACACACAGTCCTCAGTCAGCCCTATCTCTAACACTCATCCAGTTCATCAACTCACATGTTGACCTGGCTGTGTATCCTTCCGCGACCGTCCTTTGCTTGTCATCAGCCAATCGCATACAAGCTCGTGCATGACGTCACAGTGAGCGAGACAACCTCTGTGTGTAATCGACCAACATCACACACCCTTCGAACGCCCTTACACTCATTCTCGTATATTTATTCCTATTCATTGCTAAACCCATAACACTACAGAACACTCATAATTTTGTTAACGCCCTTCCCTTCTAACTAACTATCAAGCAGCCATCTCAAATTATCCATTAATACTATCACTAAAGAATTTTCCTTTTCCCATTGCTTAGGTTTCTTGTTGACTTAGGAAATTATATTCGAATTACTTTTCCTGGTTACTTTCATATTTTGGGCGCAACCAACTTTGTTATATTTCGCTAGTAACCAAAAGGCGACGTTTTTCAGACTAGTATATTTGCTGGGTTTTTTTATGGAACTATTTTTTAGCTAAATTGAGTCGCTTGAGTCTCAAATGATTTTTTTTCCTCTATACAAGGCGAAAAAGTCATATTGAGATATAGAATGTGTCAAAAATTACCTTAAAAGGGTAAAGCACAAAAAATTGATAAGTAGCAAATCTCATTAATCCAAATACTCGGTCACTTTGTTGATTCCGGGCTTCCACGTGCTCAACCATACTTTTGGCATCTCTGCTCCTTCCGACTGCTTGGGAGATTGAGGGAAAAGCTTTGATCCCACAACATGTACTGTAAGCCCCTGTAAACGTTACCACCATTAAGTGGGGCGGCGCTTTCTGCGAGGCTGTCCTAAATGACCAGGTTCGAGTCAAGGGACGCTGTTGCACGCTGTGAGAATTTTATAGCACCTCACCTGTTCATGGAACTTCTATTGCAGCAACCTTACATCCAAGCAGGGTGGTCCAACTACAGGATTGCATTCGGGTGAGGTGGCCACGTCATATCCACTTGGGAATGACTGACCACTCTTTTTCTCTTGCCTTACAGAGTGGCTAGAGTTGAAAAATACACAGCCTTGCCAGCTGGGTCTAATTTGTCAATATTCACACTATTAATGGTTCCTAGGAGGAAAAGACTTACTTTTGGCTTCAATCCGTTATAAACTTCGAGCCAAATCCCTTTGCGTAAAAGGCCTTGTGGAGAGAGGAAGGATGAAGCACGTTTATTGAAGAGGGTGATGAGGGACGAAGTTCTCGCCGAAGACCAAGAACCGTCACATTTGTCTTTGTCGTACGCTGGAAATAACTGCAGTTACTATTTATATTAAAGACTACATAAAAGATACAATCCATCCACAATTTGAAGTCATAGGGGTAAACGTTATGGCTTTAGATTTCAGCTAGAAATTAAGTCAGATTTGTTATAAATCTGAAAAATTCTGCACAGAATATGAAGAACATTGCATTTGTTAAACACAAAAAAAAACAAAAAAAAAAAAACTGCCTTCGTGAAGAGTGAAAATTTCTTAACCCATGAACAGTAAAAAAAACCAAAACAAAACTGTATATATGGCGTTCTGAACCAGCTTAACCTCAGCAATGTAGACAGATCCTCGGCGATCATAGGATAAAAAAAAAATTGGGAAACTACATAGCTCGCTCTGTGCACTTGCTAAAATGATGGGTCAGTCATGAACTATATTTAAAATCAAGGTGATCCCGGCGGACCAGGTTGTATTGAAGAAGGCCTAATTATCATGGTAAAAAAGATATCTGTATTTGCGAGTGATTGTCTCCAAAATCAGAATTGTAAAGGATGTTTTACACCATTAAAATATTAATGAGGGGGCAGAGTAAAACGAATGGTCATTTCATTAAAAGCATACGATTTTTTTTTTATCAAGATCAACAGACATAAGTGGGGCGCTCTCAATTATTCCAAACTTTCAAAAACTCATTGAAAAGTAAATTGTTACCATCCGACCGACATACTAACGTATAGAGTCGCGTCCATGCGACTAAAATAAACCCCAGGAATTCACCGCCAGGTTCAGAGTTGTTACTGATGGTACCCACTACTAACTGGGTAAAAATTGAAAATTTAATACAATAACCTTTTCTGTTTTGTTTTTTTGTAGAAAACTATCAATAATAGGGACCGATAGGGACTACAATTCTGAACATGTTCCCATTCCGTAATGGAGACAGGTCCCTACGAGAGCAGCGATGATTCAACCCAAGAATTCCCTCTCCTTAAAAGCAGAGTTCATCGCTGATAATAATCCCATTAGCGTAATGGACATGAAACCTCCTTCACTGTCTGATACGAGTCATCTTATCTTGTCACGTCACCACCGGGTCCTCGGTGAATGCCTTTCCATAGTTTGGATGGGTTCACCACAAGGAAATGCAGCTCTTGAAGCGAGTGCCCATTTAACAAGGTTATGCCCTGCTTTACCCATTTTGGCTCTTGCTCGATTTAAGGTTACCCAGTCATTCCTACTAGAAGCTCTCGCTTGGTTCTGGAGAGTGACTACAATGGTCAATCCTATATACAGATGATTTATGGTGTTCTAATCCACCAACTGTCCTGAAGCTCTTACGTGATCGTAGTATTCGCCTTGTTCTAAGATAGCGTGAAGTGGGTCCCTATTATCATTCATCTGTTTGTTCTTCTCGCATTTTGGGTGTCGCTTTATGGTAGGAGGTGGAATGCTCGCAAGTCGATAGAATACTGTAGGTGTTGATTTTAGTGTACAATGATAAAGCAACAAGAAGGGTTTAATTCTGGGTCGACCTTGGATGCATGACACGACCTAGCCCAGTACTTTGCGGTTAAGTAGTATAGTGCCAGGGCAAGCCATATATTCCCTTTTTAATTTAAAGTTCTATACTGGTGACTGACTATCAGGAAGAGCACAGGTGCCGAAATTACACACATTTTTTGAAGAGCATTTTTAACTATAGGCTAAATTAATATATAAATGTAAAACCACAACCAACCACCCAAGCGAATTCCAACAAAAAAGCTCCGTCCAAACGGGTCCCATAAGTCTACCATTTCTTTTGATCTCGCTAACCACTATAATCCGCCCCCCCCCCCTTATTTTTTCACTATTTATAAAGCTTCATCTATCGGAAGGTAAAGAAATAGGAAATTCCAACTATCGGAAGGTAAAGAAATAGGAAAGCTCCCTCTATCGGAAGATACAGAAATGGAAAAGCTCCATTATATCGGAAGGTAAAGAAATAGGAAAGCTCCAACTATCGGAAGGTAAAAAAAAATAGGAAAGCTCCATCTATCGGAAGGTAAAGAAATAGGAAAGCTCCACCCACCAGTTATAAAACGCGAGAGAAGAGAGGAGGGTGCGGGAAAAGAATGTGGGAATAGTAACACGAATCAACCCACTGACTGACGTCGATGGCATCCAAATGGGGTAGGCCCCTTACCAACTAGGCAATCTGTTAGTTCAACAATACCTCAAGACACCACTACAACCTGGCGCAGACTCACAGAAAACATATCCACCCTTGTCATCCACTCCATTGGATGGCTTGCTTGCGTCTGTGATGCAGTCGATTACATGTTCCAAGTAACTTTGCCTTCGCAGCAACCTTCTTTCACAACTTGGGCATCGAAGAGACCTGTAGGAAGGATTAATGGAGATAGAGGGAGTGCGAGAGAACTCCATGCCGCAGACCAAGGCCCTCCTTATGCAAGGCGTCTTTTTTTTAATTCGAATTTAATAAGCAATAGCAACGAGGGCGTTTCCCACGTACTTTATACGGAGAAATGTAAGTGAAAATACGAGGGGCGGTCAATAAGTTTTGCAATTCGGATATAAGGAAAAGTGTTTTATTATTTTTCAATATAACTACCCTCGACTTCAATGCACTTGCGCCACTTGTCCCTGAGGCTTCGAATTCCCGACAACCACAAATCTCCCGACTGCTGTTCAATCCACTCCTGGACGGCGAGTTGGACATCTTCATCGTCCCCAAACCAGCGTCCACGCAGTGCAGCCTTGAGCTGGCGGATTAAAAAGTAGTCGCTAGGGGCCAGATCTGGACTGTAGGGATTATGGTTGAGCTCCTCGAATCCGCACTCGCGCAGGGAAGCTTGTGCAACTCTGGCCTTGTGGTCTTTGACGCCGTTGAAGTCGATCATGGGGCGTGAGGTTTCTAGGGACCCAATGGGCAGAGACCTTGGTCATGGCCAAATTGTTGTGGATGATGTTGATAACACTTCCATGTGATATTCTAAGTTCTCGCCCGATTTCTTCGACCTTCACCCGTCGATTTTAGAGGATCTTCCTCTCCACACGGGCCACATTGTCCTCATTGGTCACGTCTGACGGGGGTCATCTTCAAGGGACTCACGACCATGGCGGAACTCCCTATTCCAGCGAGCAATGGTTGCATACGAAGGGGCGGTGTTGGTGTACACTGCGACCATGCGTTCATGGATCTCTTTTGCATTCTTGCCTTCCTTGGTAAAAAATTTGATCACTGCGCGGTGCTCAACCTTGTCCATTGTTGAAAAAATTGTGACTCACGATCTGCGATCAGCTACTGCTTCTTAAATAGACGAGGCAGGAGCGTGTGGCTGCAGGTCCTGACTTGTCATAACTTGTACTAACACCCCCACAAACAGCCATCCCCTTTCCTCTGTTTTGCTCTACCGATTCGCAAAACTTATTGACCGCCCCTCGTATGTCGAAGAGAGCTGCAGATCCCCCTGCAGGGAAGCCAAATTGTGGGGATTTGGGACCGGGTGGGCACAAACTCCTTCAGATGTCAGCCGCAGCATGGATACCCACACTACACACATGATATCCCCTAGTGCGTTGGATAAGAAAAAGATGGGGATGTGGACACTGGGAGGGAAAGGGGTGGGATGCAGGTGTGTTAACTCCCCATCCCCTACTGAAGCCAATAGGGAGGAATATAAAAGGAATAAATCCCAGGTAGTTTCAATCTAGTAGAAAACCGGGGTGACTGGGGCCGGGAAGGGGACACTCCCTTGCGAGGGAGACAGCCTGGGGTTTATCCCCAACCTTTTTTGCTAATTCAAAGCGCCCATCTAGCGAGCGACGACATCAAGGGCATAGCCACCGAAATCAGTAACTAGCTTATTTTTAGTCTAGATTAGCAGTTTAAAAGATACCCCCCCCCCCTAAAAAAAACAAAAACAAAACAACAACAAGAAACAAACAAATAGCCCAATGTGGACTAATCCTAAAGAAAACGACATGCTTTGGTGCCAGAGGGATTTTTATTTCACCCATGAACCCTATACTGGCGACGGCGCCTAAAAAAAACAACACTTAACCTAAGTATAAGGCTATCTTACTATGGAGGAGGCGCGCCTCCTCGAAAAAAACTAGGTCGGAGTGCACGAATATGTCCCGAACACAAGGGACGCGCGGTAGCTGCACTGCCACTGCCTGAAAAGAGGTATTTATAGCGAATAGAAGAACGGCGACATCATGCCGGGGTGTAAATCGCGCATCCTCCTGCCCAGCAGCCATCCTGTGGTGGTGTGGTTGCAGAACCTTTATACCATGGGGAAATGAGCAGGGGGGCACGCGCCCAGCATTGTGTCAGGCAGTTGGCCTGGAATCCATGGCCAGCCTCCCCCCCCCCCAAGAAAATCTCCCACAATCGTGTGCAGGCCCTAGTCCCAAAAAGTACAAGGGAGCTATCCCTTTCCCTCTCGATCGGGAAAGGGATAGGTAACGTGCGCGAAGATAACCCAGACTGGGACATTCGACAAGAATGTACTGGACAGTCTAGGGAGTAAGAAGTGATCACGAGTAAAGTTTTGACGCAATGGCACGCAAATTCAAATTTCCATATGTCGTATCCCATCTTAATTGACATGCAGCCCAAAAGAGCTTACCTGATCCCTGGCATAGAGTCAGAGAAGGAAAGAACGAAATTCTGGTCCGGTCGCCCAGTTTTTTTAGACTATTTGACGCTCTCATCGACCCGTTCATTCCCCACGATCCCTACATGTCCAGGAACACAGCATAAGACAATCTCGATATTCCAATGCCTAGAGGGCACTCAGTACATTAGATAAATCGCTATAAATATCTCGTAGCGAGCGATGTATTGCAGCGAGCTCAGCCGTGAAGACGCAGCAGCCGAAAGAACCCCGCCGGCTTCAAACATGGAGGCGTGAACGATGACCCCTATTCGGACTTAGAGCTACCCGTGTACAATGGACAGCTCCATTATGACACGGCGTGCGCTTCAGGAAATTCCAATGCAACATTGCCGGTGCTATAGAATCTTTGGGAGCAGAGACGTGGCGAGTAACGTTCAGAAGTAGTACTCTCTAAAGTTTGGAGGGGAGGAGGCAGAAAAATCATGGTAGGCTCAATATTTGAGGTGGAGCGGCCCGAGGCAGGATCAGGAAGTGGCAAAGGGAAAACCTTTTTGCCAATGGAAATTGCTAGGAAGGGAGCCCATTTACTAGTCGTAACGTGGAGCGAGGTTACACTTTCTTTTAATGCTGTAATTTTATAAGATTTGGGAAGACACATAGAAGGAAAACTTTTGACCATGTTATTTCCCTCAAAAATCAGTCCCATTAAATTAATTGTTTGACCCAAACATAAGAGAACCTTCGCGGTCACCTCGACCGACTTACCCTTTAAGAATCGAATCACGATTCTCCCGCACCCATTCCACTACAGCTTCTTCCACGCCGTGTCTTTCCCCGAGCGCGGCATTCGAGGATCCTGGTTCCACTTCCATGCCATGGATGACATCCACTAGAACTTCACGCATGTGCATGTTGCCCTTGGAGGAATAATGGATCGAAATTAGAGTTCGTAGGTCAACACCGGAGCAAAATGTCTCAGACGTAGGACTATTAAGCGCACGCCAGTCGACGTCTTTTATCTGGGTTGTTTTAGTTAATAGCACCTCAGGGGCATGTGACATCTCTGATCCCACGACCGGTTGAGAGATTAAGGGATAAAGCTTTGATCCTACAGCCAGTCCTGTAGGCCAACGTCAACGTTATGACAATTAAGTGGAACCGAGCTTTCTGTGAGGCTATCTTGGGGGGACCAGGTTATAGTGAAGAAAGGCTGTTGCATGCTGTGGGAATTTTATAGCCCCTCCCCCCCCCGTTGTGCTAGCGCTCCATACAAAAGCTAAGAAATGGAAGTTTCCCAGCAACTTAACCTAACCTAACGAGGATTGAGCCAGGAAGGGTAGTTGTGTCATCCCCTCCGAAATGACTGACCACTCTTTTTTTTCTCGTCCTTCAGGGTGGCTAGAGTTGAAAAAACACGCCCTTGCCTGCTGGGCGCCTTTATCCGGGTTATTTCAGCTATGGATTTGATCATTATTTGCCTGTATGTGAGAGAAGAATACCCATACCCTTCGGCGAGTCTCGTAAAAGACAACTAAGCCCGAGTATAATAATGAATGAGGGCGTCGGGGCCCCTGTTTAACCAGGCTAGTTAAACCGCGTATATGTGTGAGCCAAGTGGGCGGAATGTGACAGTGTGTATGATGTGGGAAAGAGGGGAGGTAGTAAATGTGTTCGAAAAAGGGAGATTACAGATGCTTGCACTATATGAGATAAACATGGAAGAAAATGAAGTTTGTATAATGGAGTTCAGTCAGGTGTGAATCATTGTCGTAGGGGTAAAGAGGGTGTAGCGGAGCTATTGAGTTAGGAGTGGCATGATGTAATGGTTAAGTATGAAATGAGCGCTCACAAATTATGTAGGCAACTAAGAGATCTGCAAGTGTGAGAGTGTGCGTGGTTGAACGGGGGTGTTTTATTTTGGAAGATGATTATGCGAGGTAATTGATACTAGTCAGGCGGGTTAATGTGAGTAGAAGCGGAGAAGGAGAATGATTTTTTTTCTTTTAGGAGCCCATCTGGCGACTGCCTACTTGGGCATAAGTCGCCGTACTCGACACAGCTTATTACTAGGCAGGCTATATTAAAAAAAATAAGTAAATAAAAAATAACCATGGATAAAAATATCATAGAGTAAAAACAAAAACAAAACAAAGCAAAAAGCTAACAAGAAGGAAGAGTGCTCCAGCGTTGGTGGCAGGTCCGCCTCTCCCCGGCGCAGGAGCATGCGACCCACAACAAAAAGTAAAAAAAAGTGGAGGAGGCTAGCCTCCTCCAAAAAGTCGTATAGTCCGCAAGTTGTTGTGAACGAACCAGTCCAAGCGCAAGGGACAAGCGGTAGCGATCCCGCTCGTAGGTAACGCGCGCGAAGATCACCCGTACTCGGACATTCAACAAAAATGTGCCGAACAGTCTGGGGAACAACGCAGTCATCACAATATGGCGCAGGCGAGCGCTAGAAACAAATGGCGGTGCATCCCGCGAGTGTGTCCGATTTGGAGACGACAGAAAGCAACCTGAAGTCGTCGCGGAATTGGGGGTAGGTCCATGGGAACAGTCACGGCGTAATGGCACGTAACTTTAAAAGTTCCCCTCCCCATCTTCTTTACCAAGCAGCCCGGAGAGCTAGCTGCCTGGAGTCCTGCCATGTAGTCGGTGTGAGGAAGAGCGAAACGCTCGTGTGGTCGCGCCCAGTCCTCGCGGACTCATTGGCACCCTCTTTCCCCGCAATTCCTTCATGTCCAGGAACCCAGCAGAAGAAAATCTCGACATCCGCCCGGCTCGCCAAATCCGTGGTGTCAGGGATATCACGAACCAGGGGATGCGGAGATTCCAATGCCCCGAGAGCACTCGGGGCGCTTTGTGAGTCGCTATAAATCACAATCCAGTCTCCGAACCGGGCACGTCACGTTACCTCTCGTGCCGAGATGTGTATTGCAACCAGCTAGGCAGTGAAGACAGACGCAGCGCCTGGCAGAGCCCCGCTGAATTCAAACAGAAAATCCTAACAAAGATGAAGCAAGCTCCTGCGTGGGGGGAGGTTTCCCCCGGCGCAGGAACGTGCGACCTACAAATAAAATAACAAAAAAACTAGATAAATAAAAGGAAGAAGGCAGGATTTCCCCCAAAAGTCTATAAGTCCACCAGTCAATGTGCACGCACTCGTCGTGAGTACACGGGACAGGCGATAGCGACCCCGCCCATCCCGGTACTGGGACAGGTAACGGGCGCGAAGATCACCCAGACTGGAACATTCGACAAGAACGTGCCGAACAGTCTGAGGGAAGACGCAGTCGTCACAATAGGGCGCAGGCGAGCGCTCCATTAAATGACGATGCGTCACACGAGTGTGCCCGATTCGGAGTTGACAGAAAGCGACCTGAAACCTTCGCGGCATTGGGGGAGACCACATCTTGGGACTTGGGACTCATCCGTATACACTAAATGGCTGGTAGTACCGTCCAGTTACACCGAGCTGTCAAAGGAGTTTCCTAGCCCTAAACCCAAAGTGCTTAGGGTATGACTGAGGCATCTCGGCGGTATAGGCACCGTCAAGATCAGCTGTGAATGCAGAGAGCTGTTAACGAATGAGGGAGGAGCCGGGCTCCCGCGTACAGGCGAATTATGCACTGTGCACGGCGCAGAGCGAATGGCATCTCCCCAGCATCAACGAGTAAGCTCTCGATGGGGGAACTGCGGAAGGCACCGTTCGCAGGGCGAAGGCCGGTGTGGTGGAACCAGTCCACCTTCCGCAATATACGCTCGGCAGCGGATGAATAAAACTCGCATCCGTAGTCGAGCTTCGAACGAACAAATGATCGATAAAAAAAGTAAGGCAGTAGCCCTATCCGCTGAACGTCACGGAACGAAGAACATCAATGGCGCGGGAACAAGAGTGCCTCAGGGTGCGAATATGAGCCTCCAAGGTGAGGCGTTGGTCAAATATAAGACCAAGGAACTGTGCGTGTCCACCATTTCCAGGGACACCCCGTTGAGAAAAAATGTTGGGTCAGGGTGGAGCCGTGGATGGCAGCAGAAATGCACCACCTTAGTGTTGCCCAAGGAAAACCGAAGCCTGTGCGTTTCGGCATAGCAAGAGATCCGGATCAATGCCTGTTAGAGTCGCGCCAAAAGATATCGAAAGGTCCTCCACGTAGAGAGTAGCGAGAACATCTTCCGGAAGCACAGAGGTGATGCCATTAATGCTCAGAGTAAAGAGGGTGACACTGAGGAAACTTTCCTGCGGGATACCCTCTTCCTGCTCCATTAGGCCGGATAGGTCCCGACGACCCGTACACGGAATCGACGATCTCGCAAAAATTCAGATATAAAGATTGGGAGGCGTCCCATCGCCTCCATTGTGTGGATAGTCTCCATGATGCCGTATCGCTATGCAGTATCATAGGCCTTCTCCAGATCGAAAAACACCGTGGCGTAGTGCTGTCTAAGAAGGAAGGCCTCGAAGACGGCAATTTCCAGTCGGAGCAAAGAATCCAACGTGGAGTGGAACTTGCCGAAGCTTCACTGTGCAGAAGGCAGATGGCTTCCGCTGTACTGAAAGGCTATCTAACATTTACCAATTGCTCCATCAACTTGCACACGCAGGAGGTTAGAGATTGGGCGGCAACCAGCCAGGGTATAGTGATCTCTCCCTGGTTTGCGAAAAGCTAGCACAGTAGCGATTCGCCAGGAATCTAGGAGGATACCCTTTACCCAGATCCTGCTGAACAAATCTAATAGAAAGGCCATGCCTCGCTCACTCAGGTGTCGTAGCATGACGTACAGGACATCGTCAGGACCAGGGGCAGTGTGCGCGCACGAAGCGAGAGCGGAACGCAACTCACTCAGAGTAAACCTGTCGTTGAAGGGTTCTCAGCCTCTAAAGAATGCGGAGAAAGCGGTCACGAAGGATTCCGCCACGGACGCGGGGTCTGAGATTACGGTGCCATTCTCCTGGACAACGGGAGGGAAAGTCCTGCGAGAACTTGGCCCCGAATCCTTTTGACTCGCTTCCACGTGTCTTCCCGTTAAGTGAAGACACGTATGTCCGCTAAGAAGAGCAGCGGGCGTGCTTCGAAATATACCGGAACTTCGCACTAACTCGACGAAATTCACTGACAGTGAACTCGTTCGGGCGGCGCTTATGCGCATGTAGGCATAACGCTTCTGTTTGAGAGTCGTCTCACACTCGGCTGACCACCACGGGAGCGGTCGGCGTGCAAAACGGCCAGAAGTTCTAGGAATAGTAGTTAGACCCACGGCGATGAGGTTGCCGGAGAAGAACTCAAGGCCTCATCTACCGACCTAAAAACTACTGATACAGAGAAATTGGTTATTTCCTGAAATGCGGACCACCGCCCGCGCACGCGCCAAGCACCACCAGGTTTGCCCTCGGGGGGGCAGCGGCCCAGAAAATGATATTTGAATGGGAAAGTGATCACTACTACCCAAAATCAACCTGTGCATCGGGAAAGCACAAAGATAGATCAAGACCGAAAAATGAAGCGGTTCTCAGGCAGTGATGTGGAAACTGATCCACATTTGAGACACCTATCTCCATCCAGCTCGTCGATCATGTCGGCAAGGAACTGACCCTTGGGAGGAGACGAGCCTCTGCAGCTCCTCCCAATTGGCTCCGAGTTCACGGCAATTCCATTGAAGGAATATGCCCCCCAGGGCTAGGTCAGAAGAGGTGCGGGGGCCCTGTTCGAAGAGAAGACCCTCACGGGAATGGCCGTACTCTTCCCGGAGGCATAACTCCGGGCACTGTTGGCCGGACAATGCGTTGAAGGCGCCGCCGCCTTCGAGGATTTATTGGGGGAGGTTAGGCTCGCCATGCGAGTTTTTTCCTCGATCCACTTCGAACTTTAAGCGAGTGGGGCGGCTTCGGAGGTGGGGATCCCTCTTTTGGAGGATTCACCGTCTCCGAGCCACCCAGCCTTCCACTGGGTGTGGGCGAAGGAGCCGAAGCTCCTTTAGTGCTGTCCTCCTTTCGGGGGATAGCTTTAGGAACCCCGGAAGATGGCCTCAAGACCCTTTTCAGGGGTGTTCAGGCCCGTAATAGAGGGTGTCTTTCTTAGCAATGAGGCATAGGACGTCACAGGCAGTACCGGGCACGCCAGGACCAAGTCCTTAACCTCGCGAAATGAGAGACGATCCTGTGCCTGAACGGCCAAGATTCCTTCTCAAGGAGATACGCACCACATCGCTTCTAAGAAGCGGGGTGCGGCTCTTGGCAATTGACAGACTTAGCCACACACGATTTGGACTTATCGTGTGCCGCCTTGGAACAAAGTACACAGACTTCGAGTAACCCCGTTGCACGTCTACAGGAGTGAAGTAGTAGCACCTCCGCGTTAGTGGCACGAATGCCTTCACGCGGTAGCGATACCAACCGGCACGCACCAACTCAGGAAGCTTGTCACAGTTCAAGCCCCTCGCATAAACCACTCATTTCATGAATTTCATGGTAGATGCGGCGTCACACTCACTGGCGTGCCATTAACTGTCCGAAGGGCACTAACTATGGCTGCCTCGGAGGGATTCGAAGTATTCGCCAGAAGGCTCCCGTCCGAAAAATGGGTCACCTTCGGCTCTCTACCAATCACTCTAGCTAGAGCTCTCCTCTCATGGATCATGTTGCCCTTAGCCAACATGCTGCCCTCAGTGGAGCGAATAACCAGAAAGTATTTGAAGCCAGCGGGCTTGAAAACGCCAGGTAGTCTCTAAATGAGGGTTCCCGACCTAATCGAGGCTCCGCTCTGCGCACTTGCAACTTTGGTCTTTGTCAGGGACTCCCCCCCTGGGGTAGCACTGGGGCCAGACGTGCCGATCTCGGCTCAGTCGCAAGACGAAACGGCAACGGACCCGTCCGTTCGTCTCCGTGGCTCCCACAGAGGGAGAGGAGCCCTTAGTATTTTTGGTCTTACGGTTTCTTTTTATTTTAGGACAGGACGGCAGGGTTGGCCAAAAAATTGGGTGGAGGGAAAAGCCCAATAAAACCCAGGTTTTATAAAAAAACCCGAGTTTTATTCGGGGGAGTTTTCAAATCTCAGATTTTTTCAAAAAACAAATGATATAAGCATTAGAATAGCATATAAAAACAATAGCTATCTCTATTTTTATAATATTAATAATTAATTAGTTTAATAATTATATTAAGGTAAGAACAGATCACTGATGGAGAATTGTGGGTAGCCATGATAGCCATGACCTGTAGAAGGAGAGATGAATTATTGAGTCAGTATCAGAGAAATAACCTTAATTTGATACATATTTGTTGAAATTATAAACATAAATATGAATTTTGAATAAAATAATGATAAGTAGCATTCATTTCTTGAAAAAATATAGAATTTTGAAAAAAAAAACCAAACCCAAACTTAGGTTTTTTCAAATTTCACTTGAAAAAGCACCCCAAAAAATTGGGAATAAAACCCGGGTCTTTTAGATTTGCCAACTCTGCAGGACAGTGGGGAATGACCATCCCCCCCCCCCTTCCCCGAAGGAGCCCCTAAGTGTAGATGGACTAGCCTCAGCAAGATCCTTCTCTGAAATAGAGAGGGTCTTGGCTATCACAGGTCTACCAGCCAGGGAGGGGGGGGGGATCCCTCTTATCCTTGTGAGGCCTCGGGGAACCGAGCCGCCGGAGGAGAAGCTTGCACAGGGGCGGACTTGGGTTCTGTGCTTGGCACCGAGCACGTGTTCCACCCCATGGAAGATCCTACCGTCCGGGGCTGGGTCACCTCACCGACCATGTCCATCTTAGGGGAGGGGGGTGGCTCCATGTGGCCACCCAACCCAACAAAGACATCACGGATCATATTCGAAGTACATTTTGTCTCGGCATCCGTCGGGGAAGAGAGGGGATGAGGGCACGACCAGGAAACCCCCTGTAAACTTGATAAGCATTCCAACAAGACTTTAGAGGGTCCTGTAACCCCTTTTCCCCTTAAAGGGGTTGGCCCTATCGAGCCGCTCCCATCGGCAGCGGTCAATTATGGGCCACTGGTGTGCTTTCTTGGCAGTCCGCTGTGAAAATAAAGGGGGGGGGAAACCCCGCTGGTAAGAGGGCGGCGACTCCAGAGAAAGGGGTGGGGGAAAGTCCCCTGCACCCGTACGTTTCGGAGAGGAGAAAGTCTCCTCTCCAGCAAGAGAAGTTTGAAGTGTCCTCTGAAAAAGCAGGAGGGGGGGCATCCTTTTCTGTTTTGGAGCCACCCCAGAGGGGCTCCAAATGATGGTAGGGTGGGAGTATTTTGTAAAGACTCCATCATTGGGCATGGTGACCCTATTTGTAACACGGGGCCGACAAAACCAGCTGCCGCCATTTGGGACAACGCCTCCCACCCAGTGGCCAGGTAGCCCTTCGGCATGGCGGCTCCACCTTGGGTTGGACGTAAAATTGATAGACCGAGAAAGAAGAGATAAAGGGTATGTGAGGAAGGTGAGGGTAGGGGTGAGAAGAGGCTAAGCTGGGGCCGGACGGGGTGCTGAGTCCCGTCAGAACAGAGGCCAGGAAAGTAAATCGCTGTGCCCCCCTAAAATGTCGAACGCAATACTTCTGGGGCTGTGGAAGCTTAGGGAGCAAAGACGTGGCGACAAATAATCAAAGGTAGTACCATCCAGTTACACCGAGTTGTCGAACGAGTTTCCTAGGCCTAAATCCAAAGGGCTTAGGGTATGAATGGAGTTTCTCGGCGGTAGAGGAACCGTCGAGATCGGCTGCAGATAGAGTGAGAGCCGTTGGCTACTGACGTAGGCGCCAGGCTAATGCGTATAGGTGAATGGTGCAGTGAGCACAGCGCAGAGCGAGTGGCATCACCCCAGCATCGACAAGTAGGCTCTGAATGGGGGACATTGGGAAGGCAACGGTCGCCAGGGGAAGCCCGGTGTAGTGGATCGAGTCCACCTTCCACAATACACGATTGGCTGCGGATGCATAAAACTCGCATCCGTAGTCAATCTTCGAACGAACAAAGGATCGATAGATAAGTAAGGCCCTATCAGTACCCCAGGTGTCAAATATCACGGAATGAAAAATATCCATTGCGTGGGTCCAAGAGACCATAAGGTTGTGAATATGAGCCTCTTAAATGAGGCGTCGGTCGAAAACAATACAAAGGAAACGGTGTTAATCTACCACTTCCAGGCGAACCTGCTTTAGGAACAAATCAGGGTCGGGGTGGAGCCATGGATGGTGGCAGAAGTGCACCACCTTAGTCTTGAGACAAGGAAAACCGAAGCCTGTGCGCTTCGGCACAGAGTTGGCATTTTTGTGGCACCAAAAGAGATCAAAAGTTCGCCTACATAGAGGGTAGCGAAACATCTTAAAGCAGCACAGAAATGAAACCGTTGGTGCTCAGGGCAAAGATTGTGACACTGAGGAAACCACAACGGTTGCCTCTTACTGCTCAATTGGGCCGTAGGGCGACCCCACCAGTACGCGGAATCGACGAGGCCGCAGAAATTCAGAAATAATGATTGATATCGCCATGCGGTATCATAGGCATTCTCCAGATCGAAAAACATCGTGCAATCTATGAAGCCAAGCCAAGCAGGCGGCATTTTTCAATCGGAGCAGAGCATCCGACGTGGAGTGGAACTTACGGAAGCCACACTCACTGTGCTGAAGACATGTAGCCTCCGCTGTCCAGGAAAAAGGCTAATCTAACATTTACCAATTTCTCCATCAACTTGCACATGTAGGAAGTTAGAGAGATTGGTTGGAAAGCACCGAGATTAGAGTGATCTCTCACCAGATTGCGAAAAGTGAGCACAGGAGCCATTTATCTTGGTACAGAATGAGGGTAAAAAGGTTGAGGGGGTAGCCATTATAATAATAATAAATACCACTACTAAATAATAATAATTTAATACACAACCATAACAATAATATTAACGCTAATAATAAAAAGTAGTGCTCAGAGGAGCGAGGAAAGCGCACCAAAAACTTTCCTTGGCCCCATCATAGAGTTCAAGTCAACCCGGTGGCGGGGACTCCCTAATTTGCACTAAGGACGGGAGGACGTGCAGCTTCTGCAGGTACCCTGTGTAACAGGGTACAGAGGGTACCCTCCTAAGGGGTGTGACCATAACGGTGGTAGTGGTATACCTTTGCAGCAAATGGACAAATGCTTTCACAGGGTAGTGGTACCACCCAAACCAGACAGACAGGGAGCCTGTACAGGTCAAAAGTGACGAATAACGTCGGTGTCGATCTAGAGACCTTTCCCTCCTCCCTCGACCCTGTCCAGCTCTTCTGATATCCTTAATGGACAATTTAACAGTTGCCTCGCCTACAATACACCTCCTTCCATGTTCTTAGTAGTAGTGTGTGTGGTGTCATCGAGTGTCCGAAAGCTACTCAATTTGGGACTGTATCCTGGGTTTGCCACATAAACTAAATGTATCCCACCACCAAAACGAGGTACGCATGGCTCCCTAGGGAGAAAAGGAAACTAGGTCCTGATGCAGCATGTGTCCCTCAGACAGCTTAGTTTTGTCAGTTGCTCGAGCAGGGGTCCTGAAGTCCCCAATGCGTCATTTACCTTTTTTTTTATTATATTTACGACTATGGGGTGGGTACTTAGGCTGGACGGCTCGACATTGGAGCCTTAGCCTGGTCCCCTGCCAAGTTAGTGAGGGAACTGTACATCCCCAGAGCCGCCCTAGTAGGAGAGTTCCCTGTATTTTTGTTCCTTTTCCTATAAGATGAACATAGGGTTAGTACCATCTCTCTCCCTCCCGAAGAGGCATTGAGGTGGGAGGGGCCTGTCTCCACTTGGTCCTTTATAATAGGACCCCTCCCGAATGGAGGACTTTTCTTTCCCTTCGAAACCTCGGGAGGAAGGTCCTTTAGAAGGATCCTGTCCAGGAATGGGGTCAGGCTTGTTGGGTCTTAACTGCCGAGCCACTCTCGTCTTCCAGGAAGGACCCTGCTGTCTGGAGCAAGGGCACTTTCTAGTCCCTGCTCGCATGAGGAGGAGCCTCCTTTTAGCTATCTCCGTTCAATCCGTCAGGAATCCGCGAATGAGGACTTTTTAGGCATGTGGCTGCTGGTCTGCCAGTCTAGGTGCGGGGGGGGGGGGTGTCATGCCGGCCTCCAACAGGGTGATTCAGGCAACTGGCAGTCCAGCATCAAGAATAAAACGATTCACAAGTCTAAGAAAATGGGGAAGGAGAAGAGTCCTATGGAGACTGCCACCCATAGTGCCACTCAGGAGTCTCTATCGGTCTAATTCTCCACTAATATTTTGACTTTTTTGTGGACCCTAAAAAAGCAAAGGGGGCTACCATCATCCACGATAGAGTAGCTGAGGGGCGACTCTATTGAAAGGTGCAAAGGGGAAACTCGTTTACCCGGCTCTTTAGGAGAGGGGGAACTCCTTTAGAGGATGATGAAGGAAAAAAACAAACCTTTGTCAGTTATGCCTGGTGGGAGGGGAGCCCCTCCATCAGTCAGAGGAGTGCCATCAAATGCCCCCCTCTCCCTAGAGGCAAGGTGGCCAAGCTTCTCCCAAAGGCATTAATTACTGTTTCTGTCATGCCATGATAGTTAATTAGAAGGACAAAAATGCATAGATAAAAAGATACTATAGCCTCTCGAAACCTTGTGAGGTATAGGAAAAGTCCCATAGGATCCGAAATATGATTATTTACACATATTTGGCCTCAATGGTGAGAATGGTTGGACCTTGACAACCCAACCGAAGGATGGAACAGGCATTGTTAATTTATATGTGCAGTGGAAGGGGTGAAAAGAGTTAGCAAACTGGCACACTCCACACCTTATAATTCCGTCAGTTTTCAGGATTTTGACTCACTGGATTGGATTCAAATACAAGTCTGAAAGTGCACTCAGACACTTTCTAAATAGAAATAAAAAAAAGTAGGGAGATGTAGAGTAGTGAAGGTAATAAGAATACGGATCGGCTGGTACATAAGAATTAGGGTGGGTGAGCACCTACCTATTACCTAACACCAGGGGCACTGGGGTTGGGTGGTCACATCTGTCCTCCGAGTGCCACATATAACAGCAATTCCTCTTTGTGGGGAAAGAGGAGGTGCCATTAAAAGGATAGAAAAGAGGAAAGTCATAGTCAAAAGGGGGCATAAAGGGATGAGCTTCATCATGCGTTGCTTAATTGAGGCAAGCCCACTCAATGATTAAGGCTTTCCTTGTGGGCCTGTGAGCCAGGAGGGTGTGACTGTTCTCCAGGTGCCATGTGTAGTACTTTACACGAGGTACCATCTTGCATGAGGCTGAGCACAAAAAAAATATTAAGAAACAGCAAAAAGAGATCAAAGATGGTAAATCTCAAATATCTTAGAATATGGAAGGGTTTTTCATGAACAAATAGTACTTACAAAAGGTACTATTTAGTAGAAAACTTGTGTATAAGCACTTATGATATTCTGCGAAAGGGGGATTTACTAAACAAATAGCAAACTTCTGCAAGAGAAACCATTCAAAAGCAATAGCCTTGGTAAAATGAGAACATTTAAGTGATTTCAAACTATGCAGAAGTAAACTTGAGTCACAAATAAAGGTCACCTGGGAATCCATAACACCAGCAAAAGGCTCTTCTTCAACTGCATCTGGATCTGCTAAAAGGTCATCTTCATTTTCTTCCAATTTGGTGTCAGCTGCTCCTTCAACCTCCGTCATCCCTGAGAAAAGTATCAAAACTAATAATGAACTACAATTTACATCTTGGGGAAAACAAAAAAAATCATGGCCGGTAGTTTGGCAGTAAATATATTTGCTGCAAAGCACAAAGATTACTTAACACGTTAACTGCGTTTGACAACTCAGCGTTGTTGCTGCCATTTCGTTTACTTTGAAACAATGACGCTTCAGTGTTGACTTGGATTTTGTCGTGAGAGAAGGTGAGTTTATTATAATTGCTCCTCATCTTTGTGACAAAAAATTCATGGGATGTATGTGGCACAAATCGGAGGGCGAGAAATTAGCCCTTCCTTTATGGTGTTTTGTGCCACATGTGGCCAAATAAATGTTGGTGACAGGAGTCCCAAACGCAAATTGGTATTACTCCCTTATTACTTTTGCACTATGTACCACCAGTGTACCATTTTAAAATGGCCACATGTTGTGCAATATGCAACTCATCTTTGATTTTGTTATTTTTATCAGAATAAATAATGTTCATTTAGGAACTATAATCATTATGTACATATTTGTGGATTAGGTAAAGATAAGCAACTCCAGGGTTTTTCTACATCCGATAACCCTAACACATGCCTGTTCTTTAGATTAGAAGCACGCTGATCCTTCAAGTTATGTACATGTTTGTGGAGTTGGTTAGGTTAGTTTAGCATTATTTGAAATTGAAAAGCCTTTGGGTCACTTATATTCACCTTATCCTTATATACAAATATCAATGTAGGTACTCATTCCTTTTATGGAGAAGCGTTTGAATACAGGGTCAGCCTAATATGTTGATAATTATCCTTGAACTTAGCTGAATATTTACTAACTAAAGGAACCTACCTCTGTAAAACAGTTCAGTCAAACAAAAGAAATTTACCAAAAGAAGTAATGAAAGCAAAATTGAAGAAAAAAGAAATGAAGGCTCTTGAAAATAAAAATGGTGTAAAGATTCATAATTGGTGTGACAAAAGAAATATAACAATGATATCAACAATGCCTGAACATATTGATGGGTTACAGCCACTAAATAAAAGAGCAAGAAATGGAGATGAAATCAAAAACCTGCCCCAGTGATTTCATATAATATTGCAAAAAAGGGTGTTGATGTTTCCGACCAGATGAGCCCATGAGAAAGCTTGCATTTGAGCTGATTGTTTCCAATGCTGTGGTAAATTCTTTACACTAAATACTCTAAGAATAAACCGATGGGTATTCGAGAATTCAGAGAAAGTTTTGTTTATCATCTCTCTGGAAAAGAAACTACAGAATGACCACGGAGCTGGAAGAGAACCACAAAAAGGTCTCTGGTATGACTACATATAAAAAGGAAGACAAGGAAAAGATGTTTAGGTTGCTATCAGAAAATTTCCCTGAATGAAGGATACAAAGAGGCAGCAAAGAAAGGAAGAAGAGTTTCAACCTTCTGCAATAATTGTGAAAATCAACCTCATCTTTGCATTTCTTGTTTTGCAGAAAAGCATAGCAGTGAAGATTTTTGTTAAATAAATTTAGTTTATTTTTTAACTAAGGAAAATTCTCTTATAAAAATCTGCATAGGATATCATTTTCAGGATAGTCTTATTAATTTTCGATACATATATATGGATATTCTTATTTATTTGTGGTAAATCTCATCTAATTTTCAATTTTTAAAGAATTCTAATTGTATTTTTTAATTTGTTTTTTGAAATTTTGCAATTATAAATAAATAGCTTAACTTTATTCTATTCTTTTCTTTATAACTAGATTTTCAACTTAATAAGAGAAATAATGCAAAAAATCAAATACTAAGGTTTTTAGATAATGAAAATTTAGGTATATAAAAAAATTGATTTTGCACCACAGGTCTACCATTACACAAATAATAAAAACTTGGGTTGGTACACGGGTGGCCCAAAGTGCAGTTAACATGATAAGCTGCTCCCGCCTAAGGTCCATCCTTTATGCAAGCAGCCTCAACAAACTCCCCAGAGATCAACATTACAAGTATTCGCAGAATTTGTCTCAGTTGCATTAGTGTGGGCCATGTTGTGAACTGTCTCGTTCCTGATGGCAGGAGAATTAGATGTCTGTAACAGTCAGGCAGGTGCTGTATTTGTACGAGTTTTATTTTAGGTGGTGACTGGACCAGAGCCTTGCCAAGGTGACCCAAATGTTAAATAGGAGGGATGTTTTTTCATGGTCAATATCTGGTGGAATGGTATTGAGGTGAGTTGGATGCTAAGCTGTCTGTGTGTATGAACTTTGTGGGTAATGGTGGCCAGGTTACTGGGTGGCAGGATTCCTTGGAGTATCTCTGTGTTGTATGTTCTTGTATTTTTCTGCATGTTTTGTTTAGTATGGCGTGGGTTGCTTGGATTTTGTGTACAGTGGTGAAATTAAGTTCTGTGGAACACAAGATAGTGTTTTATGGGCATGGAAATGACCTTTGTTTCAAAATATAACCAGATGCTGTGGGTGCATCCTGTGACTAGTGGAAGTGCATTGTAGTGGAAGTGCATTGTTTTGTATTCTCTATGGTAAGTGGAGGCAGGAATATGCAAGATTTGGTGTCCAGGCTGTAGTGGCATAGGCGATTGATGGAGAGATATGGTACTTCTAAGTGTTGTTGATTGAGTCCCTAGATTGCCCGAATATAGTTCCTGTGAGTACTCAGAGTGTGTTCATCTTTTGTGTTGCTTTGTTTGTTTCTTGTGTGTTGTCACAAAGTTAGTCTTGTATCCAGTGTAGAGCACTGTAGGTATTTTATTTAAGGGAAGTGGTGGGTTTGTAAAAATAATGCAAGGGTGTTTTTTGTACTTGAATTTGTGGGTTGTGAGAAGCAAAAGCATTTTGAAGGTGAGAGTGTCATTAGGTCTGTTGCAGTGACTGATGCAAAGTTGTAGCTGATGAATGGTTTTAGTGGGTTTTGAGTGTTGGGCAAAGATAGAATGTGATTGGACTAGTTGCAAAGCATGATGTTGAGATTCCAGGAAGGGTAGGGCATTAAGGAAAAGGTTGAAAATGGTAGTGGAGTATAGGGATCCCGCAGGACTCCATTGTGTAAGTGATGTATTCATGATAGCTTCCTGTGGTGTATTACTTGTTCTAGATAACCTATGAGGAAGTTGGCAGGCCAATGTTGTTAATGGAGTCAAGTCTGGTGTTTAGCATTTTGTAGATGAGGATGTGTCTATGTTCTGTATCAAAACCATTTCTTATGTCTTTGTTCCCATAACTGTCCTGCATGGTGGCATGAATTGGTTGAAGCCTTCATTGTCGAAGATTGATAATAAATACAAAATTACGAACCAGGTAAGACCTTAAGGTTCACTCAAGGCTAGTTCAAGAGAGAAGGGAAAAAGTGTGTGTGTGGATGGGGGGGATAAAGGAAGGGCAAAAATAATTAATTTAACAATGTTTTATAAATTATATTTAAAAGTAATATTTACCAATTCTATTCTTAAGCATATTGACTGTAATGCTGTGCTATCAACGATATTCAAGGGCAATTTTTTTTTTTTTGCCCATCTGGTGACTGCCTTCAAGTTAATGTCACCATAATTAAAATTCTATCAATTATTTGGGTATTCTAAAATTCTCCACCGCCCCCCACACAAAAAAGAGAAAAAGATAAAACAAACAAGGAAGCACATTCCAGTGTTGTGGGAAGGCCCACCTCCCCCAGGCACAGAAACATGAGACCTACCACAAAGAAAGTCAAATAAAATAGGTGGCGAACCTCTGCCAAAATGGCAGATAGTTCCCAAATCTGTGTGCACGAACCTGTCTCGAGTAAAAGGGACAAGCGGTACACCATATGTGGCACAGCTTGAATCTGACAAGAAACCACATCTCACCCAACCATAACCCAATGATCCAGCTCGTGACCTAACATTACTAAGCAACAGAGTGAACTCCTGGCCTCACGTCTGCAACAATGGAACCTGTTGGATGAACATCCTCGATTTACAGTATTTAGGAAGCGTTTTGCAGATCTACAGCAATTCTTCAGTTTTGAAAACAATTTGACTTATTGTAATGATATTATAGGCCTATTCAATGCCCTTGAGCTGACCTATGAACCAAATGAGTGGAGGTTATTCATAGCTGCATCCCTTTACAGCAGAAAAGCGGTTCTATTGCACATTGGGAACACCATGCCTTCAGTTTCAGTTGCTCACTCAGTCATTTTAAGAGAGACATATGAAAACCTTGCTTTTATTCTAGATCGCATAAGTTACAAGGAGCATGAGTGGCTAATTTGTGTGAACTTGTAAGTAGTAGCCTTACTTAATGGACTACAAACTGGAGATAACAAGTTTATGTGCTTCCTTTGCAAGTGGGACAGTAGGGTGAGGTCAGATCAGAACATTATGTATGCTCAGAATGGTCACATTGGGAAACTATGACGCCTGGATGCCAAAATGTAATTCATGAGCTACTAGTTAAGAAGGAGAAAATCATTTTGCCACCACTGCATATAAAACTAGGCCTAATGAAGCAATTTGCCAAAGCACTGCAACATAACAAGCCATGTTCCCTGTACTTCAAAGCAATTTTCCCTAAAATAAGTGATGACAAGATTAAAGAAGGCATATTCGTACTCAGATTCGTCAACTTATAGCTCTGAGGACTACGAGGCAACAATGAATGAAACTGAGCTAGCGGCCTGGTATGCATTCAAAGATGTATACAAAGGACTTCTGGGAAAGCACCAAGGGGCCCAGTGAGTGTCACTGAAGATACACTTTCTTCATTCTCATCTGTCCTTCCCAGAGAATACAGGAGATGTGAGTGATGAACATGGAGAGAGGTTCCATCAAAATTTAGCGTCAATGGTAAACAGGAAGGTATAAGGAAAAATGGAGCCTTGCTATGCTGGCTGACTTCTGCTGGAACCTGAAGCATGACACACGTGAGACGTCTTACAAACGAAGAAGTAAATACTAAAATGCAGGTTAATACATTATATAATGCTAACAAACATGCTAATTCATTATATGTTCATGAATTAATTACAATGGACATATTTAATTCATTTATGGTATCGTGGAAATCTGTATCAATTGCATAATTATTAAATTGGCAATTTACAAGAAAATATTATGGGATGGGATATTTTTGTTATCAAATTCAAATTCAGCACGCTCAACTTCATAATAAAATGCACACGAGGTGTGTTTTTTTTTCTTTACAATGAAATTGGTTGTAGAGTAATATCAAAATTAGGAGGTCCTCCTATACTGAGCGTATAGTGCAACCAGCTCAGCCGTCAAGACCAACAGAGTGCCTGGTAGTCTCTCAATGACTTCAAACAGAGTGGATATGGCGTGGAAACCAACCCTCTCCTTGGGATTAGAGTCATCCATATACACTGGAACAGATCCAATGTGACACGAAGTGTGCTCGAGAGAGGACGAACGCAATACTCCCGGTGATGTAGAAGAATTGGGAGCAGAGGGGTGGCGACAAATAGTCAAAGGTGGTACCCTCCAGGGTGGCGTTCTGGTTAGAAGCAGGAGCGCCAGCAGTCCGAGAGCTATACCGAGCTCTAGGAGTTTCTTAGCCCTAAACCCAAAGGGGTTGCAAGCAGTAGGCTAATAGTGGAAAAGGGGTATCTGGTTGATTTGTAGTTCGACTTTGGGGTATTAGGGCTGAAAAACTTTAAGAGCCAATGGTCTAAATAAACCAAAAGAAGAGATTGTTTACAGTGGGGAAGAACAATTTGATATACTTTCATTTTCATTAACTGTGTATGCCATTGTGATGGGTTAAAAAATAATAGAGTTTTGTTAATGACAAAGTTGTAACAGCTATTGGGCAAAATGATTTGCTTACTTAAATTCTATGAAAGGTGTGCAAGTAGGGAGGGGGTTTGGGATGGGGTGTACTGGGGACCTTAAGTCCAAGGATGAAACTGGACTAGAAAGATGCCACAGACCATATCACTCTATTGCCAAGAAGATGAAACAACCTAGATTCAACAACAATGTCCATTATAAATTCTCTAATCTGAAATCTAAATCACATAGTGGCTGAGAGGAAGCTTTGAGAAAGATTGGAACAATCATTAGCAGTCTATTAAAAGAAAAGTCAAAGGTTAATTTGTGAAAAAAACAATCCATGACTTACTTCGGCTGAGCTCTCGAACAACATAGAAGAAATCAGGTTTGGTGGTTAGACTCTGTGCTGTCTCATTCTTCAGACTGAGAAAAGACTCAACTTCATCTTTCAGTTTCTGCCATTTTGTACGACACACAGATGAGAGCATCCATGGAAACTGAAAATGATGCCAGAATTAACAAGGGCTTGTTTGAAATTTTCAATGAATTCCACCCCAGAGTTAAACATTTTCATCAAATGTGCTCAACAGTGAAAATCTGTTGGATTCAGCAGATTATTAGGTCTGGCTCTGATGCTAAGGTATTACAAGATGAATTAATCAAACTATCTTAATGGGCAGAGAAATGGCAAATGGAATTTAACATAAACAAGTGGAATCTACTTAGTATAAGTAGGTGTAATCCAATGAAAATTCTAAACTGAATGGGAAAGTTTTAGGAAGGTCAGAATGCAAAAGAGACTTGGGTGTCCTGGTAAGTTCTGACCTCAGGCCTAGAAGGCAGTGCATAAGTGCTAGGAATAGAGCTAAAAGGGTATTGGGGTTTATTGGGAGGAGCGTAAGTAATAGGAGTGCTGATGTCTTTCGGAAACTGTACCTGGTATTAGTTAGGCATCATCTTACCTATGCGATGCAATTTTGGTCACCATATCATCATCATTTTTTAAGGCTCCATAAATGATTGCATGTGTTGGCCTTATTTACTTAATGGCAGCTTTCCATGCTGCTCGATCTCTGGCTGTTTCTCTATTCAAACTCATATCTCAGAAGTCCCTCAGTATGACATCATTCCATGTCTTCCTTAGTCTCCCTCTGGCAGCTATGCCCCTAACCTTCAAACTCCTAAAACCCTTCACCCAATTATTATCCTCCAAACTCTCCACATGACTGAACCACCTCAGTCTGTCGCTTCTCAGTACCACACTAATGCCTTCTATCCCTTAATTCACAGTTCGGAACTCTTGTCACCTCCAGGCCTCAAATTCAGAGATGCTCTGCACATCCGTCTCACCATTCTCATCTCAGTACGCTTGAGACTCTGGATGTCCTCTTCCTTCACAGCCCAAGTTTCACTGCTGTACGACATTGCACTTCATAACCACGCAGTGTACATACGTCCCTTAGCTCAGAGGAAAAACCCTTCAGCATCAAGAGAGAAAGCAGCTCTCTGAACTTTTTTCCAACCACTTCTAACCCTTGCCATAGAGCTTGCCCCAGCACCTCCCCCCACACTGATCATATCTCCCAGATAGCAGAACTCCTCTATGCATTCAAGCAACACACCATCAAATACAATCTTCTCCCATCTCCTCTCCTCTACACACAGTGCACTGAAACTCTCCATCATTCTGCAGCCTACCACCGATACCACTACATCTTTTATACAACTACAAACCACATCCATTACACAGGATAGAGTTATTCCCTACCCCTCTGTGACAGACTGCACATGGCCACATACCCTCAATGATGTCATTACCAACACCCACTCTTGAAATCATAATCTTTGTTTTATCCAAATTCACTCTCAGCCCCATGAAATTCATCCCTTCCCTGCACAACCTGAACTTCTCAAGTGCCATCCTCTCATCTTCCGCAATCAGCACTAGGTCATCAGTGTACAACTCAAATGGCAATCCTGTGACAGCACTACTAGACCATAACAAAGAGCAAGAGACTCAAAACGGATTCCTGATGCACACCAACCTTCACAGAAAAGTCATCACTCAATTCTCCCTTTACCCTCACCTGGGTTGTCGAACCGTCATACATAGCCATGACCACCCTAACCAACCACTCCTTGATCCCTAATTTTCTCCTTGCCCACCTCACCACATCTCTTGGTATCTTATCAAAAGCCTTTTCCAGGTCAACAAAAATATAATACAACACTTTTCCTAGTGATGTACTTCTCCTGGAGCTGTCTAACTATAAATATAGCATCAGTGGTTCCTTTTACAGGATGGATAGTGGATTGTTTGAGTCTGCAAGAAGGGTGAGTAAGATGATTCATGCATTTAGGAGCTTATAGTGAAAGGCTTAAGAAAGTAAACTTTCATACATTAGAAAGATGAAGAGTCTGAGGGAACTTGATTGAGGTTTTCAAGTGAGTAAAAGGTTATAATAGCACACATAGCAATGGTTTTAAACTAGACAAGTTTAGGTTTAAGAAAGAGATTGATAGAAATTGGTTTACAAATTGAGTGTAAAATGAATGTAATAGGCTCATTAGTCATGTAATAGAAGCATCCTCCTTGCAGTGTTTTAAGAATAGACTGGTTAGATTTATGGTTGAAGATGTTAGGTGGGACTAAATTGGTGATGGGAACAGGAGATACCTCATATAGGCTAATGATTAGCTTAGTACAAAGTTTCCTTATGTTTGTATGATAATTTTAGATTCCTTGAAATGTGCTCAAGAGCATTAAACAATGAATTAATACCATGATGAATCATAACAAAGCACTACTTTCATTTTTGGTAATTAACAATAAATATATTACAAAGATAATAATTTTACTTGAAGGAACAATTAAATTTCATCTCATAAAAAGGGAAGATAAGATTAGATTGTTTTAGGGTCTCGTCTATCAGGTGCTAACAAAGGCCCACAGCATGAAGTTACAAAAAAGCCTATCTCGAGGTAAATTATTATTATTTTTTTAAATTTAGGAGCGCATCTGGCGACCGACTAGATGGTTCATAAGTCGCCGTCCTAACCAGAGCCTACTACTAGGCTATATTAAAAATAAATAATGTTATATAAATAAAAATCAACAATAAAAACGCTAAAAAAACTGAAAAAAAGGCAACAAGGAAGCAGACTCCGGCATCGGGGTTAAGCCCGCCTTTCCCCAGTGCAGGAAATTGCGACCTACAAAAACAATCAAATAGAGTGGAGGAGGCCATCCTCCCAAAAGTCACAAAGTTCACAAGTTGGTGTGCACAAATCCATCCTGATTTTTTTTTTAGGAGCCTATCTGGCGACTGCCCACTTGGGCAAAAGTCGCAGCAATCACTACAACCTACCACTAGGCTACTTTTAAATAAAAATATGAAAAAACAACAACAATAAAAGGGAAAATGGCAACAATTAGGAAATAAACTCCGGCGTCAGGGGGAGATACGCCTCCCCGCTGTGCAGGAGCGTGTGACCTACAAAGAAAACAACAACAAAAAACAAAAACAAAACATAGTTAAATAAAGGGGAGAAGGCCAGCCTCCCCCCAAAAGTCTATAAGTCACCCAGTCAATGTGCAAGAACTCTCCTGAGTACAGGAGACAGGCAGTAGCGATCCCGCCAATCCCGGTACCGGGATAGGTAATGTGCGCGGAGATCGCCCAGACTGGGACATTCAAAAAGAATGTGCTGAACAGTCTGGGGGACAACGCAGTCTCGACAGTAAGGCGCTGGAGGGCACTCAATCAGATGGCGGTGCGTCCTGTGAGTGTGTCCAATTCGGAGACGACAGAAAGCAAACAGAAGCCTTCGCGGCATTGGGGGGTACGTCCATGGGAACAGTCGCGGCGCAATGGCACGAACTTTAAGTTCCCTTCGACCGTCTCCAATCTTCTTTGCCAAGCAGCCCGAAGAGCTGCCCGTATTCCTGACATGTGTGAGAAAGAGCAAAACGCTGGTTCAGTCGCAGAGTCCTCGCGGACTCTTTTGCGCCCTCATTCCTACATGTCCAGCAACCAGCAGAAGATAATCCCGACATCCGTTCGGGTTGCCAAAACCGTGGAGTCACGAATATCGCGAACCAGGGAAAGTGGAGATTCCAATGCGCCGAGAGCACTCAGGGCGCCTTGTGAGTCGCTATAGATCACAATCTGGTCTCCGAACCGGGCACGTCGCGTAATCTCCCGCACCGAGTGGTGTATTACCACCAGCTCGGCCGTGAAGACAGACGCAGCGCCTGGCAGAGGCCCGCTGACTTCAAACAGAGGGGATACGGCGTGGAAGCCGACACCCTCCAGGGACTTGGAGCCATCGGTATACACTGGCACGGTTCCAGCGTGACACGAGGTGTGCTCCAAAAAGATCATAGGCCTTCTCCAGATCGAAAAACACCGTGGCGTGTGCCGTCTACGAAGGAAGGCCTCGCAGACGGCATTCTCCAGTCGGAGCAGAGTTCCGATGTGAAGTGAAACTTGCGGAAGCCACACTGTGGAGAAGACAGATGGCGGCTGCTGTCCAGAAAAAAAGGCTAATCTAACATTTACCAATTTCTCAATCAACTTGCACAAGCAGGAGGTTAGAGCGATTGGGAGGAAACCGGCCGGAATAGAGTGATTTCTCCCCGGTTTGCGAACGGCGAGCACAGTAGCGATTCGCCAGAAATCTGGGAGGAGACCCTCTACCCAGATCCTGTTGAACAAATCTAGCAGAAAGGCCATGCCTCACTCACCCAGGTGTCGAAGCATGGCGTACGGGACATCGGCCAGACCATGGGCGTTGTCCGCGCACGAAGCAAGAGCGGAAGGCAACTCACTCAGAGTAAACCTGTCGTTGAAAGTTTCTTCGCCTCTGGGGGTAAAGTCCAGTCGGCGGCCTTCCGCGACATCACGACGTGAATTGAATGCTGACGGAGCAGCATCCCGGCTAGAGAATGCGTTCGCGAAGGACTCCGCCACGGACGCGGGGTCCGAGATTGCGGTCCCATTCTCCTGGAGAACGCGAGGGGGGTCCTGCGAGAACTTGCCCCGAATCCTTTTGACTCGCTTCCACACCTCTGTTAGAGGGGTCTTCCCATTAAGTGATGATACGTATGCCCGCCAAGAAGAGCGGCGGGTGTGTTTCGAAATATACCGGAACCTAGCCCTAGCCCGATGAAATTCACCGACGGTGAAATCGTTCGGTCAGAGCTTATAATGCATGTAGGCATAACGCTTCTGTTTTAGGGCCATCTCACACTCGGCCGACCACCACGGGAGTGGTTGGCGTGCAAAACGGCCAGACGTTCTGGGAATAGTAGTCAGGCCCGCGGCGATGAGGTTGCCGGAGAAGAACTCAACAGCCACATCTACCGACCTAAACTCCTCGACTGAGATAGAGAATTCAGTCATTTCTTGAAATGCAGGTCACCGCGCACGCGCCAAGCACCACCGAGGTGGGCTCTCAGTCAGCAGCAGCACAGAAAATGATATTTGAATGGGAAAGTGATCACTACCATGGAGGTCATCGACCACCCCGCAATCAAAATCAGGCTGTGCATCCGGAGAGCAGAGAGATAGATCAAGGCAAGAAAATGAAGCGGTTCTCGGGCAGTGATGCGTAAACTAGTCAACATTTAGGACACCTATCTCAAGCTCTTCAAACAGGTCGGCAAGGACTTGTCCCCTGGTATTGATAGACTAGTCTCCCCAGAGGGAGTATCTTCCTTTCAAGTCCCTAAGCAAGAGAAAGGGCCTCGGCAACCGTGCCACGACGCGGCGTAAGTCCCCTACGTCAAAGACGGCTGACGGTCGAATGTACGCGGAAATAACAGTATACCTCGTATCAAAGTGCAGCTCCACAGTTACTGCATGAAAGGAGAAATCTAAAGCGAAGAGAAGAACGGAGACATCATGCCGGGTGTAAATTGAACATCCTCTTGCCCGGCCCCCATCCCGTGGTGTGGGGTCGCAAAACTTTTATACCCCGGGAGGGTGAGCAGGGGGCATGCGCCCAGCATGGTCTCCTGCAAAAAGATAGCTAACGGGAAACGGGACGGGACGAGCCTCCGCAGCTCCTCCCAGTTAGCCCGGAATCCACGGCAATTCCATTGAAGGAATATGCCCTTCAGGCCTAGCTCGGAGACGCGGGGGCCCTCTTCGAAGAGAAGAGTCTCACGGAAATGGCCGTACGCTTCCCGGAGGCAGAACCCCGGGCGCTGTCACCTTCGAGGACTCATTGGGGGAGGTTGGGCTCGCCATGCGAGTCTTTTCCTCCCTCCGCCTCGAAACCTTAGGCGGGCGTTGCGGCTTCGGAGGTGGGGGACCCTCTTTTCGAGGATCCACCGTCCCCGAGTCAACCAGCCCACCACTAGGCGTGGGCGAAGGATCCGCAGCTCCTTTCTTGCTGTCCTCCTTTCGGGCGGCAGCTTTAGGAACCCCAGAAGATGGCCTGGCAACCAACTTCAGGGGTGTTGCCTCCTGTGAGTCTAACGACTCAGTGAAGGCGCGTGGCCGTTTCGCCTTACAGGAAACAGTCACGTGGGTGGGGGGGAGCCCTGGTTTGAACCGGAACTGGGTGTGAACTCTTTTGCCGCTATCTTTACCAGGGAAGCGCCCGGGTTGAGTAAAACCCGCAGAAGGGCTCCGAATGGGCGCGGAAACAACCGTGTTCTTTGGCCTGGATGGGCCAGGAGCAGAGGGTGTCTTTCTAAGCATTGAGGCGTAAGACGTCCCAGGCAGAGCCGGACGCGACAGGACCAAGTCTTTAGCCTCGCGGAATGAGAGACGATCCTGGGCCTGCACGGTCAGGATTTCTTTCTCAAGGGGATATGCACCACATTGCTTAGAAGAAGCTGGCTGCGGCTCTCCGCAATTGACACACTTGGCCACCCACGATTTGGACTTATAGTGTGCGGCCTTAGAGCAATTTACACAGACTTCGGGTGACCACAACTTTGCACGTCTACATGAGCAATTTGTATGACCAAAGCGGTGACAGTAATAGCACCTCCGCACTAATGTCTCGAATGCCTTCAAGCGGTAGCAGTACCAACTGGCATGCAATGACTCGGGGGAGCTTGTCACAATCGAACGTGACGAAGATTGTAGGGGTGGGTATTGAGGCCCCTCCCTGTTTTCTCATCACACGCTCGACCTTGACCACCCGGTAGTCGGCCAGCTCTAGGGTGATATCTTCTATGTAGTGGTGCACGAGTTTCCTCTCATAAACTACCCTGACAAAGTTTATGGTAAGGTGTGGCGTCACACACACCGGGGTGCCATCAAGTGTCCGAAGAGCACTTATCTTGGCTGCCTCGGAGGGATCCGCTGCATTCGCCACAAGGCTCCCGTCCGAGAAACGGGTCACCTTCGGCTCTCTACAAATCACACTAGCTCAAGCTCTCCTCTGATGGATCGTGTTGCCCTTAGTAAACACGGTGCCATCAGTGGAACGAATAACGAGGAAGCATTTGAAGCCAGTGAGCTCGAAAACGCCGGGTAATCTCTGAATGAGGGGCCCCGATGTAATCGAGGCTCTGCTCTGCGCTCTAGCACTTTTGGTTATAGTCAGTGGCTCTGCACCCGGGCGGGCAGAGGGGCTGGATGTGCCGATCTCGGCTTGGTCACTTACTGAAATTGCAGCAGACCCATCCTTCCCCGCAGCCCCTGCAGATAGAGAGGATGGCGGGAAATAAATCCTCCTCTCCCCTCTGATGGGAGGAGCCCCACAAGCCAGATGGACCAGCCTCAGGAAGGACCTTCTCCATGTCCTGGCAGTTTTAAGGGCACAGGTCGGAGGAGGAGATCCCTCTTCTCCTGGTACTGCCTTGGAAACCATAGCCATTTGAGGAGGACCTTGCATAGGAGTGGAATCGAGTTTGGTGCTTGGCGCCGAGCCTGGATTCACTCCAATGGAAGGCGATACCATCTAAGACTGGGTTGCCACAAGGACCATGTCTATCTCGGGTGGGGTCTCCATTTGCACCCCCCCCTCAGGACATCACAGGTCCTATTGGCAGCAGTGTCATTAGTCTTGTCTTGGGAAGCACAGGCCTTGGCCCCACTAGGTTTAGTATTCTAGCCAGCAGGGGTCTTTTGAGGGAAGCGACCGAAGAGGCATAGCTTCCCTCTCCTCCTTAAGGGGGTTTGCCCTACTGAGCCGTTTCAATGCAGAGCTGTCGGCTATGGGCTCCCTGCTGGCTTTCTTGGCAGTCCCCTTGGAAAGTAAAGGGGGGGGACTGCCGCTGGAAAGAGGGAGGTGCCCAAAGGCACCTCCAGACAAGGGGGTGAGGGGGAGTCCCATACACCCTTAGGCAAAGGAGAGGAGTAAGCCTCCTCTCCGGTTAAAGAAATTTGGAGGGTCCCCTGCGCAAGCACAAGGGGAAGGGACCTCCATTTTTTTCTGTGGAGCTGCCCGAAGGCAGCTCCATTGATTGTGAGGGGCAAAGGGGAAGGGTTTTTTAAAAATTTGCACCATTGGGCATGGCGACCCTAATTTTCTCACAGGGTGCACATGCTCATCACCACTCGCAAGAGCCCGCCCTGCAAGGGGTCCGTACAGGCCTGGCAGAGCCAGGTGCCGCCATTCAAAACCACCCCTCCCGCCATGTGGCCTGGTAATCCCTCAGCATGGCAGCCCCACCTTGGATGCAGTGTAAAATTCATAGTGTGTGAAGAGAGAAGGAAAAGGGCTTACGAGGAAGGTATGGGTGGGGGATGAAGCAGGTTGTTAAAAGTCCACCATCCCAAACTGGAGCTCAAGAGTTAGGGAATATTGCCCCCCCCCCCCTCAGGCCCAATCCGGGATAGTTGGCTGAGAAGAAGGTCAGCATCTACTCTACCCTGTGAAAATAGAGGCCAACCAGAGAAGATGCTAAACTGGGGCTGGATGGGGCGCTGAGTCCCGCCAGCATGGCGACCAGGAAGGCAAATCACTGCGCCCCTTACAGGGAAATCCGTTCTGAGTACAAGGGATAAGTGCTAGTGACCCCGCTCATTCTGGTTCTGAGACAGGTAATGTGTGCGGAGATCACCCAGAATGGGACATTCAACAAGAATGTGCCAAACAGTCTGGGTGACAACGAAGTCTTCACAGTATGGTGTAGGCGAGAGCTCCATCAAATGGCGGTGCATCCCACGAGTGTGTCCAATTCGGAAACAACAGAAAACAACGCCAAAACGTTGCGGCATTGAGGGGTAGGTCCATGGGAACAGTCGCAGCGCAATGGCATGCAATTTTAAGTTCCCCTAAACTGTCTCCCATCTTCTTTGTCAAGCAGCCCATATTCCTGCCATGTAATTGGTGTGAGGAAGAGCAAAACGCTGGTCTGGTTACAAGTCATCGCAGACTCTTTGGCGCGCTCATTTCCCACAATTCCTACATTTCCAGCAACCCAGCAGAAGATATTCTTGACATCCTCCCAGCTCGCAAAAACCATGGCATCACGGATATCATGAACCAGGGGATGCAGAGATTCCAATGCCCTGAGAGCACTCAGGGGACTTTGTGAGTCACTATAAATCACCATATGGTCTCGGGACCGGGCACGTCGCGTTATCTCACGTACCGAACGGTGTATTGCAACCAGCTCAGCCATTAAGACAGACGCAGTGCCTGGCAGGGCCCTGCTGAATTCAAACGAAGGGGATACGGCGTGGAAACCGAACCCCTCTTGGGACTTGGAGCCATATGTTTACACTGGCATGGTTCCATCATGACACGAAGTGTGCTCCAAAAAGCACGAGCGCAACACTCCCGGTGCTGTAGAGGCTTTGGGAGCAGAGGCGTGACGACAAATAGTCAAAGGTCGTACCCTCCAGGGTGGCCTGGAATATGTTTGAGGGTCCCTGACCCACTGTCGGGATGGGGACAGGGTTGCTACCACCGCCACATCACATAAAAAGGTTTATAAAAGGGTTCCCCACATCAGGAAGTAAAGTCCAACCAGTGTCCTTCAGTGATCCCACAGCACACTATAAAAGATGGCATAGTAGCATCCTTACTAGAGAATGAAGGAAGATGTCACAGCTGCAGAATCCATTTGACATGCTTTGACGCATCTGTAAAAGGGTCTTTACATTAAGTGAAGGGACATGTCTGCTAAAAAGAGCAGCAGGCATGCTTCAAAATGTACCAGAACATAGCTCTCACTCAATGAAATTCACCTACAGTGGAATCATTTGGGCAGTGCTTATAGTCCATGTTGCTCTAAGGGCAGTCTCACATTCGGCTGACATACAGGTCACTGTGCTCCCTCCAAGAGCCTCCCCAAGGCAGTTCCTCAAGTGGCAGTGGCCCAGAAGATGATATTTGGATAGTAAAGTGGTCACTAGCACAAAAGTCAGTGACCACATTGCACTCAAGCTCAGGCTGTGCATACAAAGAGCACAGGACACCACTCTCCAATCAGGTCAGCAAGGACTTGACAACTGGGATGATTATGTAGTTACCCCTAGAGAGAGTGCTTACCAGTCAAATGCCTGAGGAAGAGAAAGGCCTCAGCAACCATCTCACGGTTTGGTTGAAGTCTGTAACATCCAAGTTGACTAATGGTGGAATGTATGCACAAATAAAATTATGCCTCCTATCAATGTGTAGCAGCACTGCTTGAAAGGGGGTATTTAAAGCCATATAAACAGGAAGTCATGTCAGATGTAAATCATGCATCCACCTTGACCAGTCCCCATCTTGTGGTGGTAGTGTTTCAGGGGTGAGCAGGGAGCATGCATCCAACATGATCTATGAAGACCAATATAGAGAGGAGCCGGAAGAGAAGTCTCCGAGGCACCACCCAATTAGCCCTGAGTCCATGGGAATTCAATTGCCGGAAAATGCCCTCTGGGGCTAACTTGAATGAGATACAGGCCCTCTTTGACATAAAGACCCTCAATGGAATGGCTGAACCATGCTGGGAGGCAGAACTCCAGGGGTTGTTGTCTTCAATGGTTTACTAGGGAAGGTTTGGCTAGGCATATGAGCCTTCTCTTCCTGCCTCAAAACCTTTAGCAGACAAGGCAGCTTAGTGGTTGTAGGTTCCTGATCCTTCAGAGGGTCCAACTTTTGACCCTTTGACTCGGGTGAGGAAGCTGAAGCTCCCTTGTTGCTGCCCTCCTTTTAGGAAGCAGGCTTAGGAAGCCTCCTATCAATGTGTAGCAGCACTGCTTGAAAGGGGGTATTTAAAGCCATATAAACAGGAAGTCATGTCAGATGTAAATCATGCATCCACCTTGACCAGTCCCCATCTTGTGGTGGTAGTGTTTCAGCGGTGAGCAGGAAGCATGCATCCAACATGGTCTATGAAGACCAATATAGAGAGGAGCCGGAAGAGAAGTCTCCGAGGCACC